>BHDV01002132.1:0-52102 GCA_005406045.1 Adoxophyes honmai | reverse complement strand
AGACAGACAGACAGACAGACAGACAGCGAAGTCTCAGTAATAGGGTCCCGTTTTTACCCTTTGGGTACGGAACCCTAAAAACTAAGCCTATGCATACGTACATCACCAATGTATTCCTAAAGGTGATAATCAGAGCATACGAAACGTATTGCGTGTGGTGTCGGGTTTAGAATAACACCTCCTTCCTCTCTTCCGTGGATGTCGTAAGAGGCGACTAAGGAATTAGGGTATCTTTTAGGTGGCAGGTTAGCAACCTGTCACTATTATACCTGCCAACTTTAAACCAAAAAATATGCTAGAAGTGGGCACGAAACGTAAAACAGTCAAGGTTTCGTCTATGTACCGTTTCGTGTGCTCTGCCTGCCCTATTTGGGAACCCAGGCGTGATGTGTGTATAAAACACTAGAAAGCAAAAACTCCGACCTTTTCGTATTTCGTACCTCTATGTACCTACTTTTAGGATAGTTTTAGGTTTAAAGATAGACGGGAGGTATGATAGTGACAGGTTGCTAGCCTGTCGCCTAAACCATAGTTAAACCTATTACCTCGATCGCCTCTTACGACATCCATTGAAGAAATGGAAAGGTGTTATCCGTACCAATATATAAATGTGAAAGTGTGTTTGTTTGTTTATCCGTCTTTCACGGCTAAACGGAGCGATGGATTGACGTGATTTTTAGGTAGAGATAGTTTAGGGTACGGAGAGTGACATAGGCTACTTTTTATCCCGGAAAAAATTGATGTTCCTAAGGGAAAACAAAAATATAGTTTGCTTGATAGATCGATATCGATCGATGATAGATCGATATCAATCGATAACCGATCGATAGATGAAAGATCGATGGCGCTGTGTGTCGTTTGAAACGAGAAGTTTTCTTATAGTTGTGCTTTATACCGAGTTCCACGCGGGCGAAGCCGCGGGCGGAAAGCTAGTGGGTAAATATTTGGGCGTTTGAACCGCTGTCATTATTCTCAACACTTTTTTTATCACAGATTCTTTGAGAAATGTGTATATAATAGAGTGTGTGCCTATCTATAAGTCACAGATACTATATACCTAACGCACTTATTGTACCAATTTCGTAAGAAATCTGATAAAAAAGTGTTGAGAATAATGACAGCGGTTCAAACGCCCTAATATTTACCTAAATCACACGAGTAAGCTGACTAAGCCTAATAACAAGTTTATGGTAATAGTAACTCAACCTCAATACGTGTAGATTAGGAGCTGTGCCACAACCTTGAATTACTTTGTCGTTATGTGCAGGTTTCCGCACGATGTATTCCTTTTCTGAATGAATTTGCAGTCATTTTCCAATTCTATAACGCATATTAGTTTCCAAAAACTTAGAGGTACGAGCCTGGGATTCAAACCCACGGCCATCCTGTGAGGCCTCAGGTCAATAATTTTACATTAACACATTACTTTGACACCTTACATACATGCATCCATACAATTACTCCTGTGTTCCCAATCGGGGTAAGCAGAGCACACGAAAGGTGACATAGACAAAACAATGACTATTTCAGCCACTTCTTGTATAATTATAGGTGTAAGAGGTATAATAGTGACAGGTTGCTAGCCTGTCGCCTAAAGCATACCTAAACTTATTTCCTTAGGCGCGTCTTACGACATCCACGGATGAAAAGGAAAGTTACTATTCTATCGCGACACTACACAGGTTACTTATTATATTTACACCTTAAACTTTATTGTTATTATTGGATACAAACGGGATCGTGGGAAATCGGGGATCGTAGCGCACCTCCAAGTATTTCGGGATTGAGGTGAGGAATTTAATTTGTTTGCGAAAAGCTTTTCGGTGGAGGAAAACATATTGAGGTAACCTGTGTACATTTGCCAAGCAATCTAACGCGGCGAGCCTGTGTGGATACTGCTACGGCAGTCTTTCCTACCGAAGAAGTAGGCGTGTGTAACCAAGTAAACGGAACCATTTTAATTTAATTCACACGCTCTTTAATATGGTAGTGATAACGATTAATG
The DNA here is from genome assembly GCA_005406045.1 of Adoxophyes honmai. Taxonomy (NCBI): domain Eukaryota; kingdom Metazoa; phylum Arthropoda; class Insecta; order Lepidoptera; family Tortricidae; genus Adoxophyes; species Adoxophyes honmai. Next base: position 50,097 of record BHDV01002132.1, on the reverse strand, counting down.
CAATCTTTCTACATGTAAATCATAATGTCTTAAAACAGATGAAGAATGAAAAAAGAAAAAAAATAAAGAAATTTAAAATTTTTGAATTTTTATTTTTTTTATTTTTCGAATTTGGAATAAGTGGCTGGCGCGGATGGCGCTAGCTGCCTCGTATAAATATAAAATTTATTTTTTAATGTTAAGAAATCGATATAAATGTAGAAAAAAATACGTAAGTATGCGACTGTACTTAATTAAGCATTAAATACACTTGTGATTCTTCATCCTTCGGTTTCTTTTCATAAACCATACTCGTATAATAATGCCTTTTTATTGTGCAGCATTTATAGAAATAACTAAGTAGTAGGTACTATTATAACATTTATAATGAAAATGCAAACAAAAAATATGGACATTTACAAAAATGTAATCCTTGACCAAAATCCTCATCACGCTGGCGCAGGGTTCCCGATTAAGACAACAGGCGCGAGGGCACAGAATAGATAATAGTTGGCGAGGGTTACCTGTTGCTGTTATGTTATACTTAATTTTATTGTTTCCTTGTGAATGTTATTTTACTTTCTTTACTTTTTGTTTTGTGTTAAAACTCTGGACGTGGATATTAATTATGTTAACAAATCAGTGATAGTATTTTTTTGTAATCAGCAATATTGGTGCAGTTTAGTAGAGATAAAATAACTCTCTTTGAATTTTATAACAAATTATTAACATTAATTAGTAGCTTTTAACGCAACAACGCACCGATATTGCTATAAAAGTTAGTCACTGCCATCCATAATACTTTTTATTTGAACAATGTCTTAAGTAGATAATCTTCGCGCTACAAAAACATCCTTCATAAATTCGCCAGATTACCGCCGCCGTAGTACAATCTTAGTAAATAATGAACCGTTTGAAAAAGCTGAGACTGAGTGGGCGGTTTACCAAAACAGGGTGTCCAGGAGTTTGGTACACAACAGGAACAAAAGTCTAATTTGGCGAAATCCTGTCTTATCCCTTCCGCAGAGCCAGTGGGGGTTCCTAATGAACTCGTCGGATTGCTGGTTTCAATAATTCAGCCGCTTACTTTCTATTCATTTCCGGAACACTTTGTAATGAAGTAAATGAATAAAGAGGCAAGTAAGGATTCTATTTATTTATACAGGTAAGTAGTTATTCATATTATTAATTCTGCGGTAGTGTCAGTAGTTACAATGTCGCCATCCTTACTAAATACCTAGATACATACAGTACAAATCATTCTTGTATTCAAAAACAGGTTGGACGAATTACACGAAAGTTACTTAAGACAAATCCATGAATATTTTTCGCGTAACGTAGTAGCCATATTAAGCATCGCTTTTAAGTTATTAGTTTAGAGCTAAAACATAACCAATTTCCTTAGCCGCCTCTTACGACATTCACGTAAGATAATTATGTTATTTTATTTTAATTTATTATGTTTTTTTAATTGCTAAACGTGGCACTGGATTTTTGAATTCACGTGCTCTGCCTACCCCTCTTGGGAATACAGGCGTGAGAATACGTACATACATACATATGTATGTATGTATTTTAAACTCGACACCTGTTCACCCAACACCACACGAACAAAACACAATGATTAAATTATTTCCACAAAATAACTTTGACCAACTCAAAGCAAACAGCAGATATAATTAAGCAGCCCAAACATGCCGGTTGTTTACATTCAAATAGATATGAATACAAATTCCATGTTATCCCCACTTTAGGTTTTCATTCGGATGCCGTCATTTAGGGCGATGGACTGGCGGCCCTTTGTTTCTGTCTATTTATTTACCTGCCCCGTAATTAAAGGACCCTTGTCATTGGATGGGTCCGATTTAGCTGTACCATGGCCCCGTCATACAAACCTGCAGCCATTTCGTGATTCATGGGCCCGAATGCTTTTCTCGTAGGATTACTTCGTATCTATTCTCCCGAAGAGCTTTGGTGCCTACCCACGACCCTAGCACTACGTAAACTAAAGTAGGCAATTAATCACAACAGTTCAACCCAAGCGTATCTGCCTCTTGGTGAGACGACGCTTAATTTTGCTCTGAGAAGGTATAGTATTAAAGGTTTCACTGCATCCTTGTTATTTTAACGTATCGTGTGGACTTCTGTGACTCTTTAATCCATCATTCCTCACGCACAGCAGACATCTGGAGACACCAATAAGGTAGAGGTAAGTATTTACTGGTAGGAGGGCTTTTATTTCGTCATTTTTAGCGCTAAGATAAAAGAAGTGCACTTTTAACCTATAAGGGTAAATAACTAAAGCAGGATCAAGAGAAGGTAAGTAAATTTTTTAGAGTACGGAACGGAAGTAACGGAAAGAATAAAAACGTAACCATATACCTACTCGTATATGACCAGTTTTTTTGTAAATCGGCAAAGGTTAAATGATACCTTCATATTTAAACATAGCGTTAATTTTAAATGTTCCGAAATGGCAAAAGCAGACGGTAATAATGTCGTTGACGCTGAACGCGGTCCCCTGTAATGTCTCATTTTATCTCCGTAACGGCTTGCTTACGGCGATTAGGAAAGTTTGCGTCATTCCGTTTGAGGATTAAACACTGAAAATACTGCTATACATTTCATAGAATTCGGTATTAAGAATAACAAACTCTGACGCCGAAAGGTGCTCGTGAAAGGCGCTTTTGTTTATCCTTGTGGTGTAGTTGGATGACAACGATTTTAGGGATGTTGAGGAAGAAAAGGAAGATGTGGATTCTGCAGTAGTTGTACAGGTGAATTTGAATTAACTCCATTTTTACTAGAGTTTTCCGTATGTTGTCAGGTTTAAAATAATACCTCTCCTTTTTTCCGTGGACTTGGAAAGAGCCGTGTAAGGAAATAGGTTGAGGTAAATTTTACACAGGCCTCCTCTCAGTATGAGAGGGCACAGGCCTCCTCTCAGTACGAGAGGGCTTGGGCTATAGTTCCCACGCGGGCCCAGTGCGGATTGGGAACTTCGCACACAACGTTGAATTACTTTGTCGCTGTGTGTAGGTTTCCTCACGATGTTTTCCTTCACCGAATAGCTCGTGGTAAATATCAAATTCGATTTCGCACATATATTCCGAAAAATTCAGAGGTGCGAGCCCGGGGTTTGAACCCACGACCCTCTGCTTGAGAGGCCACAGGTTGAACCGCTGGGCTACCACGGCTTTTTTTGAAGTGGTCATGAAACGTGAAATAGTCTTGGGTTTGTCTATGTAGTGCTTTGTGTGCTTCGCCTACACCATTTGGGAATACCGGCAAGATTTATGTAGGTTTTTATGCAAGTAACGTCAACCAATTTTTGAACATGAACTCCTAAAGAAAAAATATGGATAAATCACGTCTCAAGTCGAGTTTGCCGCTCTGATTGCGCAACTACTCTCCGCACTGCTCTTAGTTGCGAGCAGTTGTTGGGCTCCTAGATGAAAGGCTACAGACCCCCTAAACATATCGAGTTAAAGTTTTAAGACTTGAGATATCCATATTTTTTTCATTTTAAATTTCAGTCAATTTAAAATTAAACCACAATTTTTGTAGGCATAAGAACGATCGTAACTCCGACCAAGATATGTACATAATAATATTATATTAACGGCTAAGGGATATAATTATTGCTTTTCACTTTATTTTGAGATGAAAGTTAGGCCATTACATAGAATTTAATAAAATGTTACTCGGTCCCAAATAATCCTTGAAAGGGATTAGGTTTTTATTTGAAAACTTATATTCGAAAAACGGTTTCAGCCAAATGTCATCGGGTTAAACTTTAAATAACCCTTCTCACAACGGACCTTTCCATGTATTCGCCAGAATTCATAGAATCGCTTGTTCATTTAAATCTCGTCTAGCAACAGCTCCCGACTTCGTCTGCGTCGATTTTGCGTTTTGATGCTAATATGCATTGAACCTGGAATAAAAAGTCTCTTTAGTCTCGAGACTACTTATTGATCTCAGAACCACTTAGGTTCAGAGATTGAACTGCGAAAAGGTAACAGACAGAACGGTTTTTCTATCATTAGTAGAATTTATTATTTTAAGCATTCATACATAGATATGCATAAAAAAACAAGCTTAGCGAAATGTTGTGTTTAAAAATAGATGAAAGAAATACAATAGTTGCAAGTTGCCAGCCTGTCGCCTAAAGCACATCTAAACCCCTCCTAAAACTCCTAATTCATCTCCTACGACATCCACGGACACATCTTCACATGTTTTAAGCGTATGTAATATAATGTACCTAGTTATTTTCGATCAATGAGATTACTTGTGACTTATTCCATGAACATAAAGTATAGGAATGTGAATAATAATTTCTGAAACAACAGCGTAGTCTATGAATGATGTTATTTTAATTTCCGGTTCGGGGAAGTCAAAAAGGTACGCTAACGTTTCGCCGGCGGCTGCTTAATCAATTGTGAAGAGTTATTTCCCTGGCACAGACATCATAATATACCTATCCATTATACTAGTTAGTTGTTAGCTATAATCCAATCAAAGAAACGAACCCTACTTAAGCTCCAAACCCAATGACATCGGAATCGGCGCTGCGTGGTGGCGTGATGATAGGTACGAACGAAACGATTATTTTTCGGCCGGTTCATCTAATCTCGTACCTTTTGATCGCCCAAGACGCCATATCACGTCATCACACGTCAGTGCCCGTGACGCCACGACGTTATATGGCGCATCGAAGTTATTGCGAAAGAACTGAAATATAAAATGCTTCAACATTTTTTCTAGGTTTACTTTATTTATAGGTAGTGTAAGTTATTTTATACCTAATTTAAATAAAATAATACAGCACCATTCGAAAAAAAACAAGCATTATCTAAGAGCCGACTGACTGCTTTGGCGTTAGGAGCACAGCGTTTCACTTCGCGCCTTGGCGGTCAAAAGGTTAATATTACAACACCGCGTCCGCTGTCAGTGCGTTTGGAACTTTAATAAGTTTTAAATTTGAATTTGAAACTGCCGTGAGACTCACGTATAGTGAAATATTCGGATAACTATTGTCTTAAATCGAGTTTAACACGCGTTCTGTGCATGTTCGTTTGTACTAGACGGACGTTTAGCAGCATTCGCCGCTAGATACTGAAAGATACTGAATCACACTTTCATTATGAATCAAGCTCGTGTCACTTTAGTCGACGCTACCTAGCGAAGCTCTAAGACGACTGCAGTACAAACATTATCAGCCATTACCATAGCCGATCATAATAATTTGATATTATTGCCGATACTTATATACTTTGTTACTTTAAAGCTATGCTTGAAAACAATACGTAATTACTGAAAGACTAAAAGCGACAAGGTACTAAAATGATCACTGGCTCATAACATTGACTGTACTTATATAGCATGCGTAGGCGAAGTCAACTCTCTGGATTGTCGTCACTTTACTCCGACTTCAGACAGTATTCTAATTAATGGTAATCCCTAATCCGATTATAAGCTTAAAGACGTACCAAGTAAAGTTATAAACATTCTCTTAACATGTCCAATTTTATAACACTGTAACCGCTTTTCGTCGGCGAGCATGAGATACTTAGGGCGGTGGAGTTCTGTGGCCTGAGGCGGGCAGGTTATCCACCGTAGATTAGGATTGGGCGCCTTTTCAAGTATAAAATAAACAAAATTATTCAAAAACAAAGTAGAAATGGTGGATAGTCTCCCCGCACAAACGGAGACCCTCTGTTGGATGAAATAAAACAGTTTGATTGGTAACTTGTGTTTATTTAAAACCACTATTTAGTTATAGTACACAGATTAAAGAAAAAGAGTCCATAGAGATAGTTAGAACAACATACTGGCCTTGCCATTAAGCTAAATTCATAAGATCCTGATTTATAGGACTAGTTGTAGTAGTGTGTGTGTGTGTGCGTGTGTGTTGAACGTTAAACAGACTCACCCGATTCAGAACAGCGTCCAAGCCATTCGAGCGTGACACACCACCCTTGGGACGGAACGCTGGTCCTTAACAGGTGAACCCGCAGCCCGTAATAACCACTATCACGATACCCGGGGACAGAGTACCCGGCATTTAGCACAGCAGACTCGTAACAATGAAGAGAAGCGGCTTCGCAGTCCCCTTCGGACACGCAGCCTCCGGAAGACAGCAGTAGCAGACAAAAACCGTAGCCGTTGATTAGAAGGACGGCCTTAGATTAGAAGTAACCCGTAGATTAAAAGTAGCCCGTAGGTTAAAAGACGGCCGTAGATTAAAAGACGGCCGTAGATTAAAATCCGGCCGTGGATAAGAATCCGGCCGTGGATAAGAAGCCCTGGAATAGAATTCCAGATTATAACATACGTAAAATAATTATTCAATAGACAACAAGAAAAGGAGTAAGCAGAGAGATTGTTTTCCTTACCATTTAAGGGCTTGAGAAAATGGTTATTATGAGTAGGAAGTGCAACACGCGCTAAGCTCCATGCGAGACAGCGAGATCTGAAAAATCAAGACACTTTTAGAAGTGTTTCACGATGCTTTTCGACTCACGAAAGCAAAAGACAAAAAGAGGAAATGCATACCTCCGTAAAGCACTATTTCATACGTATTGTGGCCTGTTTTACAACGCAGGAACCATCGGTTGGCTTCCGTGATGGCTGAAAGAAATAATCAGAACGAATTATTATCTCCTCGTCAAAGAAAACACTTTCAAATTTAGAACGCGTAAGCACCGCGTGGCTCACCGTTCGTTGGTCTCCGGCTTCATCTCGTAGAACCAGGGTAAAAATACGATATCTTATGGACTGTCACCTTGCACCATCGATAGGATTTAATACTAGTCCGCCGACAACTGATATTCGGTCAGGATGACCGAGGATTACTCCTATTACTTCCAAGCTCGTCCTGTACCAGCGAACGCCCTCACGAAAGTGACGTATTAATTTTCCCCCGTTCCAAACGTCAGACAGCTGTCAAATGGTGACACCTGCGACTGTTCGAGACACTAAAAAAAACGGTGTTACAACACTAATTATTTTCATTGTATTTACAGGGAAATTGTGATACAAAATGAATGCAACATAATGCATTAGTTCGATAGTTGAAATCAGCCTGACGAAATTTATGATTATTCAATCGGATTATTCAATTTGACGGCCGGATAGTCCAGCGGTTAGAGAACCTTACTGTGAAGCTTAAGGTCCCGGGTTCGATCCCCGGTCGGGGCAGATGTTTGTGTGATGAATACGAATGTTTGCTTTCGAGTCTTGGATGTTTATCTATATATAAGTAAGTTTATCCGTTGTCTAGTACCCATAACACAGGCATTGAATTGCCTACTTTGGGACTAGGTGATTGGTGTAAATATTGTCCAATGATATTTTTTAATCACGACCTCAATGTATGGACACTTCAAATACAAATTCATGAGACTATTTTAAAATAGTATTTTTAGTATTTTTAGTCCATTCCATTGTCCATCATTAGCTGAGTAAGTAACACATATTTTGTATCACCATTTTGATCCTTTAATATTACTAACAAAATGTAACTGTAGTGGGGACTAAAAAAAAATATTTAGGTTTACTTTAGGCGACAAGATACCACTCTGTCACTATTATACCTCTTACAACTATTTGAACCTAAAATTTTGCTAAAAGTAGCTTTGCAATATTAAAATAGTCAGACAGTACTCCCATTTGGGAATATTGGCGTGATATTTACGCATGTAAGTAAATAGTAAATACTAAACATTGATTTCTTAAATCTTGTTGAGTACTATGTAAACAAATTGATATCGCTGACAGGATCTCTACTAGGTACCTACTAGCTTATTGTTGTTGTCGTCAAACATTCAACCTAACACCGACTTTTTTATACTCAAGCGTTTATGGAATAAACTTATCTAAGTATTTCACGTTTAGTAACCACTTTTAAAAATCGTGATGAAAGCTTACATATTTTCTTGATCGCCTCACAATATTCACGGAATAAACAGAGCTGTGCTATTCTGAACTCGACACAAAAAAAACGACATAATTAATAGTTAAAAAATAACCTCCAAACCACTGCCTCAAGATAGGCTACCCAAAAGGCTAGCGACTTTCTTCTCTGAATGGCGATGGAAATTCGTTGTCCAAGAAAAGCGCCAGCCCTATTTGTAATATTTTTTTATACCTAAATATTTTTTTGTGCGCAGTGAAGAATTTATAAAAGGCTTACCTACAATATTTACAGATTTAATTCACTTAACCGTAACATCCATAGAATTAAAATTTAAACCTGAAAATACGAAGGTCACTCACAAGAATCGTAAACTAGTTGAGCACAAACACTCTTAACTCAATAAATATTATTTTCGAATTTTTCAAGCTTATGAAAGCATACGATCGAATGGTTTACGGTATTACGGTTGAGCATAAACGGCTCGAGACAACATTCGAATTTACTTATTCGTCTATTGAATAATAAGAGAAGCTTCCATTCATATTATATTTCTTAAAAAATGGCATTCTATTTGGCTCAGAAATATTTAGTCCGCGTCCCGTGGGATAAAGTTTTCAATGCGAAAGGAAAGGATTTGCTTCCTGCGTGAGTGCTCCGCGGGCACACTGACTGGAATCGAAACGAGTAAATCTTCTGCCTCTACTTACCTACTGTAGTGCTAAGGGATGTTATATCTGCAAGAACTTTTTGCGCTTATGTGAGCATTTAACATTTTAAGCTAGCGATAAAATATGGATAATCGATTAAGGAAGTAAATTGGCTGAAACCTTTTTGAAGCCTTCTGTTACAAATGGGTGTAGTTAGTGTTGTGTGAACGTTGTAATGTAAGAGGCGACTAAAGTTTGATTAGATTATGATTTAGACGACAGGCTAGCATACTGTCATTATTTTACTTCCTTCATTTATTTTTATTCTAAACGTGCCTATGATACCTACATGAAATAAACGAAAACGTTCATTGTTAATAGGTACATTTTCAACCTGTGAAGAAGATTTGGTTTATTTTAAACGAATGCAGTTCTTAAATTTAGCGTAACTGAACCTAATGTAAGTTCTGGAAGAAGACCAAAGTATTTTATGCCATCGCTACGGAAGGGGGATTCGTATAAACACATTTCGGACCGTCGCCAAAACAATACGCTTTGTTACTGGACCCGCGCTTGCCGACGACGCGGTCCGAATTGTCCAGAGAGAAAAGCAATACAGTAATGTAGAGAATTCTGACTATGTTTTAGAACTTGCGTTCGCTTGGTTGATCCAAAAAGATTCAAGTAATAGGAGTATGGCCTGAATATTTGTTGAATGAATAAATAATTCGAAGATACCATTCAGTGAATAAAGTGTTTGATATTGTTCACGTGGCTACAGAGAGTCCATATTATTACAAGTACCTGAAACCGTTTAATAGGTACAAAAAGTGATAAAAGAGTATAAAAAATAATGAAATAAACAACCGTAGAGAAAAGACCTTTATAAAAAGATTACAATTTAGTATTTATAAGTCTAGACAAAATTCCAAGGTTCGTACGTAAGGTTCCACTCGTAGTTTTGTATTAAGTAGTTTCTACATAAGTTGATATTTCTTTTTTCTAATGTCAAGGATATGTTATGGTAATGAGATATAAACTTTTATTTCAGGACAATTAATTCAAAATTAGATTTTGAGACACAAGAAGCCTCACTGAATACCGCCCGAGGCTTCTTCTCGTCTGGTAGCCTGTGATCCCATTTAATATTTAATGGACGATAAAGAAAGCAATTGTAACGCCCTAGTAATTACCCCAGCATCCTACCTTTTGTTCGATAATTACTTTTTTATACAATAGAAAGTTAAAAGATCGATTATTTGCCGGCAATTCGCTCCGGTAACTCTTATTTGCCAGCGCCTGAACGCAGACTTAATAAATGTTCTATGATAAAATAAAGTGGCACTTTCCTCTATTTACAGAGTTCCCTTTGAAATTGACTGTATGTCTCGTTTCATGCCCTCAAAACAATGAAATTGGTTCATTAAATGAATCAAATCAACAGGTTTCAATGGACTTTTACTAAGTTTCGGATTTTGGTGGTTATTTATTCATTGTTTTTTTTTAATTAATTAGCTGAACACACCTGGCATGTAACAAAATGAACCTGGCACATTTTTATTATCTGTGAGGCTGAATGCACCGGATAACATAGTGTACAAATTGCCGGTGCAATAAGTATTGTTGAACATAAAAATTCTTCGTTCAGATGCACTTACGTACGTACCTATGTTTAAATCGGCTATTAATATTTATGCAGCGGAAGTCGCTAGTTTAACCTGAAGTAGTAAACAAGCGGCTGAATAATTAATAAACTCAAAACTAATTAATTAAGTAAAGATAATACACATATTTACGTATACACGGTGATTTTTAATCCGTGATCAGGAACCCGAAAATATTAACATATACCCTAAATTGAACTTATTAAGCGAGGTCTCACGCAATTCCTTCTATGTTTAATTAATTAAAAGTTAAAACTTAATTGAAAATAATTACCACTGAATACACATGGTCATCCCACATGAACATGACGACGTCATGTGCCATCGGATCTTAAAGTTGCGACCACACCAATGCTTAAAAAACGGCTAGCATGCGTCGAAAACAGAGAGGTCACTGCGAATTCGTACCGTCATCGCTTTTTAAGTATTGGTGTGGTCGCAACTTTATACGTCTTTGTTTATGCAATATGACAATGACAGTTACAAGTTATTACTCATAAATTATCAATTGCCAGTAAATTTGTAAAATAGTAGATTGTTCAACAAGGGACTAAAACAAGCCATAATGTCACGAGATATTTAGACACCCGAGCATAGCGAGGGTGGCTATAGTTCGAATGTCATTATGGTTGTTTAGTCTCGCGTTAAACACTCTACTTTTCACTTTGAATGCGAGAAAGAAAACGACGTTCTTTCTGTTATATAAAACAATACTTTTTACAACAAAGCTTTCCATGTATGTTTTAATCTAACCTAAGAAAAATTAAAAAAAAAACGCGGTTTTTCTTTTCTTTTACTTTTTTTTGTAAAGTGACGCTTTGAATGCTTGCATATTTAGCCAACAGATTTTAACTTTAACCTATTTTAAGCTTATTATTATTACACTATGTATAATAAAATGTGTTGATAATTGTTGTAATGAAATAAATTATTATTCGTAATCAATAATCGTGTTTTGCGAAATTAAATCACTTTTAAAAGTTTTTTTGGCAGAGTAACAATTACCGCCATTTTTAAAGACGTAGAAATAGCCTCATTGACATTTTGAGGTTATTTTTACGTCTATAAAAATGGCGATAATCCTACGTTCACAAACACGGTGACTGGCTGTTTAAGAGGTTTCTAAGGCCAATTAAAAAAATATTACTTTAGCCCCTAGAGCTTAAAAAGGAGTTTTAGGCCCGCTATGTAGGGACTAAAGAATCACTTTAAGAGCATGAGAAGTGAAAAGGTTATAAGCTTTTAGATACAAATTAGTAGAGTGACAAGGATTTTAGGATAAAAATTATCTCAAAATTAAAATAAGTTTGAAAAAAAAACAAGTTCTTTTCATGTAATTACGAGTTCAGCGTGATCGCCATCAATTACTGAGTTAGAAAAAATGGTACCTGATCACGGATTAGAAGTCACCGTGTATAATTATGATTATTTATTTTACTTAAAACACTTGCACTCAATACCAAGGTCCCGAAACAATAACCCTCGGGTGATTGACATGGATAATTGAACAAGACATTTTAATTTACTGAAACCTAAGAGTAAAATTCAGACAAAATCATAACTATAAAACATACATAGCACCACACAGAGAATCAAGCATTTTACGCCAACACTGTTTTATTGATTACATAATATGTAAAAACAAATTAAACATCAAAAAACAGAACAATTTAAATAAGACTTCAAAAACAAGCACTTACTTAGGTAATGAACTAAATCTAAAACTATCCTGAAATAAAACTAAACATAAGCATTAATTACACCTTCATAGTTAAAAATCGGCAAAACTCTCAAATTAAACATAATAGCAGTACGAGTATACTTGCAAATCCACGCCGCGAGAACCCAGCGCCCGAGGATCCGACTCGGCAAACTTGATTTGCTTGGCAGAGCGGTCGAGTTGAGAGATGACTAATACAAATCTATTTTGTCCCTTATTGAATCCGGTGGCTGTAGCAAATTACAGGGCCGCGTCACTTGATTGTATTTGAAGTGAAAACCGCATTTCTCGCAGCCGGCTTGATGAGCACCCGTGGTGCTGTGGTAATGCAGAAATCTGTGAGCCGTAGCTTATTGCCAATTGCCTGTATAAGCAGCTGTTATTGGTTTGAGATTGGTTTTCCCACTGGAAAGGTTCAAAGAGTTTTTTTCTGTATTTGTTTTTTGAGTTGAGTTGAGTTGTATCAACAACTACTACTTAATACCTAACTACTAATAGATCTGCGAGCTTTTTTTTGTTCAAAAAATCCTGAATGGTTTTTTGCGTTTTAATCTACCTGAGAATAATACTTTTTTCTATTTCGTTCTTACCTACCTCTACGCGTTTTCAATTAGTTTGTTGGCTCGGCAGCGCCCTACTGAAGCAACTTAGGAAGTTTCTAGACACTTTGTTCCTAAACAAACATAGCCAGGAGTGCTGATTGAAAGTGATAAATAGGCACAGGGCAGAATGTGGGACAAGCCATACCTACATAAAAGTATCTATAGTGGGAAACATATTCGTAGTAGGTATTTGATGGACTTTATTGTATTAATAAAATTTATTTGATGATACAGTTTAGTTTGAATAACTGTTTTTGAAAAAGACATTTTATACGTGTATCACAAACACAAACTAAGTATTATTTTAACGCTTCAAACAAAAGAGGAACAAACAAAGTGTTGTTACAAGAAATCTAACTTTGTACAGCGCCCTGATTGTTATTAATGTCCTGACTGACACGAAACACAACCGAAGTGATCATGCTGAACTTGAGAATTTGAAAACAGTTTCATGCAAATTCAAATGGAATCTGAAAGGAATCTGAGTAAGTACCCGCGTTTTTCCCCTCCTTTATTACGAATTCGACGGAAAGACCGTCATCTTTAACGTTAAACCTGCCGGCCGCATTCAAAATTTTCGGAATAAATTATAACAAAATTTGAACGAGAAAGGTTGGTTAACCACTTTTTTAAGTCGAAAGAAAAACAAAGTGGCCGAGTCGAATTTCGCTGCTTCTCATTTAATTTTCCCTGGAGGACAAGCGCCAAGTACCGATCGAAAACAGGAGCGTTATTACTTTTTATCGGTGACCTTATTGACGCACCTGTCAAAGCAAGACTGGGTAAATGTTTCCGTTTAATATAATGAATGTAAATATTGTTATTCTAAACGCCATCTGAGTTCGCAGCGGCTGGTTGCCAATATCTTGGCCCAAGGAACGCCTATGAAACAAAGTGCGGCTGGAATTCAAATAAGTAACAAGGCAGCGGGTTTGAGATGACTTGCGTCATGGATTGATCCATGAATGACTTTCGAACGTGATTGGTTGGACCACATTCTTGTATCGAGTATACAGGGTGTAGCTGACCCCCCGGATATAATTCACAGGGGATATGAATAGTTATAGAACCTACAAAATAAATATAATGTAAGTATAATAAAAGAATAAATATAATATCCCCTGTGGTATTCAAACACTTCTCCATTTCTTCTGCGGATGTCGTAAGAGGTGTCTAAGAAAATAGGTTTAGATATACTTTAGGTTAGGCGAAAGGCTAGCAACTTGTCACTATTGTACCTACTTTACACCTAAAATTATGCTAGAAATGGCTGCGATGCTTGAAACGGTCTGTATATTGTCTACGTCACGTTTCGTGTACTCTGCCTACCCCATTTGGGAAAATATGGGCTTCTTTAATACCAAAATGTCACAGCTCTGATTTATTGAACTGGTGCTAATAAAAATGTCCACCACATCGGCACAACTGATAAAAAACGTCAAATTGCTAAAAGCCATTTGATCTTCACTCGGACACTCGACTCTACCCTGTATCCGTAGAATAAGGAAAAAGCGTAACATTTCGAGTTAAATTAATATACTTTCAGGTTAAGTTTTTATGACAAAAAAAAGGAAAAACACTTTTTATAAATTATTTTAATAGCTGCTATCACCAGGAGGATTTGTCACCTCCTGAATTTGACAATATGTGGCCTCAACGCGTATTGGAAAGCACAAACAAAACATAATTGGACTTCACGTGATGCCAAATATTCCTGCTTGCTCTCAAGTTCAAATATTCTCGAAGATGAAACTTGTAAAAGTACTCTTGACTGAATTAATTAGCATTTTAATTGAGGATTAAAAGCCGCACCTACGCAGCAATTTGCGAAGTTAAATGTTTCAATGACAAAGAGCCCCTTATCGAGGCGGGGCTGACGCCGCTGGGTTCTCACCCGGTGTATATTCTGCAACAGAACAATTCAGTTCTTTATTTCGGTATTTCCAAGAATTGACAAGGTAACATTTAGCTGAATCTTTTTTTGGAATAAAGACAAGAATATACGAACTCTAAACAAATATTACGGTCGCGGTTATGTTCGTACGTGGATATGGATATTCTGTAAATGGTGACTAGACGTTGTTTGTTATTGTTATTGTTGTACTAATTTATGAATATTCATGATTACTACTTATAAAATTATTCATTTATGTAGCGAAAATTAAGAAACAAAAGAAAAAGTGTGTACGTATCAAAATAATATGAAAATGTAAAACATACTTACAAAACATTACTAAACTTCCTCATACGGCTAACGTACTCACGTATTCAGTTAAAAAGTCAACAACGTTTGTGTTTACAAAATTAATACAATTAATGCTTTCTCTTCATAACCAATTGTTATGAAGGTTCCGGAAATAGGGGTACAACATTAGAATAATAGTTTTAACTTAATGTAGGGTAAATATCGTTAGTAATAATGTCTGCCCCGTCGCAAAGCTTGTGACGGCGTGGTGCGACCAAGAAGATTAGCGTTAGGAAGCGAATTAAAGTAATAACAGAAACGATATTATTATTATTACAGTAGCAGTTGGTACATTTGTACAAGCATCTGACCTATCCGAGAGCACCATTATTACTCGAATGTGCTGCTAATTTCAGAACAGACAGTTAATTATCTCAACATCTTCATCAAGAATGATAACTGCAGCAGAACACGCAAACGGTAAGCGATCGTAGCGGAACCAGTTTGATATACGAGTACTAACTACACTTCTCAAGTATCAGAGCACGAATCTACAAATTAGGTTTCCAGAACAATTTATCTTTTTATCATCGTATACCCCAGGCTTTCATCTTTCATTATGATACGTCTGACACGAACGACACGGTATTCTCTGGGAATCATAAACGTGTTCGGGGTACGGGCGTCATGAATTAATCCATCATTCTGTGTGCTGCGGTGTTATGCGATTATACAGATACTCGCTTCGGGCCTTCAGAAATATCGCGCCTTTTAAATATTAACGCCAGATGCGATAAAAGGCGGATGATACGGGTTACGGCGCGGCTTCTCGGCGTTAGCGTGTATTATGCGGACCTTTTGTTTCAGACGCTTTGAAACACTGAAAAGAGACGAAGGCCGACACTTGGAAACAGTTAAGATTGATTACGAGGCTTGTAACCTACTTTATTACACGCGGTACGGGAACGCTGTTTACTTAGTTTATGTGATAGAGCAACAGATGGCGGTGATACCGCCTCAGGTCTTATTACATGGCAGACAGCGGATACACGCGGTGTCATAGATAAGCAACGTGTCTCTAGATTGTCAGGGGCTTTTCAATGCCTTGCTCTAAGTTAAATACCTAGGCGCCGGTTCAGTTCACCTTTCAGAGGCTAAAGCAAAAAAATGTTGCATTCAAGTCTTCCTTTGTTTTAGAAAATGTGCGCCACGACGATTTCAATAAAAAAAACTAAAAAACAATCAGAAAAATTGACGCAAGATCCGCGTTAAAGTGATAATTGAATCGATCATAAAGAAAAGAGAATTATTGAAGTAAATTCGTTCTGAAAGTGGCTTCAATTTGGGTAGGTACTACTCAAGAGATTAGTATCGGGTGAAGCTCCATAAAGTTTTGGTAGTTTCCCTGTAACAGAAATGAAACCTGATCGAATAAGTGAGAGCAAAATTGATAAGAGAAAACTGTGATCAAAACGTAAGTTATGGAAATGTATCTACTATACGTTGACTCCAGATTTTCCCCAGTAATGCGCTAGCTCCATTTAAAGCGCATCCTCGCCGCAACGGAGATATTGGTCCAGATTTTCGACTTCACTCCTAACGATTCCCTTTCAGTGCTGCGTTACTTTGTAATATTAGTTTTCCTTTGAATTCTCAGAAGTAAGTATACAGACATAGAACGTGATACAAGGTTTAAAGACGTGATCCAGTATGATTCTTGTAAAATGTCAGTATACAGATAACGTGTCATGAACAACATCTTGTATGAAAACTAAGTAATTTTGTAGTGACTAAAACCAACCTAAATAAATTTAGTTTATGTCTGCTGATCACAGGCCTCCTCTCACCATCAGACGAAAGGCAACGAGAATAAAATTCCACTCGAACCTGCCAACCTATCGATGTGTATTTACGAACTCTACATGCAATTTAAAAGCGCTCCGTGCAGGGACACTGTTTTTCTCTAATTTATGTGGCATTTCACGTTATAGAAGGGTTAATTTTTTACTGGGCTAGCGAAATGTAGGTATAAGGAGTTTGGCTTGTTTTAAAAAATTAAACTTACCCGTAGTCGCTCAAAGTTGGGTGCAACTTAGTGACAAGATTAATTATCTATGATAAAATTTTGCACTCATTTCATCATTTTCGTCGTCACTAAAATTTGATGTTATGTTTTCACGAATAGTGCAATTTTGGAAAGGCAAATTGCATTTTCAGTGACATGAGCTTAGTCACGTAGACAAAGCGCGGGGCTTTATCGCCGAACAGGTGAGTGCATTACACTGAGTGGGTAATACGAACCCTTTCTACGGCAAAATGCAAGTAGGAGGTAAATCCACACTTCTTGTTTTACTTGGAATTAATTAAAGCTAGACGAGCATTAATTGCGCTTTAGATTTGTTTTCGTTAATTAGATAGCTATGTCTTAAATCGTAATTATCTTGGTTATAAAATTTCGTTCGTTATAAAATATCAAATTGTAAATTTAGTTGAATAATGAGTGAACAAGCAATGGAAAATCGAAATTATCTAACAATTTTTTGGCGCGTCGGTCTTTTTCATATTTTCATAGAATCTACATGGCGTAGAGACACCTAGCGCCACCTATCCAGGGATAGCAGAACTTCTGATACAAACGTTATCTCCGTTATCAACAACTGTCAAATGGTATCCCACATGGCGCTATCGAAGTTTCGAAGATCGGTTGTATAAAATACAATTTCGAACTTTATCTCTATAGACTTCGATCCCCATAACATCTGCCTGGAGAGAGATCTCCCTATTAGAGTTATCGCCGTAATGGGGTACACATTTTTGTTACCCCGTGGGAATTTATCATACCTACTTACAATTTACTGGTGAGTGGTGACCAAAGGGCTGATAGTTTTGTCAGGCAAAGGATAAAACACAGTCATTCTTGGAAGTAATGCTATTCAGCATCTTCGGCACTATGCCCATGGGCGTTTCTTTCTCAGATACATAATACTTACGGTAATTTATAGACTATTAAATAAATGTTTACCCACGCTGTTGCTGAGACTGAATGTCAGCGTAAAATGCAAATTTGTGAAATAACATATCGTAGAGTTAATTGTTGACTGGGACGTGGGCGGAAATTGGAGCCAGATGAAACAATACGAGATGGCTTAGTTTACGACGCCATAATTATTCCGTGACATGGTGCAAAGATACGAACACACACATCGTGATATTATCGTAGCTTTATTGCAAGAAAATTTGGCTGGATTAGGTGGATATCTTAGTCATTGTAGGTACCTATATGTTATAGGCAATGTGTATAATGCGTTTAACCATCTGTTTACCCCAAATTGCTAAACGTGGCACTGGATTTCTTAATTCATGGCCTCTGCCTACCCCTCTTGGGAATACAGGCGTGAGGATATGTATGTATGTATGTATGTATAATGCAGGCATTTCATACAATACCTAAGAAATGTATGAAATTAATCGTAATTCCACTTCTGATATATTTATAGGTTTTAGATTGGTAAGTATAATATTGACAGGTTGCTAGGCTGTCGCCTATAAATGTATCTTAATATTTTTCCTTAGTCGTCCTTATTCTAAACTCGGCACCACACGGGTAGGTTAGGTTAGGTTAGTATGTATAGTAAGTAGTAGGTATACTTACCTACCTTACCTAATGGTCAAATCTCGCTTTATTTGGCCTTTGTATTAGGATGTCTTTATGTTACCATGAGTTATTTTTAAGCACTATGAAATTACAGGCTTAAACCTTCATGTAAAGTTACTCATCTGTATCCACTCAGTGATATTTTTAATTCTTTAATTTTAAATGTCTTCGCCGACTAGTCGTGATAATCTTCTTTTAGATTTTCTGTTTTATTTCTCTGCAATAAATTTAAAAGTATAATAACGTCTTAGGGGCCAAAGGAATTAATGTAAGCTGATTTGCAGTTGAATCAAAATGTCAGTTTCAAAACAAGTTAAGGACAGTTAAGTGTAATAATTGTGTCCTTAGTCAAAGTTGCAAAAATAAGCAGAGTACACAAAACGTTACACAGACAAATCTATGACAACTATTTAGGTTTTTAAATTAAAATTAATACTGGTCTCTAAGAATCTCGATGGCAGTCAATTGTTTTTTCTGAATTAGTTTATTTTCTGTCAGAAGATCATGCAATACATAGATACATCACTTCCGTATTCCCAAATGAGGTAGGCGAAGCACACGAAATTTTCATGTTATGTAGCTAGCCACTTCTAGCGTACTTTTATGTTTTAAGTTAAAGAAGCGCAATAGCGCGCTCTCCGTGTGGTGCCGGGTTAAAATAGCACCTCCCCTTTTCTTCCCGTGGGTGTCGTAAGAGTCGTCTCTGGGAAAGGGTTAGTGTATTGTGGGCGATGGGCTAGCAACCTGTCACCGCAATATCACGTTTAACCATCTGGTTACTCTGATTTTGCTAAACGTGGGACTGCATTTTTGAATTCATGTGCTCTGCCTGCCCCTCATGGGAGTACAGGCGTGAGAATATGTATGTAAGCGCAATAATGAGAGATTGCCAACCTGTTACCTGCAATATACTTTAACCTTTTTTCCTTAGACGCCTCTTATGGCGTTCACCTAAGTAGGTATCTATAATTACTGACGAAAAGAAGGAATCTCTTTCAAACTCCCAAGATCAAACAATTACTGTCTTATTCTCTTATTCCTAATAGCGCCTAGTTACCAAATTACCCACCTGAAATCAGAATGTCGGACAGAGGAGAAATTGCACGTCAGTCGGACAGAAGATAATTAGTGAAGATTACCTGACCCGGTACCGGATCAGGCCACAGCAGAACCAATTGATTCCTGAATCACCGTAGAATGGAACCTAATTACAGTTAATGCAATCTTGACGTTGTATTGCTCTACAAAGGGAGACTCTGTTACGTAACTGTGACAACGTTCTAATGGTGGTTCGGACCGTACACGTAGGTACACCAAAAGTTTTTACCTCGGTTCATCCAATTGTAACTTAGAGATTAAGAGGAGATCTCTTTTCAACACCTGTTATTAGAAAGAGACTTCCGCTTTTATTACAGGTTAAAAGTGTTTCAAATTCAGGACCCTCGTCTTTCTTGGGTTTCTCTTAGCATTATTATAATACTGTTCTACTGGTTTTGTAGTGTCAGTGATCGTGTGGAAGTTGTGGATGCTATGTGTCTAATAATTACGCCTAATATGTATAACTAAAGTACATACCGACTAAGTAATACAGGGTGAGACATTAAGCGTGATACAAAATATTACAATTTGTAACATTTATTTTACAACTTTTCTTACTTTTAAAATAAAATGAACAAATGAAAACTGGTAGACCAGGTTTAGTTAAAAGTAATGATGGGCGATGGGCTAGCAACCTGTCACTACAATATCACGTTTAACCCTCTGGTTACCCTGAAATTGCTAAACGTGGCACTGGATTTTTTAATTCATGTGCTCTGCTTACTCCTCTTGGGAATACAGACGTGAGAATATGTATGTATGTAGATACAATAAATACAATCAAATCCAATCATTATTTTGTATCTTTGTCTCTTGACGCTATGACCGCCAAGCTAATTTAAATTTGTATCATAGCGTATGATATTCGTCGCATTTACTGCATGTGCAATTTCCTTGCATAAAGTATATTAAGTATATTAAGTATAGTAAGTTTAATCAAATCCACATAAATTCTTGATTACAGTTGTTAAAATTTGACTGCAAAAGTTATTCATGGAGTAACCAAGTTATACGGTAACTCTCCGTTTAACCGCTAGTATTATACAAGCAGTAACATAACCCTCGGCAACATTATATCACTGGAGTATACATAAGCAGGATATACAGAAGCAACAAATATATATTTAAAAATAGGTGGCTTCTGAAATACTAAAAATCGCAGCTTACAGTACTTGGATAACATTCACGGCCTACTAAATTGGCACACATAATAAACCTCAAATTAGTAAAGGCCTTTTGATTCAAACTTAGATTTTTATTCTTCCTTAGGCAACAAGAGAACTCCACTTGCTCTATAATAAATTATAAGAAACGGTTGAAATAAAAAATGATTCATGTTTATTTACCGACACTGTGACCACATGATTTTTTTTTTACCTACTATAATTTTTCATCGACTACTAAAGTTCAAGTAGGGGGGCGGGCCACCCCCCTAGCTACGCCACTGATCACATCAGCTTACATCTTGATAACATTTTTGTACCTACTAACATCAAAAGTTTCATCAAAGTTGTAACGCATGGTCACTGATTCCTGAAGTATCATGAATCCGAAGAATATAAAAAAGTGTAATATCTTGAGTTCGGATAAAAACGCTTTTTACTTGCCTAATCCAGAACTACTTACAACAACACCATAACATCCTGTATAGTGAAAATCGTGAAATCCTAAACAATTAAATTTCATTCAGGTAATATTCATACAGGATCGCAGGGAAGTAACACAATTTGTTGAAAAAAATGGTTGCCTGTAAAGTCGGTTTTACGGGCGAAGATTTTACGTGACATCGTCTTTTTCTCGGTAGAATATTTATTGATTTAAGACGTTGTCACGTCAACTCCCAATCGTGACAGCTGTCCATGTCTGCGTTTGACGTCTCACATGATACCATAGAGGCTTCGCACTATCGAAGCGCCACCTCCTTAACACTGCGGGCCTCTCTCTCGTTCGGTGACGTCATCGTAACGTTACCGAGCGTTACACTTTTTCATAAGTGACTCCCAGCCGCAACCTAATTTAAGACGTTGTCACGTCAAAAGTTTCGACGTTGCAACGCGCTGCCTCGATTGCAACACGGCTGGATGTATGACAAAGCCTTTTGCGAACCTGAATTCTCTTTGTGAGTTTTACAAAATTATATTTCTCGCCGGATACTAGTAAATGGATTTGGTCCTCGACATAAAACTTGGCTTTTTTTGCAGTGCAGATAAGTTTGAGCATCGCTTATAGCTGGATAAAGTGATGCGCGTACCTACTTACTCTCACTACAAAAATCTTGCTCAGTTATGTGCCTATACTATACCTGGGTGTATGCCTATTTATACCTCGTTTGTTTAGGTAGTTAAAACAATATATACTATCTTGACATGTCTTTTTGTTGAAATACACAGTCTAAAAATGAAAATCGTTACATTATACAATTTAATTACGAAAGTAAATGATTTTTTCATACCTACATTGTAAAATGTAAAGATTTCAATTTATAAAGTGTATGTTTAAATAAAAAGACACGTCAAGATTGTTTGCAGTGTTTTAACTACCTAAACAAATAAGGTATAGGCTGTGCAACTTTTAAGCGGCGTGTGGTGTTTAGTTAGAATAACACCTCCCTGTTTCTTCCCTGGATGTCCTAAGAAGCGATTAAGGAAATAGGTTAAGGTCTAGTTTAGGCGACTGGCTAGCAATCTGTCAATATTATAACTGCCACTTTAAAACCATAAAAGTGGGCTGGAAGTGGCCACGAAGCGAGAAAGCCTTGCGTATGCTCTGCCTACCCCGTTCGGGAATACAGTGTGTTACCGACGTGCGGGCATTTCTTGAAGCAGTGTTAAGAGATGCGGTTTGTTAATCTACCCATTAACTTAATTGCATTAAAAAACAAAATTTCAAATTGCGTTACTTTTCTAAGAAAAGTTTAATTGCAAGCAATGTACAGTAAAGTTTCTGTCACAAAATGACAAATCTAATGTCATCTTAGTATTAACTGGAAGTTAAGTGAAGTTACGCATACATTGAAGACTCAGAAAATGGAAGAATTGCATTTGTGGCTTTATTTGAAATAATTGTGATATGCTAATACTTGCAAATGATTGCTAATTTGATACATTATCGTCAGTTTTAATAAATGCCCGCACGCTGGTAACACACTGTATAGGCATGATGTATATTTGAAAACATACATACGTATTTTTAGCTTCCTTATCATTTGTATGGAACATTTCCTTCACGATTTCACCTATTGTTCTGCCTAGGCACTTATTTCAATCATTCAGAGTTTCCATCATGTCAAATTTTCGAAGGGAATATTTCAATAAGTACTTTTAATATTCCATTTTTATTTTCGTGCTACTGAGTGACACAATAAGGGCAAAGGTAAGGTGGGCGCTAAGTGGTTCGATGATGAAGGTAACAATATTTTTTCATGCCTTTTTATTGAAAACTGGCCTTAAATTTGACATTTCTGTGATCTTTTACATCCATTTTAAACTTTCCGAACCTGTCAGACTTTTTTTCAGTTTATGATGTCTATAAAAACTTAAATTGAAAAATTTGCTATCTTTTTAGCTTTTTACT
Organism: Adoxophyes honmai; assembly: GCA_005406045.1. Lineage (NCBI taxonomy): Eukaryota > Metazoa > Arthropoda > Insecta > Lepidoptera > Tortricidae > Adoxophyes > Adoxophyes honmai. The sequence goes on along the minus strand of BHDV01002132.1, from coordinate 27,050 downwards.
TTGTCACCTTTTTACCTTGCCTTTGATCGCTTCGGTAACGGATAGCCTAAAGCAATAAATTATAATTAAGTACACTTCTGTGTTCTGTATTTGTCGTGTGGTGTCGAGCCACAGAATAGATAATATCGAACTTTAAAAAAATCACATCTCCATTTCTCACGGGGATGCCGTAGGAGACTATGGAAATAGGTTATGGTATATTTTAGGTGACAGGCTAGCAACTTGTTACTAATATACCATTTAATTTAAAACCTAAAAAATATGCTAGAAGAGGTTACAAAGGCTAAATAAGATGTAACTAGGAGCAAACCATTGAGTAGACAGGAGCAGTAATTTAGAGGTCAACAAATGGACAATTTAGAGTTAGGCACTGATATGGAATAACATTAGTATGGGTTATAAGTAACTAAGAAGTTTTAGCAAACTTCACTTTATTTGTCAGTAACGTTTCGCTAACTCTGTTAACCTCAAATAAATTTGAGGGAAAACTTTGATGGTAACTTAATTAAAGGTCCTTCGGCATGATTCAATTAATGTCCAGTTTTCCCTTTTACTCAGAAAAAGTAACCTCTAAACTGGCTTAAAATATTAAATGAAAAAATTGTCAGACGATAAGGCAAACTTCAACTGACTTTTACAGGTTTTGATGGCTTGAGGATCGAACTAAGTTTATAATAGGTCAGACACACCGTAAATATCACATCGGCTATTTAACTTAATTTTATTTAGCCTAGACGTGGACATATCCCCCTGCTGGGCATACGGCTCCTCACAGTAGGTATGACAGGCTTTGGGCTGTAGTTGCCACGTGGGTCCAGTGCGGATTGGAAAATTTATATACATCAAATAACTTCAACACTGTGTGCAGTTTCCTCATGATGTTTTTCTTCACATAATAACTCGTGATAAATATCAAATTTGAAAGTTCCCAAAAATACAGAGGTGCAAGCCTGGGATTTAAAAAAAACGATATTTCACGTAAGAGGCCACAGGTCAAACCGCTGGCTACCAAGGCTTTTTTCTGCTGTAGTAGCACAAGCACTCTAATTTTTATCCCCGTCATAAGAAAAATGTCTCACTCTATCACAGCGTGAAAGGAGGAGATAACAAAGGTTTTATACGTATTCCTAAAGACACCTCTGTATCCCTGAAGAGGGTAGGCAAAGAAGCTGTAGACAAATTGACACCTTTATTGTATACAAAAATAGTTTTTTAGACATAATTTAACGTACCATCCACTATTAATGGAAGCTTTAACTATCTGTATAAGCGTCTATTTTCTCTGAGGGCCGCTCCTGAAGTTATATTAATTTAATCAACTACATAAACCATAACTGGGCCGAGGTACATAATCCATTTATCAGGCTGCGTGGTTTTGTTCGGAGTTACAGATGCTCTCGACAGATATACTGGCGAAGTTTAGATGATAACGGACTCATAATAGGGTCTTTGACAACAGTAAAAATAAACTATAATTTGTGGCCATCCTAACAGATTATAGGAAAATTAAACATATTTCACTTTCTTTTGTTCAAAATATTATGCATTTTTAGAGTATTTTGTTCTATTAATTTCTAATATTCGTTAATAATGTATCTGTGACTGAAACGCTTGCGATTGATTGATGACGTCACGTACCATGAAAGGTATCTGTTGGTCAAAGTGGACATTGATAATTTGACATGACAATTTTGACAGCTTCTTTGTGTGGTGCCTTTGTTTACTTGCATTTGACGTCAAACACCGTTTTTGGCGTGAGTTTGAGAATTTGAACTTTAATATTTATTTTCTTTGTTAATACAGACAAGAATCCGGAAATACTAATATATCGTGTTTATTACATAATGAAGAATTTATTAAAAATATATTTCAAAAATGTTCAAAAACCCTATTCTTAATTAGTTATTACTCTTTTTGTTCTCACTTATATTAGACATTTTACTAAATAGGGTAGATATTTTATAGGTAAAAAGTCTTGAAGTTCTAAAAAGGAAACGGAACGATGAAAGGAGTATAACTCATTCAAAGTATTGCAATGAATTAAAAAATGTAATTAAAAATTTTCACAGCTGCTTAATATAAAACCATATCTAGATTATGGTACGCATTATTCAGTAAAGTTGTCAAGTAAATTTAATATAGCAATGTTCATACTCTTAAAATTCTACAACAATGTTATATTTAAGCGTATTGTAGGTAACAAATAAAACAATTCTAATCCTCCACGAAAATGATTAGCCGATCGTCTTAACCGTGAAGGTTTTTTATTTATTTTAAAATAAAAATAATTCATTATTTAATTCAATAGCTAACTAAACGCTACCTAAAAAGTCATTACGCAATCGAATACGACCTCTTAAACGTCGCGTTTCTTTTACTTCTACAAAACTTTCGTTTGAACTTCTTTCTGCCCCTGATGTCTTTAAACTTATCGCTATGCGATATCATGTCCACTATGTAGGTCCATTTATCATCGACATCGTCCGGTGGTCTGTCGTTCACTAGGATAATAGGCTTTATGAAGCGGTGGCTCGGTTCCCCGGAGATGTTACTTTTTCTGCTCAAGTTTGAAGGGACCCTTGTCAGGTCCTTGTGGACGGACCCCTCGGGAGACTGCGGCCGCGGGCTGCTCCGGCCACTAGATTGGCCGTCTTTGTTCTTCTCTGCGGCTCTAGCGTCTTCCCGTTCTTTGACAGCCGCCGCATGGATTGCTGCTTCCAAGTCGATGAGCTGGAACAGAAGACGATAGCATTTTTATGGGTTGTCGAATTTGATACCATGAGCTGCACGGTTAAGGAAAACTTCATGGGAAATCTGCACAAAGTGGCGAGTAGTTCAATGTTGTGTGTAAGCTCCCAATCCTATTATTGATTATAGTATATAGTTGTGTAGAATGTGTGATGACGTGCATAAATCACGATATATTTGCTTAATAAAATAGTCACAACAGCTCGCTAGCTTTAGTTTATGAAATACGTGTTAAGAATTATGTAAAATTCTAAAGTTGCGAACGTCGCAGCGAATGCAAATTCTACGACGCTAGTAGGAATATAGATCAATGGTTTTTTTTTCAAAGCGCTTGTTAAAGTGCTAATTAAAGTTCTTTATTGCCTTCGCTTCCCCAACTTGCTGTAAATTTCTTCGACACTACACAGAGTTGGGCAGTAAAAATCGGCGTAGATGTATTATGTTTAATCCCAAAATCGTTTCACAATAAGGTTTATTACAAGCAATAGACGTTAACCTTTTGACCGCCAAGGCGCGAAGTGAAAAGCTGTGCTCCTGACGCCAAAGACGTGAGTCGGCTCTTAGATGATGCTTGTTTTTTTTCGAATGGTGCTGTATTATTTTATTTAAATTAGGTATAAAATAACTTACACTATCTATAAATAAAGTGAACCTAGAAAAAATGTTGCAGCGTTTTATATTTCATTTCTTTCGCAATAACTTCGACGCACCATTTGACGTCGTGGCGTCACGGGCACTGACTTGCGATGGCGTTATATGGCGTCTTTGGCGGTCAAAAGGTTAATGTACGGCTGACATTTCGGCGAAACACGACGAAGCGTACATTACTCCAGTTTGCAGATCGTTAATAGAAATGTTCAGGTTCGTTAGCGAAATGACGATTGAATTAACAATTCTGATTACCGGCTCATAATAAAGTCAATACACCCACGCACGGAGAAATTGCGGCACGCCGAGCTCCCGCTCTGATCGAGCTGGGATCGGATTCAAAATGCGTTTATTTTTTGCTCACTTTAATATTACGATAAGTTAAACGTCTAGGTGCTCGACACTTTAAGCGACCTGCATCCGACGTGTTTCGGGAACCTTCATAAGGTCGTCTGTCCATGTCGTAGGTAGACGCCCTACAGAATTTAATCTATAGTTATGGTCTTAGTATCAAATTATTGCAATATTAGTGTTAATGTTAGTCGGTCCGTTTTCATGAGTATACTTATGTTAGCTAATTTTGCTAGCAAGTTCTTGTTTTTTTTTAAAGGGTAAAATCTCAAAACCATACACTGGTATTTTGCTTTCTATATTAGTATGCATTGCAAATTGTGTCACTTTTATCTTAATAATTTCAACTATGGCGAATACAAGTCCAACGTCGAACTTTGGGACCTTTACCTTATAATGTGTTTGATACCTTATTTACGAAAGCAAACTGAAAAAGTATATAAGAAAACAAGGACCCATTAAATGTAAACAAGAACCTGATAACGTGTTTCGCTGGATATTAAAATCATAAAGAAAGACATGAAACTAAACCATTTCGAAATTGCAATCTTAAAATCACGGAAAGCACAATAAACTTAAATAAGGCTGCCATAGCGCCCGTAGAGAAGAGCCAAGACTCACAAACGGAAAAATCTGTTATTTATCGACTGACAAACTTAAACAACGTCTAGACAAAACATTGTTTTGCAGTGCTCCAACCTGCAATGTGCCGGCCAGCTGTCTAGCCTGTCTTTCAGTGACGACCTCGTCTCTACTCTTGCAACGGCCTGTGTTTAACGCATGTCAGAAGCCAACACTATACGATGAAATCATTAAAGCAGTATTCTTTGAACTATCAGCATTCCACGTCACGTATTGAAGAGTAAGATGTTCCTGTAGTAATTCAAAACAAAAGACTATTCACTCATTGAGTTTACGCGTGGGCGTTCGCGTAAAAATCCGACGCTAGTTATTTAACTCTTCCGAAACCATTTAACTAAACATTCAAACAAGCTATGAATAGACGGTAATAAAACTAAAGAGTTACTGCCGGCGATCTATGCGTAATGGAATATCTTTCAACGACAATGGCCCTATAAACAACAAAAACAAACAGCTAGCCGTGGAGTTAATACGCTTTAAAACGCTTCAGTTTGTTCCGGAGCCCGACGAGGTTGTAAAAGTGGGCTCGGAGAACAAAGCCGCGCCTGTTGCGCCTGTTAGCTTCGCCTCCTGTTAAGCTACACACAGAATCAATTATTTCAAACTCCTCTGATCTTGTTTTATCACTCCTAGGACTGGCTAACTCTTTGGCGGTGTTCTTTTGTTATTTGTTGATGCTACTACTCAATTACGATGGTATGATTGGAATTGTAACACATTTTTGGACAGTTACTTAATTGTTCCACTGTACAGTTTAAGAAATTTAATGTTTAACAGATTGACTGTTTTCATAATTTGTTAGAATTATAACGACAAACTTCACCATGAAATTTAATTAAAGTATTTACGTAACGCAACCGGTTGGAAATAGTAAGTGATGTGGCCAATTTCAGAATTATATCAACTCGCTAAAGCTACTAGTTCTAAAGATAAACTATTTTTTATCTATAATATTAGATTAATTGAGCCTGACTTCAACATTGCATAGAAAAATTACTGTCACTCAGTATTCAAGCTTTTCCCATTTGAATCAAACTTTTTATTTATTGTTTATTGACAGACTTCGTGTTGAAGCAAGAAACTAAAGAAATCAAATCAGGAAACAGCCTAATCTTTGACGTGTAAAGCAGGGTTAAAGGTCAGGACCTTTTTGGTGTAAGGGTAAGTGCGTGCCACAGATTGTGAAGATTTTAGGTTCGATTCCGGAGGTTAGTCTATATTTTCCACAGATTCATGTTTCACTAAAAGTTTGTATTTGCTTCACACTGTTAACGTACCGATGAGTTTGAGAATGATTTACGTTATTAAACAGGGTCACGTTTTAAATCGTCCGATAATCATGTTCGAACGTAAAATTTGCCTATGCAAATCCCGACAAGGGCATTAAATTTTAATAATTCATTGGCTTTGCAAAATAAAGCTTAAAAGGCAAATCTCATTGAGCGCCATCATTTTAATTTATTTTCAAGTTACATAAATACGTGATGTGTGTTTTTTAAATCGCATGAAAGGCAAATTAATCAATGATTTGATGGTATGATGATGGTTGAATGGCTCTACCTCAATGGACCCAAAGATCAAGTGAATTCAAATATCAACTGTGAGTCCGCGATGTAGGCGTCCCCCATACACAATTTATTCTATAGTTTTTAGGGTTCCGTAGCCAAATGACAAAAAAACGGAACCCTTATAGATTCGTCATGTCTGTCTGTCTGTCCGTCCGTCCGTATGTCACAGCCACTTTTTTCCGAAACTATGAGAACTATACTAATAAAACTTGGTGAGTAGATGTGTTCTGTGAACCGCATTAAGATTGTGACACAAAATAAAAAAAAAAAAATAACTTTTTAAGGGTACATGGAACTGAAACTCAAAAAAATTTTTTTCATCAAACCCATACGTGTGGGGTATCTATTGATAGCTCTTCAAAAATGATATTGAGGTTTCTAACATCATACTTTTCTAAAGTGAATAGTTTGCGCGACAGACGCTTCCAAAGTTGAAAAAGTTGTGTTCCCCCCCTCTAACTTCTAAAATAAAAGAGTGATAAATCTAAAAAAAATATATGATGTACATTACCATAAAAACTATCAACGAAAATTGGTTTGAACAAAATCTACCAAGTAGTTTTTTTTTTAATAAATAAAATTAAAATTTATCATTAGTTCGAAAATCTGTCACTAGATGGCGTTGTAATCGGTTTGTACGGAACCCTCAGTGCGTGAGTCCGACTCGCACTTGGCTGGTTTTTTCTTTTCTCTCATTCATATTTCTTCTTTCATTTTATTCTTTTTAATCTCCCAAAGATTGTCTGCCAGAGATGTTGTCACGCAATTAGTTTACTTTAGTTCTTCTGTCTTAGTCCGATTATTTCTTAAAGTCCGCAAAGAGATTACATGCATACTTCCAGTTATTTCGGTGGTTCAACTCAATATCTATATATTTATATACTTATATTATAAAGCTGAAGAGTTTGTTTGTTTGTTTGTTTGTTTGAACGCGTTAATCTGAGGAACTACTAGTTCGAATTGAAAAATCTTTTTGTGTTGGATAGACCATTTATCCAGGAAGGCTTTAGGCCATAAAACATCACGCTGCGATTAATAGAAGCGAAGAAACATTGAAAAATGTGGGAAAATGGAGGAAAATTTGTCAATATTCTACGCGGACGGAGTCGCGGGCACAGCTAGTGCTTAATATAATATAATATGGTAACAAATAGTACCTTGAATACACTAGTTTGTTTTTTTAACACCGGCTCTGAGCCTCTGAGGTGGCCATCGCTTACTCAGTCAGTTCAAGATAATTAGATAATCACAGTTAATATAAATTAGAGTAGTTTTCTGTACCGTTTCACCGTTAGCGTATAAGAACATTCATTTCTCGCCTCCTGCTGGGAGGATGATGAATAGCGTGTACTGAGAGCTTTCTCCACGAACTTGTTGATATGTGTGTACCTACTTATAAAATTACGTTTACTTGGCCGGCGACCGAAAAGTAAGATTGTATTAATATAGCTTGAAATATTGTATTTTCCATGTTTTTGTATATTAGTTCACATGGGAACGGTAATTCTTGATACAAATGCCAAAATGCTCGTTTGTTCAACCGTGAAAATGACTAAACGTAACAAAAAGTTTTAAACAAGAAACTTGAGATTTAAAGAAGTTTTAGAGAAAATTTACTCTATGGTTAAAATTTTCCACTTGTCAAACAGACAAACCGTTAGCAAGTATAATTTACAATTTTGTATGGCTGTTGTACATTTAAACAAAAAGCAGTTTCTACCTTTAGTACACTCAAACATTTGTAACAATATGCGCATCGCGTTGATTAATAATGAAGGTAAAAAATTAATTATCAGTCTTATAAACAGCATTAAGACAAATACCTGCCCAACGTACGTAATTTTTCTTGATGATAGCCCACGGCTACTCGAAAGGAAATACTTCGAGGAAAGTACCCACTAACCGTTGCGTTACAGGAAATATACTACTGAAACATAATTTAGGAAGATATTACATTCGCCCTAATTAGGACAAGTTAATTGTTCGCAGAATTTCATTAAGTTTTTTTAGATTCTCTACCAAATATTTGACATCCATTTATGTGCTCCACGAAATAATTAAAGAGCAATACCAACGAATACTTGAAATATACGTCTCAAACAAGGTGACTATTTTTCGGGACCAATGTGCGATATTATTACGAGCTATTAGGGGAGAAAAACACCGCGAAGAAACCTGTGTATATTACGTCTTGTGTGTAAAGTTCTTGATCCAACTCAAGTGAAAATGGGACAGATTGGAAGATGGGACCTATCCTTACTGAGATAAAATCTGTACTCCAACTGTAGCACTTCAGAGAAGTCGAATGTGTTAAATAAAACTTTATCATTTACTGTTAGATGGATTTAGGAATAATGTGTCTTATTCATTGATATGTTATCAAATTTCCGCAGTGGGCGATTGTGACGTCCGCCTTTATAAAAATTGTACCACCTATTGTTGTTGTGAACTTACTATCTTTTTAATAATCTAACCGACAGACTAAACACTTTTGTAATAATTTTGCCTATTCGTATGATATCGCTAATAGAAGCGTAGCCTGCCGCGTCAGTTGACTCCCTAGTAATTGACACGGCGATGTGATCTGCGAGCTGCGGGCGACCGCTAGGATCGTTAGCTGCACGCTCGGCTGTTAACACCCGCCTGGAGCTAGGCCAACGTTAGCCCTAGGTAATATATTCAGAATAGGTTTGGATAGTTTCGTCCTCTATGCGCAGGCTTGTGTAAACATATTGGTAAACAGTTGACAGGCCGCAGAATGTTGCCGCAACAAACGTAATGAAGATTTTCTTAAGCAATGCAATGTCGCTGACGTTTACTGTATTATAAGGTTTTATGATGAGTTAGGAATCACTTGATTTGATAGTATAATTTTAAACAAAAAAAAACCGACTTCAAATTAGCAACATTTTGAAAAGATTCTGTTTACTGAATGTAAAATCTTGACTTATATAAAATTTGAAGAGTTCCCTCGATTTCTCCAAGATTCCATCATCAGATCCTGGTGTCGTGCCAATGGGACCAATTTCGAGTTATACCCTATCGATTAAAAAAAAAATTTTGAAAATCGGTCCACGGGTCTCCGAGCTATCGAGTAACATACACACAAAAAAAAAAAAAAAAAAAAAAAAAAAAAAAAAAAAAAAAAAAAAAATTAGGTCGAATTGAGAACCTCCTCTTTTTGAAGTCGGTTAAAAAGGGTAATTATTGAGACTCCTCATTCCCCTGGCATGTCATGAAACCTATAGTTTTTGACTTAATTAAAGACAAATTGACAGAAAGTAATGCCTATTCAAGGGACATTATTACGCATTAAATCAAAATCGTACTTAGTTACAAATAGGTCAAGTTTTTTTAAATAACAATAGCCAGGGGAATGATAATTCTCAAGAACTACCCAAAATAAAACAACCGTATAAAGGTTTTAAGCTTAGAAAAACAAACAGGTTTGCTCAAGAATTTTTTTCTGTTTCGTAATGCTGATACCAACACACTTTTTCCATAATGACACTTTAAGTTGTCAGTACATAAATATTCATGAGAGGAATAAATCGATACTTATTTTTGGACTTGACCGTACCTGTAGAACGCCCATTGTTATTTTTAACCTTCGATAGGTTAAATAGAAAAGTTGGAAAAGTTTTTATACTGTCACGTGGATTAGTCAAACCTTTTATAAGGCAAGGTGAACACATAAAGTGACAAGCTGTATCACATTCACCGTATGGATAAATAGTTTGAAGTATGTAGTTACTTAAAATGTATGACATTAAATTTTTCAATAGACAATTACTTACCTACCTATTCTTAACCTAGATCGTTTTATTTGGTTAGTGTTACAAGCGATATGTAAAGTTCAGCATTGTTGACATTCGGTTTATCTTATAATTATACAAAATTTCAATGTTTAACCTCTGGTTTTACGTGGGAAGATCTGAATTATTATGTGTCAATAAATCTAGTAAGTGGCTTTTGATGTCTACCCACACGTATTGTTAGGTGGATGCTAGGTAAATAGGTACATGGTGAATTGTGTAAACTATTTCAGATACAGAAGTTTAAGTGCTGGTATTGTTAAGCAATTTAGGCAATAGTTAAATAGTACCACTGAGTTTCTAAAGTGATTGCTGTCCTATGAACCAGTTACAAAGTCATGAGTGTGAAAATGCCGAAGGCAAAAGAAACGCGAATATCTGAAAATTTACTGATTTACTAAGTAAGTATTAGAAGAATTTCTTATTATATTGACTTATAAATCTTACAATTTAAAGGCCCATACAGACATCCTTGTGAAATAGGAGTACAGACTTACAATTCTGTTCCGTCGATTTGACAAAGTTACCAGTCGAGATCAGTTTCTTAAATAAAATCACCTTGTTGTATTGAAGTACTGTACATGTTCAATAAAGAATCTTTGTAGGATACTTAATTTCCAATGAACCCTAAAATAATTCAAACATCCATCTCCGCATGCCATAAATAATAACTCACCTGAAATTTAAACAGAACCACGCGTTTAATGGCGCACTTGACTTTGTTAATATAACCTTGACGCGAAATATACACAACTCAGATAATTACTAATACTTCCTCAAACATCAGAACTGCGAACTCTTTCGTTTTACGATACAAGGGTATATTCTGATTGAGTTCATAATTTCGGCCTGTTTGCTTTAAGTACATAGGTACATACAATCACGCCCTTGTTCCCAAATGGGGTAGGCAGAGCACACGAAACATGACAAAGAGAAAACCATGCTTATGACCATTTCACGCTTCGCATCCACTTCTAGCATAGTTTTAGGTTTACAAACAGATGGAAGAGGTAGAATAGTGACAGGTTGCTAGCCTGTCGCCTAACACATACTTAAACCTGCTTTAAATAGTTAAAAATAGGTAATTTTTAATTTACTAACGCGTGAGTAGCACACGTAAGCGACCATTGGCAGCGATAACCGCAAAGCTCACCTCAGATCTTTTAACATAAAATTTAATTATTTTATGTTACGACTGAATCATATTCGTAATTGATAAGACAAAATGCATAATTCTGTAATAGACTTGCACTTGCTTTAGACTTATGTACAATAGGTATCCGTATCTTTTAACACGATTTTAGATAGGTATAAAAGAGACGAAAGACGTAAAGTAGTGACAGAACAAGCGCGTTCCCAAAAAAATAACTAAATCCTTAGTCTTCCTTATTCTAAAGTCGATAGCTCACGAGGAAATGTTCAAACGTTTGATTAGAAACAGCGCTAGCTCGTCCCATTTATCAAAGCTTTCCATTTTCAACTAACTACCGACATAGGCACGTGACGAAAGGCGAACTTTTCTAGTTCCGCATCCAATAGCCTTAATAATTTTAAACAAAAAAAAACTGACTTCAAATTAGCAATATTTTGAAAAGATTCTGTTTACTGAATGTAAAATCTTGACTTCATCAACAAATTACCGAAAACGCCGTACATCTCCATATAAAATTTGAAGAGTTCCCTCGATTTCTCCAAGATTCCATCATCAGATCCTGGTGTCGTGCCAATGGGACCAATTTCGAGTTATACCCTATCGATTAAAAAAAAAAATTTGAAAATCGGTCCACGGGTCTCCGAGCTATCGAGTAACATACACACAAAAAAAAAAAAATAAAAAAAAAAAATAAAAAAAAAAAAATTAGGTCGAATTGAGAACCTCCTCTTTTTGAAGTCGGTTAAAAAATAGAAAACAGCGTCATTCACGATTGCGCTGTTATTCCAAAGTTTCTAGGAGAGTTTTGCGAATAGATCGGAAATAGAAATTCCTGTTAGTTTTCATTTTAGATCAAAAGTAAGAAAAAACTTTACCTTATTTCTTTGTGCATTGTTACGTCGTGTGATATCATTGACTTAAGTTGGAAAATAAAACTATGACCCTCTAAATGAGAGAGAGGAAGATGTTAGAGAATAAATAACACACAGATTCTGATAGCTGTAATATTAAAAAAAAACCTGAAGCCAAAAACCAGGGTGAAAACAGGCACGAATTTTTTTGTGGAAAATTTTACTGCAATTTACCATGCCTCAGTACCCCAGCGTTGCTTTCAGTCCATTAATCAAATGAAACGAACCAACAAGCAAGTAGGTACCTATCGATATCGGTGTTTACTACGATGCTACGCGCTAACTTTTAATGCTTATAAAGCTTCTCAGAGAATCATTATAGCCCTTTGAAATGTTTATAAAGAGATTCATTTGTTCTCTATCATTGTAAAATTTCATTAACGTCTATAAAGCAGTAATAAGAACCGTTTTAAAGCTTTAGATTCGTAAATAAACGAGCGGTAATTAAATTGAAAATAACGAAGCAGATATGCAATTAGCGATGCTTCAGGTGACCTGGTTACGAAGACGCATTTACCGTAACGACGTGACGACACAGTTCAGGAATAACTGCGTCACAGTAATCATTCTGACACTGGGCGCAGTACACAGAACTTGACACGGTTTCATTACGACCATGTTCACGTGCATTGCCAAAGTAAACCCCTGTGGGCTGAGCATGCTCTTTGATGCTGAAATTGCCACGTTCGCAAATTTATTCTGAAGTACGGAAAGTAAGAAATTACCTGCTATGGCATGGGAAATCAAACGAGGAAGGATCTTAAAGTACGAGCAGAGCGAGTTACACTTTCTGCAAACGACGAAAATTAGCCACAATCACTAAAACGAAACACGAATACAGAAGTGCCAAACACAAACACTTGAACAATATTCAAAGAAATGTTAACAAAAAGCTTTTAAAGTTTGGAACTGCTTTTTTACATTGTTATCCTTTTTGGCACACATTCGTGCTTTTGCCCAACTGCTCTTTTCTCATTTATATTTATCTACGCATACCTACTTCCTTTTAAACAAATAAGTCAAATCGACCACTATACCGTATCCCTGTAATATCAACAATGCAATCATCAAAAATATAACTCTTTGTGCTTTACAATTGAATTATGAAATTTTATGGTTTTTTCATAATCAAATTGTAAAGTGTAGTATCAAATCTTACATTGTTTTAAGTACTTAATAATCAAGATATGGAAATGGACTTAATTATACCTACCTAATGTAAAAAATTACAAACATAACATCAAATTAAAGCTTTTAGGGAAATAGTTCTGGTTTGGGAGCAACGCGGATTAAATCTGATCACTGTGCGACAGAAGGTCGACTCCGCCCCAGGAATTAGGACACAATCGCCAGACGGCCGGGATAATTCCACGTAAGGACGAGTGGGAACGCCTACAGGTATTTGATTTGCTTATTTGTTATGGCGAAAGGACAACCTTTACGAAGACAATATTTTGCACAATCTTAGGTTGAAGTTTCCTGAAAACTTTTTTTTTAATTATTCCTTCCACATTAACCTTCCGATAGTGAGTGGAAGAAAAATTGAAATTAGTAAGTGCGCAAAAAAATTAGGAGTTTTAAACGGAGATGAAGATTAAATTTATTTGGATCAAAAGACGAAGCCAAATTTTTAGACGTGAAAATTGTTAATCATAAAAAGTTTTGAAAATGTAGAGTATAAAATTTACCTGTTACTGACCTATTTGTACCTACTACTCAACAAAGGAAATCTCTAATACGTTTGTCGTGGCAACGTTCTGGGGAGGGTCGGAAATCAATTGGAGGATTGCGCCTAACTAGGTATCAAATGATCTGTTTAAAGTGTTTAGTTTAACTCGCCTAACAGCCACTACTGTGCTCATTTCTCAAGAAACCCAGCGCTGTTTTTACTTTTAAAGAGTTCCATTAGGTATAGTCCTTGGTCCTTGGGTATCTTTGTATACACTAATTGCAAGTATCCCTGACACAAAAATCAGTTGCTTTCGCATTATCGATAAGTGAATCATGCTTATAAATTTCTAATTACTTTTTTTTAGGTACCTTTTTTCATAAATTTAGAAACAAAAGTGGATGTCAAAAACATTTACAGAGTTTGATGAGCGCAAATTTTAACTTCGCAAGAAGCGGATCCTAAAAACCGATAGAAAATTGCCAATCAAAGGATATCCTTAATGGGCCTATTACCCTTTCAAGTCCAATTTTATTGGCCGCGGCGGTATTTGGCGTGTTTCGAGTCATCCATCACCGGCAATGAAGTTCCTGTACCTCAATTTCCGTGTGCCGCGAACAGCTCTCGGCTCGCTTCGCGAACGCACAATATAATCTGGTTTCATAAACAGGCTGTCAAGCGAGCATCCATCGATGGCGCTTACGTTAACACCGTTGTTTACGTTTGAGTTTCGCGAGCAGACGGCCTGTGAATCAGCCTCGGCCGGAATGTTTGTGGACGCCGACCGCCGTGTACTACAACTTTGATGTTGCCTCGGTTTAATTAACAATTGGATTGAGCTAAACAATGCCGCGCGTTTACAATATTACCATTGGTTGATTTACATAGTTTGATTACTGTCGGATAGCGCGGCATCGTATATTATGCGGTGCCGAATTAAAACATAGTCGCCAGAGAGTTGGAGGACATTCTCTCGGGTCGGGTCAGATAAACTTAAAATAATAAAACTAGGTATTCACCCGTGATACCATAAGCAAAAAAATCTGATTATTATTAACAAAAATGTTAACACAACATTACCACTTGGTATAAAATAAAATTACAAGACAAGAAAAATAATTTTCTTAGAATGTGACGGAATTTTCATCTGTAGACAAATCTGACGGTGTAGAACTCGATAAAATATTAAAGCGATATCAAATTAACGATGAAATCTAAAATACGTGTATAAAATTCCAAACTTCATTAAGATGTCCAATTTTCTACTAGATCTTAGCTAATTAAAAAAATAACTAGCCATAATAAAGACCGTAACTTGCAGAAACCTATTGTATTTATCCACATGCTTCTTTCATAGTTACTCGCACGATAGTAGGCGTATCATGTGACTAAAATTTGTCGTAGGCGGAAGACACTTTGTTTATCTATTTCCAGTTAACTGAAATGTATTCTTCGCCCCAGCTAATTTTTCGTTCATAAAACAATTTCTTCGAATACGTTGAACGAGACCTATATCCGATCCGATTCACATTTTTTCCGAGAACGCGTGGAAATAATCAGTCGTATTATGAATATGAAAAAGGCAGGTCAACAGAAATATCAGTCACTTTGAGCTTTATTGGTCGTGTTTCAGAAACTTGACTTAATTTGATAACCAAACTGTTTCTTAATAAATTGCAATGCTTTTTTCCAGTTACATTAAACTCGATAAATTGCTCTTGCTACGTCACTGCTGCATTTATTGTAAACACAACTATGACTCAACGAGTTAGTCAGACTGTATTTCTCTATATTTTCTGAGACGAGCACGACGAAAGCTTTTTGATGAGGGTTGGTACGACCAGGCTGGTTGCTACGAGAATACCTCGACCAACATGGAAGATCCCCAGAAGTAAACAGACAATGACAGCTGGTACCGACCAGGCCGGACTATTGCGACAATTTCCTCAATGCTTACTCTGGCATATTTTTTGTAATAAATTAATGAAATAACGTCTTTTTTGCTGTTGGTTTGGAAAATGCGTTCATCACCACGCCGTAGAAACTACGCTGCGGTTGTGTGGGATTCTCCATATCTTCTCCTTTTACATCTCTAGGGGAGAAAGGATACACTACTACTAAAAACTCACCAATTTTATCTTCCTAATGAAAACACCTGTCTTAACAACTTTTTAGGAGTAGGGACTAGGACTTGGCGGCTCACTCACCCTGTGTTTCTCCCGATTGGCAGAGAAGAGCACCCATCCCACGTAGATGAACATGATGAGGGCTGGCACGACCAGGCTGGCCACCACGGGGATGCGCCGGACCCACGCGTGGTATATCGCCAGGAGCAGGAGGCAAATGCCCACGAGGATTGCGATGTACCGTCCTGTGCGTCGGCGTTCTTCCTAGAAAATAAGGATGTGTCTTGAATCAAATTGTAGGCTATTTCTAGATAGTTCATTATTTAATTACTATCGAATTAACTGATTCTTGACCCACCTAAACTTTACCCCAACTTTACAGTGAATGTCATAGTGGCATCGCTTTGTTCGACAAAACAAATATTTATTACGTTTATTGTTATAACGTTCTGCGGTGTGTCAGGAATCAATTAGTTTGATTGTACTTAGAGCATCAAGGAATATCCTCGATAACTTAGAGAATTTTGCCTGTGTTTTTTTGCTTTTTAGTGCAAATTGATATGAATAAAACAATTTGGCAAGACTGTATAATGCGGTTTGATTAGTTGTTTTATTAGCAAGTGCAACATTGTCTTCGTTTTACAACCGCATAATGTACCTAATTTCGGCTCGTTTATCTATTTCGACCGTTCCTCTGTAAATGTACAAATTAATGTACCTACCTACTTTAATGGAAAGAGTATCAGTAGTACCTACTTACTTTCTACAGTTTCTACTGATACTTTTTTCATTAAAAGCTAGTTTGTTAGACGGCTTATTCCTACATTTCATCAAAACCGTGGCGGCTGCTATTTACTGAAGTTTCAGTATTTTTTCACATTCACAACGAAACACTTTCAAATGATTTACGATGCACCAGACACGTGAATACTACGAACATTTCCAATTCATTTCACAAACATAGCATGCATGGAATAACTTTAATTCCGCACTGAATGTACCAAAACGATTTGTTGGCTCAATAAATACCCGCAGAGTAAACTCTAACTTTAATAGATCGCAGTAAAACGTGAACCGCGGAATCATTACATGTAGTTTAGAATGTATGAGTACAACAAAGTCCTCGGCAATGTCAGACTGTCGATTCACGGCTCTCCGTACGTTCTTAGGCCTAGTTCGCACGAGCGTTTAAAAAGCGTCGCGTTAAAACTCGACGTTGACGGAATTACGAAGTTCCTTATGTTAAATTCGATTTAACGTCCAACGCCCAACGTCGAAAATCGAACAGTGCTCGATAAAAAAACGCCGCGCTTTAAAACCGCCTTCGTGTGAATAAGGCCTAATTCGCACGAGCGCTTAAAAAGCGTCGCGTTAAAACTCGGCGTTGGCGGTATTACGAAGTTCCGTGTGTTAAATTGGATTTAACGTCCAACACCCAACGTCGAAAATCGAACAGTGCTCGATAAAAAAACGCCGCGCTTTAAAACCGCCTTGGTGTGAATAAATACATGATTTCTAATTTGTTTTATTCAAACGTTTTTTTAACGCCCGTTGAAAAAACGCTCGTGCGAATCAGCTCTAAATATATGGTTTCCAATTTGTTTTATTCAAACGTTTTTTTAACGCCCGTTGAAAAAACGCTCGTGCGAACCAGCTCTAAGTGTCGTTATTTCATTCTGTAGCGTGACAAATTTGTGTGTGACTATTTTAAATCATGTTACAGTGAACAGACCTTGTGTCTAGTGCAATGGCCAGGATTTATTTCATGTATTACGTCTTTTATGTTAATCAATAAAATTACTTACTTACTTACTTACCTATTTGCTATGCTTTACAACAAACAACTCTCCACTAAAGGTAGGAATAAGACTGCCATATTTAACTTGAGGTAAAGGTACGACAAAATACATATACAAATAGAATTGTGGGTCAATTGAAAGAAATCGCAAAGTCAACTCTAAATAGTCTTTAACTCTACTCATGGTAAGTACCTACCTACAGACTATGATTAGGAAATTTATACAATAGATACCGGCGCTTAACAGTTTAGTGAAGTATCTACAGATTACTTAAGTATATAAATTCAAAACCTAGTATTTTCACATATCTATAATGTGCGCTTATGATTTTTACTTTTGAGCATACAATGTGCGCTATACATATATTTTGAGCATATTAATCGTTACTGGGTGTTTGTCGTTTTGTTTACGCCATAAGCACACACGTTTCATCACGTAAATAACTTAGCTACGATACCTAAGCCCTTAAAGTATTTCTAAACGAGCAATGTCTCTATTTTCACAGCAATGTGTGGCCGCCACTTGTGTCTTCGTTAGGTACTGTACACGCAAGGGGAAGACGCACTGTTGCCACACATTGCCGTGTAAATGTTGCTCGGTTGCAGGCGCCTTTAGTCAAAGTACGTACATTCGAACCAACATTAATATCATTAAACATAAGAACCGTCGTTATATAGGTGATAAAGCGCATTGAAATTACTTCCGCAAGAGAATCTGCCTGTTCATTGAATATCCGAGTTTGATTTGCTGCTAACGGGGCTTCATACGGCTGAGTGCTTGTGATAATATAATTTTAATGAAACACGTATTAATAATTGTATCTAGCTTCTTTATTTATTCTCTATTTACAAATAAACTTTTCCAACCGATTATTACACCTACGTATGCTACGTTAATTATAGGATCAATTTCATCCGTCTGTTCATCTTTGTGTTAAGACTCTAATAAAAATTAAAAAAAGGTCGTAGAAACGCGTAGAGATGTAACAGTCCCTTAAAACTTAATATGATAAGGCCGTCTAATGTCACGTTTCCCATACATTAAAATTTGAAAATAGGGATAGGCCATTTGCCGATGACCTGCTAAAACCATGAGGTTTGTCCCTCGATCTGCCGGCTTAGCACAGCAATGCACGAGAAAAGCTATACCTGTGACTGTCTAACTAGAAACGTCAAAAAATTACAGGTAATCTGTCTCGCGCGCTAGTCGTCTCGCTCATGTTACCGTGCTAAGCCTATCGTGCGCCTTCTGTTCACTCGTGCGCGAGTCCGACTCACATATTTGTATGTTTTTTCTTAACAGTTCTCTTTTCAGGAGCCTGTTGTCTACCCTGGGTATGGCAAGGATTTCATACTTTGAAATCTTTTACAAATCTTATTAATCCTATATCAAATATCCATCGAGTGTTAAATTCCCAACTGCAATCGAAACCCGATCCGATCCTCCGTAGCTCGCGTAACCGCAAAGCATCATTTATCAGCCAAGAAGCCGCCAAAATGTCTTATTATTTAGCTAAGCTCAATCAGGTTCCACTTAACGCTATTATTTCTGCGAATTCCATTAGGACATTATTAGATTATGATGCTCCCCTGGTCTCCTGAGCTTAACCAGCCAATCAGCGGTGTGATTGAATCAC
Source organism: Adoxophyes honmai (assembly GCA_005406045.1). Lineage (NCBI taxonomy): Eukaryota > Metazoa > Arthropoda > Insecta > Lepidoptera > Tortricidae > Adoxophyes > Adoxophyes honmai. The sequence continues at coordinate 7,984 of BHDV01002132.1, read as the reverse complement.
GGCACAGCACCTTGAATATTCAGCTTCGGAGATCAACTGTTCCATTTGTTTTAGCTAATGGGTATCGACGATCTACATCTGGGAATCGGGTGAGTTTCCGCGCCAGAGTCAAATAGTGACTTAAGTACATAGTTGTTTGCACTCGTTTGTTTTTGGGAATGAATTAAAGATCGATTAAAATTCTTTTTGAGGGTGGAAAGTTTTTTCCTTGTTAATAAACATCATTAATAAATGATCTAATAATGTTTGACCCCACTATCAAATAAATATCTAGAAATAAAATAGCTTGCAACATCTGGGTGCAGTCGTGACCAGTTCGTTTGCTTTTGTATAATTTGTAAGCAAATACTTAAAGTAACTTATCAGAAAACATAATTTGTAATTATGTCTTTTTAAATGTTTTTGGTCAATTTCAAGGTTAAAAAAAATCAAAGGTGTAAAAAATACTACATACATTTTATGCAGCGGTCATTTACCCCTACGCCCAGCAAACGAAAGGCTAATTAAGATAGTTTTACAATTCACATGGACAAAGCTTTGTTCTAAACTTTGTAATGGTTCATGATCAAAAAGTCCTGATAATTAACGCGGCATTTTGCTTTCAGCAGTAAAAACTTCAACAACTTTTAATTACAAGTGTAATAAAACAAAATTAAATGTAAAAATAATACCTTGATAGTTGATGGATGTTTTTTAACCTTCACTCTTCTCACAGGCTGACGGACATCATTGTTTAATTTCAAGTTCATCGTGCTTCCCCTACTATTCATAACAACAGATAGTCAATTCCATATTTTATATTTCACTTTATTCTTAATCTACAAAATTGCGCAAAAAAATATTGAAAAAACGCTAACCAGTTACACACTAAATGGTTACTATTCAGTACTTTAGTTTCGTTAGCACTGTCACTCCACCAGAAGAGTCGAAACTTTTCCGCGCGCCGATTAAAACCACTCGGTGCGTGCGCGCTCCGAGATCGCGCGCTGTCAAACTGCACGAATTAATGCAAGGCCCGCGCCCCGCGGCCGTTAAAACCCCGTAAACCAGTAAAACCCAGACGATCCTAAAGACCGGCCAAGACAATGCCGCCATTAATCACGATCAAGTAAATATCGGCAGATCTGAAACTTTCCAGAGCTTAGTTTTACCGCCCGACCGACGCTAACCAACCCGCTGGGGCGTTCTTTAAACTTCTTTCCTGGAAATAGTTTACCTCTTTCGCTTGTGGCTAAAGTTCGGTGGAGCGGGTAATCTCTTAATTGTTACGACATGCTCATACCGTGACGATGAAGAAGTTAAGGGAAGTTTGGGTTTAATAGTATGTAGTAGGTATTCGTTTTACTTGCAGTCTGTTATACCCAAATCTATTCTTAAATTTCTGTAATTTTTCTTTGTTAATAATGTTATTATTAAATAAAGAAAATTTCTTAAACCTAAAATAATGCTAGAAGTAGCGTGAAATAGTCATTGTTCTGTCTATGTCATGTTTCGTGTGGTCTACCTACCCCATTTGGGATCACAGGCGTGATTGTATGTGTTATTTGTTGTATTTACCCAGACTAACGTCAACTTCTATTAAGACTCTATAGAAGCAAAAGTACAAAATTTTAACACAGACATTGGCAAGATAGAACATACTTAAACGGTGGTTTAGTAGGTTCTTCAGCAGACCCAGGAATTAAGCTAAGCACTAAATTATAGCCATTAGGGGCCTAGCAACATACAAATTTTGTGAAAATTTTCCTTGAGTTAAATAATATCTGGAGTCAAGCGTACCGCTGCGTTTCGCCCCATTCTCTAATGAAATTCCCCAGCCGTCATTAAAGTCAATGACTTGTAAGCGAAACACGCCCGTTAAACAGCAAAGCTCTTTGGAAAGTTTTCCATTACTTATCTATTGTCCTGTGCGAGTCGACTCGCCTGTTGGCTACTTTGCTTGTACTAAACTACTGGCTCAGAAGTGACATTGCGCATGACGTCCGTTTGTTCTCACACATATTCACACACACTTTAGAGTCTAATGATTAGACTGTTTTCACAAAAGGGGTAGGCAGAGTACATGAAACGCAACATAGACTAACCCATGACTATTTCCAGTTTCGTAGCCAATGCTGATGCTGGCAATGCTATGCAATGCTAGCACCTTTTATAGGTTTTAAGTTCAGAGGTACTACCTATACTCGTAGTGACAGGTTACCAGCCTGTCGCCTAAAATATACCTTAATCCTAAAATATGCCTATTTGGCTCGTACGACATCCACAGAAGAAAAGGAAAGTCGTAATTCTGAACCCGACACCATACGGCACACGGTGTTTGTTTACGATGTACGTAATTGTGTGTATACTCGTACCTGTCCTCTAAAGTTGTGTATTACTTTCAAAGAAATGTTTATAAATAGAAATCACGTGCGAGTAAAGTTACGTTAAGTAATTAAGTACATTTGAATGTAAAAGGATACAAGTAACAATTTTATTACGCACATACGTAACTTCGACTAACTGTTACGAAAATACAATTAAATAAAGTTGATACGTGAACTGAACCGTGATAACTAGGCAGCTCCAAAGGGTTTTCTAGTAATTTCTACACACATATAATATACAAGATGGGCACTTCGTACATTATTCTGCAATGCGGTGTCTATGCTTAAAATCCTGTATACAATAACCTGTTGATCTGAACAACAACATTCATCAAAGGGGTCATAAAAATACTATCATTGCACCAGTGAATAAAATATTTTGTGAATCTATTTACAACAGTAACTTTTGTCACTCTATTTCATTACTATGAAATCATTAATCATTACATACCTATCTCATATTGGTAAAAGGTTATTGCAGTTGTCAGCTTGACAACTCGGATTATCCCCATTCAAGTATTTGGGGTACGATCTTGGCAAACCATTTGGGGTAGGTTAGACGATTTCTAAAGTTAAGTAAGTATAATATATTATTTATAGTAAGCACTTAAATGGAGCTAACTAGTGATATAAAACATCCCTATTACTAAACTATACATCTTGCGACAGTATTTTACATTCCAAAATAACCACAAAATGGCATACCTACTTTGTTAGTTAAATCTGTCGAATTTCATCGACTTTTCTAGCCTGTGGCGTTAAGCGCGGGATGTTCGCTTAAATATTATGGAACACGTGCCATCTACTTATATTATGTGTTCTGTGATTGTCACCCTACAGGACACATACATGTTTACAGTCTATAGGTACGTAGCCACCCTAGCGCCACCTATCTCCCAGTAGTAGAACTTCTTCCACAAACGTACCAACTGTCAGCCTGTGCTACTTCGCGCTAACGAATTGCATAAATACAACTTTAAACTTTTTTTCTATGGACTTAGACATAACTGCCTGGAGAGCGATCTCTATTAGTCTTTCCCAGAGGTACATTGTCCTATTGCAACAAGTGGTAAGCAAGCGCGGGCCGAGATTTTCTGTTCCAAGTACTTTCCCTTTGCATCACATTTTGCCGATGGCTGTCCTGATAAAGGTTTATTTATTGCTATTGTGCCTCGGGAAGATTTTATTACGGCATTATTCCTAGCTCGGGAAAAGTCTCATGTAATGTAGGGGCCTAGATCCTGTAATATATTTTATTCGATAGTTCGTACTTTAGGGTACATTATGGGACACGTGTATTGACATTTTCACTCAGAGTTAAGGTGATACAATGCATGATTTATAGCTACTTACAATCTTGACTCTGTGTTAAATCTCGATTTAGCAATACTGTTAACTACTTAGGCCGGCCACATACATACGGAATTCCGTTTCGGAATCTCGATTCGCAATATCGAATCGGAATATCAGAACGCACTAAATTCATACACATCTATGGATGAGCCACACACAGACGGTAGTTTTAACATCTTGTTTGGTTTGTGGCTAGTCCATAGATTTATATAATATATGGATTTACTGCGTTCGATATTCCGAATCGAGATTCCGAAACGGATTTTTTCCGTATGTATGTGGCCGGCCTTAACATTGTGGGGGTTTATGTCATAACGGTTAGCTTCCCATGAAAAGAGAAATACTTAGAACATTTTGTTGAGCCAAATTAATTGCTCGGTTGGCTATTATAATAACTTGTCTATTAGTCTATTAAATAAAAACACTACCTGTATTAGTGAATGCTTAACACAGCCAAAGAAATAGGTACCTAATCAGAATAATTTGATATTTAAATTTAACCTCGTTACGAAGTCCGACACGTATCGTACTTGATCGACTTTTTTTGGGACAATTTTATGAGACAAAAGAACAAAAGGCAGATCAGGTAGATGGTCAAGCTGAAGCTCGTTCAGCTTTAGATAAGAACCTTCTATCTAAATAGGTATCTTGTTTGCTATACAGTTTTTCTAAAATAATTACCAACTAATTATGTTGCCAAGACCCGCTAAAATGGAACGCCAAAGATCCCCACGACCAACCATTTATTGACTACTTGTACAGTTATGTACTTCCTTACTTCAAAAGACGTTTGATATAAACACAATTTACAGCAAGTGCACAAAATCTCAACAATCCCCTTGCAATAATAAACACCGCCTCAGATATTGCCAAATTACAAATACGTGAACAGACAGAAATAAATTCCAAAACTGAAGGTTTTATTTACAAATGCACGCCGCATTTCATCTGGATTTGGGTTGGGTCCTGCCCGCGGTGGCACTGTGCCCGATGGCATACAAAATAGAATAAGTGCTTGTTTGTCTAAAAAATACGAGACCCGAACTGATGTTGATTCAGAATTATACATTAGTTGAATTGAAGAAGAAGAGCGTGGATGAATAACGCTTTTAACACTGTATATTTTAAGCCCTTGTGTAAAAAGAAGGGTGTTAATAGTACAGGTAATCTAGCAGTTAAATCTAGGAAAGAAAAAGCTTACCTACACAATTTTTACTTACACAGTTTAGAAGTCTCTAACAAGTTCCTAAATAATACTTAAAGCCATGTCACCCGTATTAGGTATTCGAAAAACTCGCCAACTCTACAGATTCTAAACACGAAAGTCTTTAATCAGTGTATCCTATCTGTCATGATATACGGTGCCGTGCAGAAACATGGATACCTACTCACGATAGTGATGCTCCAAAAGATTTTAAGTAGCTGAACGCAAAAACCGTCATGTTTAGAGTTTCTCTGAAAGATCAAATTCGTAACAAGGTGATACAAGAAAGAACCAAAGTTATCGACACAGCCCACCATATTAACAAAGTAGATGATTATATTATTAGAACATTAGTTTAGAAATACTTTTTTCCAAAAAGAATATTTTTACTTAAGACTAAAGTTAAACAAACGACCTTTGCAGACCCTTTTCTGATCCTATATGAAGATACAGGACCATTACCGGCGTCGGGATAAATGACCTATTAAAACCGATATTATCTTCTCAAATTAGGGAATAAGTACCAATTACGGAGAACAAAGTCAAAACCAGATAGGATAACGGGGCATGTGACCCATTGAGGCATAGGGGACAGGTGTCCAGCTTAACAATTAAACTGAGGACAAACTTTCAATTTGGTCTAATCTTGAGTATAAATATAATAATATACAGGGTAAATATTTTTTTTTTACCAGGGTCAATAATGAAAACAGACGCGTACCCATACCCAACCACTGGTTAAAATATTTACGGTTAAATTCCAGCCACCCTGTATACAAAATTGGCATGTCACAATAATAGTTACCTGTAAGTATTACATGTATATGTATTTACCTAACGAGTGATGTAAATAAATAAATTAATAGTTAATAACGTAGGACAATTGACACCAATTTACCTCGTCCCATACTATATAAATAATTTGAAGTACTTATTTCAATTTAAACAATTGTAAAATAACGCTTTTAATCAATTAAAGTACAGTTAAATTAACCTCAATGTCACACTCGTCCTCAATAAAACGTATCGACGCTTGAAAGGCGAAATGGGTATTCATTAGCTAAAATTTTTGTAGGATTAATATATGTCGGAGTTCCGAGTGGTTAATCTGCCGACATGATCGGCAGGGAAGTAAATAATCTTCTTGTTGAATAGACTACGTAACACTTGTTTTAACTAAGCAACGATCGACAGTAAGTTTACATGGATTACCTACTTAAATTAAAAGTGATAGAAAATCAGAGCCAACGGGTTTGCAGATTGGTTTCTCTTCGGCCGTTCAACTCTGAATGACCTACCCTCTTATTTCAATCTGCGACCCCGTTCGAGTGTTGCCACTCGCTCTAATAAAATTAACCTACTAAATGTAACAAGAAGTAAATAGCATCTCCTCGATTATTCAAACATTACATAATTCTGTTCAAACAATAAATTCGGCAGACAATCTGATTCAATCTGAACTTTATCGTAATTAATTTCTTAACGCGCCGTTATATATTATTATCAAGTTATCCCATATTACCTTATCAGTGATATTTGCTGGTTTCTGTGATTAATCTAATAAAAAATGTCGCCTATCTCATTTTGCCTTATGTATACCTACCGACAAACGAGAAATACGACTCTATAGTTTCTTCATACATGCATACATACGTCTCGGTTGTATTTTCACGCTCTACTTATTGCACGTTTTGTAGCTAATTTTGGCTTAATTTCCTATAGTTTTTTTGCCATAAAAGAATATAAACATAAATCAAGTTTCTGCTAAGCTTTAAGTATGATTTCGTTTAGATTTAGTTTAATACAGATTACGTACAAGATTAATCCGAAACATTTTGCTGTCGGCTTCAAGTAATATCGCTGTAAAGGTCAGAGTGCTTAATTATTTGTTTACTTAGTACTTTGACGTTAATAACTGTTCGTAACTCCCATAATTATAACTTTAGTTAAATGATTGAATTATATGATGCCCTTTCACCTCGTGATTTCAGGCTAGTACCTAACAAGTTCCTTACTTAATAAAGTTACTAACTTGATTGACAGTTTGCTTTATTTTCTTGAAAATAGTCCACCTTCCTTCTGAAAGTAAAGTATGCTTAGCAACCGAATGAAAGAAGAAAACTTTTTCATCAGTCAAATTGTAATAGAGTTCGCAAACTCAGAACACGACTTTAAAGTATCAGTTTCAGCACCTCGGAAAAATACGGCAAGAACAGAAACCTTTCTTACATTGTTTTGTTGAAGACTTTCGGAGACGGAATATCCCGAGGAAAATAGCAAGCGGATAGCATCAACATGTTCTTGTAACAACAATGTTATTTTCACGTATTCCAGCTTCAGCTGAGGTATCGCGAAACTTCAGGAGAACAATGTGCTCCAATAAAACTTTCACGTCTCAGCCACAACTTACAACTCGAAACAAAAACCAGCGACGGTTACGTATAAACTTGTTGATTATTCATGCCAGCGAGTAAAGTTCAGAGTTACTCCGAAGTACTCTTTGCACTTAGGCCCTTGTGCTCTTGAAGTTCTCGTATGTAACGCTGAAGAAAAAAACTTTAAAAATTTAGTCGATTTTACTAGCTCTAATTTGTGAAAGTAATTGAAATAAGCTGACTGTCTAACTTTGGCAATCGGCATCGAGTTTCCTTTGAGCTCTTTGCAAAACTTGACGCGCACTTGATAAATCGAAGCCGGATCGGCCTGAACAGTTAGATAGAGCAATAAATAAATTCGGTTAGCAATAGTGAGCAAAACATGTCATAAATGAGTATGAGTATGAGTATGAGTAAATAGGGTGGTGTTAAGCTTACAGCCAGGGCTTAAATTTCTTATTCTCACCAGAAACTTTCAGTATGAGTATGAAAACTAGTAAAGTTTCTACTGTATAAAATGAAATAATACTAGTAGGTATGATATAATAATAATAGTATGAAAACTAGTAAAGTTCTACTGTTTAAATGAAATAATACAATAGAACTTTACTAGTTTTCATACTCATGCTGAAAAATTTTCTGGTACAGTGGAACGTCGATTATCCGAACGTCGGTCATCCGAACGA
>BHDV01002122.1:0-28726 GCA_005406045.1 Adoxophyes honmai | reverse complement strand
GCAACCTTCAATTCCGTCTCCCTTGGAATACCTCGCCTTAAGGATTGGTGCTAGTCCGTCGGCTAAAACATACCTACTTAAACCTGTTTTCTTAGTCGCTTTTTACGACGTCCTCAGAAAAAATGGAGAGAATTTTCTATCCCAACACCACGCAGGAGCCCATAATTTTCTCGGTTATAATTTCGAAGGCGTAACTCACAAAACGCCATTAACAACTCGGTAACGCTGAACTTTGCCGAAGTTCTGATTCGGTTCATCACTCACTCCTAATCCTTTCGCATAAATCATTTCCTTTTAAACGTACTTATTAAATTGGGAACTCAAGATCTGCCCCGTTTTATCTTATCAAAAACTTTTCAGTTTAATCGTAAATCTGGTTGATTGCCCACAGTTGTTACATTTTGTTTTTTGGGGGGACAAATAAGGATGTGCCAGTCCCTTTAGAGTTAACACATGCCATCTGAATCGGATCTTCTTCAACGCCGCGAACGCACATTTGCGTTCAATTGCCCAATCTTTGACAGCAGCACTGAGAGAAACAAAAACGCATATATACGTCGGCAGCAACGAATGCGTTGAATGACCCCATTACTTAAAGGTAAGTAGGTATTTCAAGTTTCGTAGCCTTTTCTCACAATTTTAGGTTTAAACGTAAAGCAACAGGTTGCTAATCGAATTTGATATTTATCCCGAGCTATTCGGTGAAGGAAAACATCGTGAGGAAACCTACACACAGCGACGAAGTAATTCAACGTTGTGTGTGAAGTTCCCAATCCGCACTGGGCCCGCGTGGGAACTATAGCCCAAGCCCTCATACTGAGAGGAGGCCTGTGTGCCCTGCAGTGGGACATATATAGGCTGATGATGATAATGAACAGGTTGCTAGACTGCCGCCTAAAACATAGCTAAACCTATTCCCTCAGTCGCTTTTACGTCTACGGAAAAAATGTGAGGTATGTATATTCAATGCTCTTTTTGTCATCTAATATACAGGGTGCATCACGAGGAAACCGCATAACTTCACCAGCGTATAGCTGAGGTCATAACAATTAAAAAATGTTATATGAACATAGGTCGAAATATGACTTTTTTTTTATTTTTCATACAAACTCAATAAATTGATATTGGTTCACCAGTAACACAATGTTTTAGGATGAGCTGGCAACGCACAAACGCGCTGGCAGAGTCACAAAGACATTTCTTGTCAAAAATAAATAATTTTCAAGTAAAATACAGTGAAAAGATCCGTTTGCAAACGTTAATTACTGGCAAACTAAACCGAATTCAGCTTACATTATACGACATTATAGTTTCTAAATATGGTCAGGAACACGGTGGTAAAGTTATGCGGTTTCCTCCCGAAGCACCCTGTGTAAAATATGTAAACAATTTTTTTATAAACAAACTGTAGTATATTGTATCTGTGGACTGACTCTCTCTGGCACCCGGTAGTTTGAGATAGCAGATGTTATCGTTTTACTAAATAAATAAATGTAATTTACTAATATAAATTCAGTGGTATTAATTAATTATCTACTACAAGTATTAGTGAATCCCAATATATTCAATGCTCTTTTTGTCGTCTAATATATGTAAACAAGTTTTTTATAAACAAACAATAGTTACGTCATAGTGGCTCTTTGCCACTGGGCCTCATAAACAAGTTTGACAACACGTTTGACATATTTTGATAATAGAATGGTAGATAATGATATGGTAATTGAAACTAGTTTATTATTAGCTCACTGTACACGCTTGTATGATTTCAAAACAAAACAATTAACTTCCTTAACCCATTAATGGTCAAAATGAAACTAGCAGAGATTCATCAAAAATTTGTTGATTTTACAATTAAAGAGGATAAAAGGAATTAGGAAATGAGAAAAAAAAATTTTTTTTTTTTAGGCATTTTTGCGAGTTTTCTCACCTTTTCGGTAGAGTTTGGAGCGACGTTATTGTCGACAAGGTGGAGATTTATTTATTATTATAAAACTGTACCCAATCATATTACATTTAGCGTCAACAATTTAAATTTTTCCCTTAATTTTAAGTGTTCCCAAATTGGCACAGTGACCAAGAATGGGTTAAACGAATAGGGAATTAGTCTGTTCAAAAAGTTTAAAACGGTTTGTCATATTGAGACCCCAGGGGCAAAATTTTGCGTCGCTATAAATGTAAGTGCTAAGTGCTAAGTTCTACAACCCTACAAATCAGGACTTTTTTACTCACGATTTAATATTTTCTTCAAGACTGGTTTATTCAAAGAATTATATTCGATGGATGAATTGGCCCTTAGAAAACCTGCTCATTATTTTCCAGTGATAGAAATAACGGCTGGGTATTCATCACTTAAAGTATACATTAGTTTGTTAGATTATGAAAAAGTGTAAGTACCTATATTGGTGTCCCCTCCTGCGACTCAGATACGATTGTTTTCTTCTTTTTGACAGGTACATTATTTGTATTGTGTGCATACGCCAACAACGCCTTTATCTGAAAATTGACACTGACGAACATAGACTGTCAGACAAAATGAGGAGCATCATTTGTTTACGTTTCCAATGAAATTAAGAACGAACATAATTTTTACTATACATAGTGGCTCATTTACATCAGTCAGTATGGTAAAGTCTGAAACTATAAGACATACGAAGATCTGTTCTTAGGAACCATGTCATCGATTTTAATAATAATACATTTGAAACAAAAACCTGTATTTAACTCGGGATTCGAACAATAAAAGCTGTTGTTCCTGCTGTCGGAATTCCAAAAACGCCTCTCTATTTCTTCCGTGGGTGTCGTAAATGCTTTAGGCGACAGGCTTGCAAATGTCATTTAAGTATGTATCTTTTAGTTAATCTTATGCCTAAAATTTTGCTGAAAGTGGCTTCTAGACATGAAATAGTTATGTGTTCCCTGGCTACCTCATTTGTGAATACCTCCTATACAGGGTGTAACGGGGACCCCGTACGATAAATGAATGTATCTTTTTGTTTATTTAAAACATTAAAAAAATCCGATTTTTCGAACATGTGGCGTCAAGTTGAGTGAGTCTCGCGGTAGTTCAATGTTCAATGCTCACCGAACATTTTGTGGTAAATATGAAATTCGATTTCGCATATAAATTCCAAAAAAATTAAGAAATGGAATTCGAACCTACAAACCAGTTTTAACCGCTGGTCTACCACGGCTTTTTTCACGCGGGTTAATTATAGTAAATTCCATAGTAACGGAGTCGCTGATAACATATACCTAGTTTGAAATTTGACAGTTTAAACCTTGTAATGACTGAAACTGACAGGAACTGAAAAAGAGCAATGAACTTACATTTGTGGGTACTGAGACGTGACGCAAAATTATAATTGTAAGGTAAACGTCCCAGTATTCGGCACTGTACTAGTATTTGTTGCCATATATTAAGTCGATATTATTGTGATAAAAATGCCAATACCTTAGGCCGACCTTACACTCGTAAGTTTTACTTACGTAAGTTAAGTATAGACGGAGCTATCTGCAAAAAAGAGAGACGAACATTGTTGTCTTATTCTAACTTATAGCTGTTTCCCTACTTACGTAAGTAAAATCTACAAGTGTAAGGCCTGCCTTAGTTAATAACCTCATTTATGCTATAGTACGTACAATCTTACATAATTTTAGTGTCCGACCGAAGGTACAATTTTGGCCGAAGCCGATTAATCGGTTTTCATCAAAACCTTCGGCCAAAGCCGAAGGTGTGTTAACCCTAATAAATACGAGAATTTGCTAATAGTAAAAAGAAACAGTAGTAATTTATGTGCAGTTTTCGCTCTAAATCAAGTGTGACTATGTTTTTATGTTAAGTGTTGTCAGTAATTTATATAACTAACTGCAAGCAATGCGATCGGGCCGGCGAAACACTGCTCTGCTAAGCGCTGCGCACTATCCGTCTTGCTCTGCCATCGTTCGTTCAATTTCAAATCAGAATTTGCAAACCTTCGGCTTCGACCAAAGTTTCGGCCAAATTTTGTCCGAAGCCGAAGATTTGGCCGAAGGTAGCCGAAGCCGAAGCTTCGGTCAGACACTACATAATTTACATATCATGTAGGCAGAGCACACGAAACACTACACAGAAAACTTCACAACGGTTTCGTTTCGTAGCCACTAGCGTATTTTTTTAGATTTTAAGTTCAGAGTTACTAGTAACAGGTTACTAGCCCGACGCCTAAAATATACTTTAACCTACATCCTTAGTTGCCTAGAACGACATCCACCAAATAAAATGGAGATATGTTATTCTAAACCCGATACCACACAGCAAAATACTTAAGGCGCGGTATAAATAAAAGAAAGGATATAAAACATATTGGAAATACTAATCCAATGTCTAAACGCAGATAATGTAGCGAATCAAATGATATATTTCTGTCAAAGTGTCACTCACTCGAACTTTTACCTTGTGGTAATCCACCAGGCTCATTTATATGCATGTAATTGTAAAATGATGACTTTTTACAGGAAGTCATTGGAATTTGGGGGAATCCCGTACAAAAAGATTGGAAATGTGTGATTTTTTTTCACTTTTTTTTTGTTAATGAAAAAAAATACGATTTTGATATGCGTGAATCTGTTACAAATCTATTTACTGTAGGTACTCGTAAGTATACATATAAAATTCACCGTGTGGTGTCGGGTTCATAACACCTCTCCATTTTCTTTTGTGAATGTCGTAAGAGGCGACTAAGGAAATAGGTTAAGGTATATTTAACCAACTCAAAACAAAAAAAAATGCTAGAAGTGGACGCGAAACGTTAAATAGTCATGGTTTTGTCTATGCAGCGTTTCGTTTGCTCTGCCAACCCATGTGTATGGAGTGCAAAGTTTGATGCGGATATTTTCAGACCTTAGAAACATGAATTATTAAAGTAATGTGATGACATGACATTGTTAATTAATTAATTTAATTTAATAATCTAATCTGACTTCCTAGGAGGACACCTGAACGATAGATGTATAAAGACGATCACAATGCACTGAATGGCTTATTCAAGCGAATGAGAATAAAATTACATATATACATAGATATTCTCACGCCTGTATTCCCAAGAGGGGTAAGCAGAGCACATGAATTCAAAAATCCAGTGCAACGTTTAGCAATTTCAGGGTCACCAGATGGTTAAGTGAGATATTGCAGTGACAGGTTGCTAGCTCATCGCCCACAATACAAGAATAAAATTCAGTCTTAGAATAAGTCACTTCAAGTACCTAACCAGTTATTTCAAGTCTAAACTATAATACTAACTAACTTCTCACTTGGCTAAATAGTCCCTTAATCAGTTATCTTTTCTACACAACACATATTCATCAAAATATTGTGTTTTTGTACCGATACCAAAAAATACATACATACATACATATTCTCACGCCTGTATTCCCAAGAGGGGTACGCAGAGAACATGAATTCAAAAATTCTGTGCCACGTTTAGCAATGTCAGGGTAACCAGATGGTTAAACGTGATATTGCAGTGACAGGTTGCTAGCCCATCGCCCACAATACTCGTACACTAACCATATCCCAGAGTCGACTCTTACGACACCCACGGGAAGAAAGGGGGAGGTGCTCTTCTAACCCGGCACCACACGGCATACCAAAAAATAGTGTAATAAATTCGGCTGTATATAAAAAATTACATGGTCAACTTAAAGTAATCCTTCAATAGTTGTTGTCTCTGTCTTTACGTCTGCAAAATTTCAAAGCAATCGGTTCAGTAGTTACGGCGTGAAAGCGGAACAAACAAACAAACAAACTCACTTTCTGACTTATAATATTAGTAAGGATAGATTATGTCACTGTTGCGCCTCTTAAGAGGAAATGGAGCGGTCATATTTTATATGGAAACGTAGTCCCCTGATTCCTCGCTGGATATTACCCGTAGAACAATGATTTTGTACATCAACAATCTAAAGATATATTAGCATGTTTCTATGTTTTCCTTTTTTTCTTTATTTAATTATTAAAGGAGATATTAACCTTCAAAAACATGAAAAATTGGTAAATTTTTTCCGTTGTGTTCAAACCTCTAGAAACCAATTTTAACTCAATTATATCAAAATATAAGAACATAGAAACACGGTTATGACATTTTTTAAACATTTAATGAAAAAACATATTTAATCGGTTAAGTTTTGGAGAAGAAATCAGGGGACTACGAAACGTTGTTTTTGAATAATTTTCATAGGTATTTTCGGTCCGAGCTGTAGTTGTTCTTATCGCACTCGACGTCGTCTAGGCAGGTCACGGCGCGACAGCAATAGATTAAGCAAATACCTATTTTTCAATTCCCTCGACCGGCATATTTCCTCTTAACTTATAATTTAAAATTTTGGGCTATACCTAAATGGGTACGAAACATGAAAAGTTATGGTTTTATCTATGCTGTGTTTCGTATGCTGCGCTGTCCCATCTGGGAAAACAGTGTTTGTAAAAATAGGGTGTTATTAGACAAGACAATCGATCGACAAAATCGATCAACGTCGATCGATGTTGATTGACTGTCCGAATAGCTTTAATTGATCGACGGGTACCGTTCGACTAACGGATCGATTACCGGTCGATAGCATCAACCGACATTGATCGTTTTAAGCTATGACGTGATAGCGTCGACTACTCGTAATCCATTCTGCTATCGATCGATCGATTGGTTGGAAAGGGGTTAAAATGAAGTTAATATACCGGTATCCATTCTTTCTCCTTGGCCATCTGACTCACGCTCAAGCACTGCCAAGTGTAGGCAGTCAAACCAAATATTTATTCGCAAAACCTGATTAAACTTCCACTGAGGAGTAGCGTCCCTAAGGCAATAATTGACTCGAGTAAGGTATTTTTCATAATTCATGGGAATTATATACACGCGCGACAATAATTAGACTAATCACTAAACGTATTCTTGCAGAGACCGATGATTGTATGTTAACATCATAAACGATATTCATAGTAGATCATTAAAATACACGAGGGTCATACAATGGTTCGTTTGACCTTGACGCCATTCACGGGCGCGAAATCGGGCGATACTTTTGGCTGTTGAAACGCGCGTCTTTGTTAAAACATTATTAAATATTTGACAGGCGAATCGATAGAATAGTAAAGGAGTATATTATTTGCAGTATAATTATCTTTCTGGGTTATGGTTTTATCAAAAACGTACTGAGGAGTGCCGAAATATGATGTTACATGACTGTCGCTGTTCTTTTTTATATGTTTATTAAAATCATAATCACTTTCACTGTAGTAGTAATGAATATTTTTTAGGAAAATACCTGTCCATTTCTTTGGTCGATGTCGTATGTACGTCGTAAGTACCATTGTACCTCTTAACTTAAAATCTATAAGTTTTCGAGGTTGTTTTTAGAGGCACTATTAAGTAATCAATGCAAATATTTCAATATGCACTCACTACCAATAAAATCATGAACTGACGAAATGAATTCGTACACGCTTCCAACGCTTTGAGAATCGCCGCTAACGTGATAAACTTATTTTATAAAATACCTACTTAAATATCAGCCATTAAAAGTTGGTTTGTCAATCGCCCGCGTATCTCTTTAACGAACGGACGAAAATCGATAGCGTTGAATTTTTTTAAACATGTTGTGGATTTTGATAGGATTAGTTACCGTCGTCACTTTGTTATATTACTACGGGACACGGACTTTCGACTACTGGAGCAAGAGAGGCGTCAAGCATGACGCGCCCGTCCCCTTCTTCGGCACCGCCAAGCGGCAGTTCCTGCAGCAGATCAGCTACGCCGACATCTACGACGAGATGTACTGGAAGTACCCCAAGGAGCGCTTCGTCGGCTACTACCTCACCACCACACCGCTCATCATCCTGAGAGACCCAGAGCTCGTCAAACGTGTTTTAGTTTCCGATTTCTCCTACTTCCACTCAAGATCACTTCACCCACTCGATGAAGTTCCGGAACCAATGTTAAACAACCTGTTCTCCTGCGAAGGTGATCTATGGAGATTGTTAAGACAGAGATTGACACCTGCTTTCACCTCTGGGAAGTTGAAAGCCATGTTTCCTTTAATCATATCCAGAGCTGAGAAGTTGCAGCGAGTGGCTGCAGAGGCAGCTTCTTCTAATAGCGAAGTAGACGTAAGAGACCTTATGGCACGGTATACTACCGACTTCATTGGAGCTTGCGGTTTTGGTATCGATACCGACACGCTAAACGATGAAAATTCACTCTTCAGAAAACTAGGCCGTCGCATCTTCACGCAGACGACTCGAGACGTCATCGCTAGCATCCTCAAATACATGATGCCGAGTATGTTCACCAGTTTAACTTTTCTGGCACCTGAGGTTACGAAAAACACTATTTCTCTAGTGAGGACCATCATGAAGCAGAGAGATTACAAGCCGTCTGGTAGGAATGATTTTATTGACATGCTGTTAGAGCTGAAACTTAAAGGGAAAATCACGGGAGACTCCCTGGAATCGAAGAATCCTGATGGGTCGCCCCGTATTGCTGAGTTTGAGTTTGATGATGTGCTGATGGCTGCGCAAGTGTTTGTGTTCTTCGCGGCTGGGTTTGAAACATCATCGTCTGCGACCAGCTACACCCTGCATGAGCTCGCTCACCATCCAGAATACCAGACAAAATGTCAAGCAGAAATCGATGAAGTGCTTTCTCGATATGATAACAAACTCTCCTACGATGCCTTGAAAGAGATGAAATATTTGAACATGTGTTTCAGGTAAGACTAGTTTTTAATATAATACAAAGTAGAAGAGATTCTTGTGAACTCTTGTAACACCAAAACCTTAGAGAACGGGTATCCTAAAGTGTTTTTTTTTTACAAATTATAACTTAATCTCGACAAAAGTGAATTAAATATTTGTTTTACATAGCATTGTCAAAAATGTGTAAAACTGTGTGTACACTGTGTGTATAATGGTCAGGTTTTAGCCGTGCGGTGTCGGATTTAGAATAAGATATCTCAATTTGTTCCGTGGACTTTGAAAATGGCGGCCAAGGAAATGGGTTAAGGTATATTTTAGGCGACAGGCTAGCAACCTGTCAATTATGTCCTTTAGTTTAAAACCAAAAAAAATTGCTAAAATTGCCTGAATCGTGAAAAAGTCATGGTTGTTACCTATGTATCGTTACGTGAGCTCTGTCTACCCCATTTGGGAATACAGCCATGATGTATGTATCAAAGTTCAATTGTCATCTAGTGGTTTTAATTTGATTATTAAAAAAAATATTTTACAAATTCTAGCGAAGGACTAAGAGTGTTCCCTTCCCTCGGCTACCTGATGCGTAAATGCGAGAAGCCGTACACCATCCCGGACACCAACGTCACGCTGGACAAGGGCGTGAAGGTGATAATCCCGGTGAAGTCCCTGCACGCGGACCCGCTCTACTGGGACCAGCCGGAGCAGTTTCGTCCAGACCGCTTCCACCCGGACAACGTTTCTAAAATCCACAAACATTTATATTTGCCATTTGGAGAGGGACCCAGGGCTTGTATTGGTGAGTTTGAAGCATTTGTTAACAGCACATACTGGTGCCATAAATGCTTGTATCACTATTTTTTTTACATTAGATTTGCTATAATGTTTGATAATGTCCTACGATCGCCATTTTGACTTCAAGAGTCCCAAAACACTAAGTCTGTGCTGGACTCATTTCAGTGATATACATACATACATACATACATATTCTCACGCCTGTAATCCCATGAGGGGTAGGCAGAGCACATGAATTCAAAAATCCAGTGCCACGTTTAGCAAATTCAAGGTAACCAGATGTTTAAACGTGATATTGGTGACAGGTTGCTAGCCCATCGCCCACAATACACTGACCCTTTCCCAGAGTCGACTCTTACGACACCCACGGGAAGAAAGGGGGAGGTGCTATTCTAACCCGGCACCACACGGGAAATTCAGTGATATACTTATCCAATTATAGTGCTTTCACATTCTGACATGCAGTATTTATGGACTAGAACAAACACTTGTTTTCCAGGTGAGAGACTGGGGCAAATGCAGTCACTGGCGGGTTTAGCAGCAATCCTCAGCCAGTTCTCAGTGGCACCCAGCAAGAGTACAATCCGCAGACCAGTCGTCGACACCAAAGTCATGGCAGTACAGAGTGTCCTCGGAGGCTTACCGTTGGCACTGATCGCTAGAAAGAAGATTCAATGAACTAGACTATGCAACAAATTGACAGAACAAGATCACCACGTTAACCATTGTCACCATCATTATTCTTAAATAAGTCCTTAACGTTCAGACCATGTCCATGGCAGGCCATTGAGCCTGGTTTTTGGCTTTCTGTATCCAACCATCCTGCATAAGTGATAATTCTATGAGCCATGGGATGTGTATAACTCGGATCCAAAGGTTGGTACTGATATTGTTGACTATTAAGTAGGCCTATAGCTCAATGGCTATTGGCTCTGCATCCCGTCGTGTCGTAAGGGCCAATTAAACACAATCACCGAGCGACCAGTCACCAATTATCACCTGCGTACATAAGATCAAGTAGAGATCAAGATATCTCCCATTTGTTAAAAGCAAACGTTTGAAAAATTAAAAAAAAAAAATTGTGCCTTGTTCTCTTGTTGGAAGTTTAGGCAGACTTGTAATGATTGTGTTATCAGCAGTAGCAAGCGACAATGTAACAATTAAGATAGTAGGTTATCAAAATAGTATACTCTTATCTTTGTTTTGAATTGGAACATTGTGAAAAATAAATCGCGCAACTACAATTTTAAGTTTAAGTTAAGTTGCCCAAAGTCTTTGTTTACTATCAACACAGTCGAGTTTGAAAGTTTTAAGAACGATAATATAAATGAAATGTTAATATAACTGTATGGCACAGATTTATATTGAACTAGATACCGCGAGTTCCTGCATTTGTATGAAAACCAAGCGTGTCACTTTTTCTCGACGGTAGGTATCGTCACATGAGCGCTTTAGTGATGAAAATTGACAATCCGAGTGAAACTCATTCAAAGATGATGCCGCCTTACTCAAATTATCCTGTTTCTAGGCAGTTAAACCTAATCTAAGTGTTATAAAACTACACGAAATCGCGTCAAAGGAGGAGCATTGCTCTTCCTTTTGGCTCCATTTTGGCACGCAAAGTACATACACGTGAGTCATCTAGTTCGATAAAAATCTGTGCTGTATGGTGTTTTTATTGTCCAACCCCGCATGCAATGAGTCCTGATGCTTATCTTGATTTCTTGGTACCAGCGAAGAGATGACAAAATATCCAGTTTAAAGAGTGTAGGTAGGATAACTTATATCGATAAGCGGCCAGTCGCTCAGGAGGGCAATGTCCGGTGGATAAGTGAGCGAACAGATTGCACGTTTCCGTCACAGGATTGCAATGTGCATGGATTAGTGCAGGCGCTTCGGGCTATAGCCTTGACCGAGCTGAGTCTTTCGTAAGTAATAACAAAGAATCTTATACAAAAGTTTAGGCAAATCTTTCCGAGGCTAAAAATTTATTAAAGAAAGGAAGTTAAATCGTCGCTGAGTTGGTAATTGCAGTTAAGATGGTTGGTGCAAGTTTAACTATTGTCTCGGTGCGTTTTTCGATTACTACCATCTCGTCCATAATAAAAACCATGAAGTCGAGGAAAGCACTAAGACACGATGGACTAAGCACTTGTAACATTCCGAGAGCTCTGCTCGCGTTATTATTTAAAATGTGTCCAACTCTCACATACCTGCCGAATCCAATAAAGAGAACTGGTATTGTGTTTATAACAGACTAGCTTTCCGCCCGCGACTTCGTTCGCGTAAATTTCGGATTTTGGGGTCATAGGTTTCTGAGCCTTAGTTTTCCTCTTCATAATATTAGTGTAGATGTAGATATCTAAACCCAAATATTTAACAGAATCCTTTTTCTTTTTTTCAAAATAAAATTTTGCCTATGTTACTCGTGAATAATGTGGCTTTCGAATGGTGCAAGAATTTTTAAAAACGGTCCAGTAGTTACTGAGCCTATTCATTACAACCAAACAAACAAAGTTTTCCTCTTTATAATATTAGTGTAGAAAACATTTCAGCAGTTACAGACCGACTGCGCTGGTGACCACCAGTCCTATGGTATTAGACAGATTTCTTGACAAGCTCCTTCGGGAACTATGTGGATTCCGTCACATTTTGTTAATAGAGTACTCCCCTGTACTATAAAAAGGAGGATGATTCAGTGTACGCCTGTGTTATAGACCTTTGTGACCTCATATGATATCTTATAGAGCTGGGTGTTATCTGAAACCCAGTCTCCAAGTAAGTACAGTGATCAAAGTAAGTTTATGCGATGGGCGGGCGTACATACAACTCGATTAAATACATGCTAGATTGTGGAGTAGATTCGGCGAATTTAATATACGAATAGATAGTACTCAAATCGTGGACGAGTGCCGCACGCCAGCATAAAAGCACTTCCGCAGTTTAACAAATGACGATTAATTAGATTTTTTTAGGCGTTTCAATAGGGGAAACACATTTGGTTGATTGTTAGCGCGAAATAAAAAATAATCTTAAATATGCTTCTTGTGTTTATTACTAAAAAAATTGTCACCAAAAAACTATCAGAGAAAAGTCAAATCTCAGCAACGGGTACCGCATGAAGGCAAAAACTGGAAGATGACACGATGACAGTTCATTTATTATTTTATCAAGTCCTTGTTACTTTCTCTCTGAGGTTGTTGTCCTATTGTTCCTTCTTTCTCGCGATGAGTGAGAGTGGCAGTCCGCCTTTGATGCTCTGAACGACCACAACTGTTGGGTCGATAGGCGGGTGTCGGATGGTGTTGGCGCTGGGGGCCACCGTGAATTGGCTGAGCAGCGCAGCCATACCCGCCAGCGACTGCATGTGGCCAAGCCTCTCGCCTGTCAAACAAAAAATAATAAAATTTGATGCCAGCAAAAAAACACAAATATCTAAGACGTTTACTGAACAAGTGACCTGAGCAAGTGGAATGTTGATCCTACTTTAAATTTCAAACAGTCGTGAGGGACTCGTGGGATTAAAAATATATGTTCATAGATACGCAAATAGTTTGTATTCTCGAATGGGATAGTCAAAACCAGTTCGTAACCTCTTTAGCATAGTTTTAGGTTTGAACAAAGATCTAATGTAAGAGGTGTAATAGTTACAAATTGCAAGCCTGTCGCCTAAAGTATACCTACCTAAACCTAATTTTCTTAGTCACCTTATAGGACATCGACGCAATAAATGGAGAACCGGTATTCTAAACTGGACACCACACCGGGCCAAAAAAATTAAGGAGATATTATCATCTGGTACAAATTTAAACCAGGCTTTGATGTTCACAATTCTCAAAAGTGAAACAATTACAATGAAAGTGTAGAAAATACCGACTATGAATCAATGTTGGTAGTATTTCTTTAGGCTTGTTTATTTCCGTTCTTTTGGTGTAGGTACATTTTTCAAACTGCTCTCGGTACGGAACCTTGTCTTCTCCAATTACTTCAAATTTTATTTAAGCAGTGTCTACTATCACCAACAGTCTTGTTAGGGGCTCTTTTACAGCCTTTTGAGTTCCCTAAAGACCATCCCAAGAAGATTGTGCCGCAAGAAACTTGGCACAAAGTAACTGGTAATGATACCCACCCAGGCAAGCTCTCGGTCCTTCTCCAAATGGCAAATACACGTGCTTCTTGATTTTCGAAATATTGTCCGGGTGGAAGCGATCTGGACGGAACTGCTCCGGCTGGTCCCAGTAGAGCGGGTCCGCGTGCAGGGACTTCACCGGGATTATCACCTTCACGCCCTTGTCCAGCGTGACGTTGGTGTCCGGGATGGTGTACGGCTTCTCGCATTTACGCATCAGGTAGCCGAGGGAAGGGAAAATCCGCATGCCTTCGCTGGAAGTTGTAAAATAAATCTTGTGTTAATTTGATGGTTATCACTGATTTAAGGTAAATACGTGTACAGACGCATTACGCCAAATTCGACAGGAAGGAAACACGGAAACCATTTAAACGTAAATGAAAGAGGTGAGACAGTATTTTAGTGTAATACTTGAGTGAAAATCTACATTTATGTATCAAAAAAAAACTAAGAACTAAGAATTTATGTGGAAATTGCCGCGCCGTTGCTAAACTTTGCATTTTAAAACCAGCCAAATGCGAGTCAGACTCGAGGTCGAAGGGTTCCGTACCAAAAACTGCCAAAAATCACGTTTTTTGTATGGGGGCTTTTGAAGTAGATATACAACTAAAATATTCTGTGAATATTCTGTGAATATTTTAAGTGTCTAACTGTTACCATCAAGAGTGTGGCCCTCTCGTATCTTATCAAGGCAAAATTATTTCAGTTTTTTCGGAAAAGGGTCCACTTATTAGCAAATTATATATATAGCGTATTCATGCACACCATCTGGCATGACTTATCAATTTACAAATACCGTAATTAAATGTGGTATAAACATGTGGTAAGAAAGATAATACATACAAAAACGTCACGCTTGCATTCTTAATAGGGGTTAGTAAGTATAAAATTGTGAAAGAGGAAATGACGGGACGATTTGAAGCGTTTCAGATATGACAGGCAAGATTTGTCAAAAAAACAGAGACGAGTGGAAAGAAAAAGGGAAGGCTTTGCCCAGCAGTGGGACACTCTACAAGCTTTATAAAAAAAATTGTGATTGTGACAACGTGGTCCTAGTCAATCTTCTATGACCTTAACCTCTTTTCGTTGTCTCTTACGTGCTCCACGGAAGAAAACGGATAGTATAAATGGTATAAGTATAGGAGATCATGATTACCTGAAACACATATCCAAATATTTCATTTCTTTCACGGCTTCATAAGACAGTTTGTTGCCATGCCGAGCCAACACCTCGTCGATTTCCTTCTGGCACTTCTTCTGGTATTCCGGATGGTGAGCGAGCTCGTGCAGGGTGTAGCTGGTCGCAGACGAGGATGTCTCAAACCCGGCCGCAAAGAACACGAACACTTGTGCAGCTATCAGCACATCATCGAACTCTATTTCGACTATCTTCGCCGAACCATCAGCATTCTTATTTTCCAGTGAGTCTCCCGAGAGTTTGCCCTTGTCTTTCAACTCTAACAGCATATCTATGAAATCGTTTCTACCCGACGGCTTATAATTCCGTCTCTGCATGATTGTTTTCACAAGTGAAATCGTGTTGTTTTCCACATAGGGTGCTAAAAAGTGTAAACTCGTGCTTAAACTTGGAAAAAAGTATTTTAGGATCGCAACGAACGCATCGCGTTTAGTGTTAGCGAAAATTCGCCTTCCTAATTTTCTGAACAGTGAGTTTTCATCGCTAAGCGTGTCAGTGTCGATGCCAAAGCCACAAGCTCCTATGAAATCCGTGGTGTAGCGCGCCATGATTTCTCTTATATCGACTTCCGATCCTGAAGAGGCCGCCTCCGCAGCAAGCAACTGCAATTTTTCGGCTCTCCCCACAATCAAGGGAAACATAGCTTTCAATTTACCGGAAGTAAAAGCAGGCGTTAATCTTTGTCTCAATAGTTTCCATAAATCTCCTTCGCAGGAGAATACATTGTTCAGCATCGGTTCTGGTTCTTTATCAAGCGGGTGGACGGATCTGCCATAGAAGTAGCTGAAATCGGACACAAGGACACGTTTGACGAGCTCTGGGTCTCTCAGGATGATGAGCGGCGTGGTGGTGAGGTAGTAGCCGACGAAGCGCTCCTTGGGGTACTTCCAGTACATCTCGTCGTAGATGTCGGCGTAGCTGATCTGCTGCAGGAACTGCCGCTTGGCGGTGCCGAAGAAGGGGACGGGCGCGTCATGCTTGACGCCTCTCTTGCTCCAGTAGTCGAAGGTCCGAGTCCCGTAGTAGTAGATCAGAACGAAAACTACAACTAAACCAGCCGCTAAAAATAACATTATGTTAGTGATTTCACTGACACTACTTTCGACGAAGTCAACAGTTGTAAAACTGCAGTAATGAGATTTTTTTTATAAAAGCATCAATTATCTTATCTGACCAATTTATTTGAGTACTTTTGTAGTAAATCACTCAGTCACGATTATACATAAAAGATAAAGAGCATGTTTTAGGTATAGGCCTAATTTTTCCAGTATTTTTTTTTACTTCAAATGAGGTAGGTACCTAGTAATGGTAAATTTACGATACCAAACATAAATCTATAAACATTGTAGAAAAGAAAAACAAGAGACAGTGGTAAATGTTCATTGAAAACGTACGAGTTGAGTCAGCAAACTAATACTTTTAGCGTGAAAAACCGTGTCACCCGACAATGACAATCTTGTGACACAATTTTCAATGAATTTTCACCACCGATAACGGAATTTGGTCATTAGTCCTCTGATCTTCATCAGGTGTTTTCATAACCAGAAGAGAATGTAAAAGTGGAAAGACAACGAGTTTGTATTTGTGGTCTACGTGCCAGAACAAAGTCCAGTTGTTAAACTTCAAAGCCGTCAGAATGACTATTGGAAAACAAAATCACGTAAAACGAACATGATAGAAGCAAACAGCTGCCAAAGTGCAAATTGAGTGCAATATCATTGCTTATCTTAGCAGAATACAAAACGATGACTAGTGGAAACTCGTTTACGAACTTTGAAGTTACCTATCTATTTTTATTTTTACGTGTTTTTAAGTTTTAACCTACCTTTGATATAACATAAAATAATAAATTTAAGAACCACAGTCAATTCAACCAATAGGGTCTTTGACAACACTAAAAATAAAATTATAATTTGTGCCCATCCTCACAGATTATAATGAAAATTAAATATATTTCACTTTCTTTTGATCAAAAATATTTATGCTTGTTTAGAGGATTTTGATCGATTAATTTCTATTTTTCTTTTGTAATGTATCTGTGAACGAAACGCTGTGTGAAATCTGTGGGTGATTGATGATGTCACAGGCAGGTAAACAAAGTTGACAAAGCTTACGTGTTTAGTGTTTCACTGACAGATTATCACCATTGTTTAATTTGTTTTGTCCATTTTCTAAGCAGCGTTTTTCGCACGAGTTTGAGAATTTTAACTTTAATATTTATTTTCTATATTCATACAGACAAGAATCCGGAAATTCTAATAAATCGTGTTTTTTACATACTTAAGAATTGATTAATTTTGCCCCGTGTGGTGCCGGGTTAGAATAGCACCTCCCCCTTTCTTCCAGTGGGTGTCGTAAGAGTCGACTCTGGGAAAGGGTTAGTGTATTGTGGGCGATGGGCTAGCAACCTGTCACTGCAATATCACGTTTAACCATCTGGATACCCTGAAATTGCTAGATGTGGCACTGAATTCTTGAATTCATGTGCTCTGCCTACCCCTCTTGGGAATACAGGCGTGATGTATGTATGTATGTAAGAATTGATTAAAATATATTAAAAAATAATATCAAAAACCCTATTGACTCTTTTTACTCTGGAATAAGTAACTCATTCTTTGCTCGCGAGTAATTCTGTTTTTATTTTTCATAATAAAAAAAGCAAATAATATGAGTTACTTATTCCAAGCCTAAATTATATTTTTCGTCCGGTTGGATGAAAATATAAATATTACTTTCTTTATAGGTGGCTATAGAACATAAAATAGTCTTGGTTGCAAATGCGTTAAATATGAGTGAAAATCATGAATTTTTTTAATTATAAATGGATACGGGCCAGGTTAATGCTGATTTGACGAGAAGTGTAGTTATTCTCAAAGTGGTCCACATGGATCCTTAGCGGTCACGGGATTCTCCACTGTGGACTGTAAAAATAGATGCATATCTATCGGTTCAGGATGGTTAGGATGACATTGATCTGCCATAGGTCACTTATCTAGTAATACTTATAACAATAATCACTCTTAAAACTACTAAAGTCAATTGTAATTCACTATCACTATCACTACACAAAATGATGGGAAACTATCAAAACGTGAGACAGTTCCTCTACACTCGCGCCCTTGTGACAACCGACCTGAATGAAGACTTCAACCAGACTGCCCTATGCCCTCTGCGACGCTGCACTAGAGACTAGAGAGATTGTGTTGCCTGCGTTTTGAAGTACCCATTGATTGATGATCATCCAATGACATATCTATTTAGGTCAGTAGAAATGTATCCGCAAGACGAACACAAGTCCACGACAAAGTTCTGTGTGCAGATGGTCTATAAAAAAAAGTTTCGAAACTTCTGTGCGCGTCTACTCGTGACCACTACCGCTTAACGCGATGGAAAAGTTGAGGTAATTTGTACACACTTTTAACGTGTTTAAGTCCCGCATACATTCATACATCATCCGTGTAGTCCCAAATGGGACAGGACATAATTCGCCTAGCCTATTGCTAGCCTGTCGCCTAAAATGAACCATAACCTGTTCGTTTAGTTGGCTCTGACGATATCCACGGTGAGGTGTTGTTCTAAACCCGACAATCGCCTGTCCGTTAGACAGTTAGATAAAATTCAGCAAACTTCAATCACCCACAAAGAAACAGAAAGTTACCATCGGCAATCACTATTCAGACATTACAAACCGAAACGTCGTAAAGCTTGATATCACAATTGAAAAGAACACTTCCCTTATTCAATGGGACGTTATTTTATTACGTGATATAGCCCACCATTCCGCCAATATTTACGGCGTAGTAATGTAACTCCAAGTTTTGTTGTTGCCGAATTGATGACGTGAAACAGGAGATGCGAAAACGCGTTGTAACATGAAAAGGACGGTTTAAAGTATAGTTCATATAGAATTGGTACCTAATGTATTGGCTACATTTTTTTTCTATTCAATAAAACTAAATTTAGGGAAATAGGTATTAAAGATTATGTATTTTACTTTACATCGAGTACTAAAAATAAATACATTTTCTTCGTTATTAATATAGCAGCGAACTCTTCTCTTAATGGTTCCTATCATCTTCTGAACAGTGTTTTTGTCAATGTTTTTGATGTGTTAATTCCACGTGGGTCGCAATGAATTGAGGTCTTTAACCATTTCACCACTCTTCTTCGACTTGCTTTTCATAATTGCCCAATAATTCTTGATTGGGCGAAACTGGGAGCAATTTGGCGGATTCATATTGCGGGGAACATAATCCACGTTATTATTTTCGTACCACTCTAATTCCTTCCTGGAGTAGTGGCAGCTAGCTAAATCTGGCTAAAATTTAACAGGAAGCCGGTGGTTACGAATGAAGGGCAGAACACGTTTTTGCAGACACTCTTTCATATAAACATCCAACGTCATAGTTCCAGATGTCACGAAGGCCTTGGTTTTAAGATCACAGCTACAGGTTCCTTGCCAAATCATATGTTTTTTTGCAAATTTCTCCAAATTTATGAACTTGTATTTTTCGTCAACATTTCCCCTCGTATCAGCCAAGTAAAATTTTGAGCCAGGTAGTTGTTTGAAATCAAGTTTCACATGTTTCATTGTCCATCAAAAAGCACCCTTTGAATTTGGTCAAAACTTTGTCGTACAACAATCGAGCTCGATTTTTAGCTAGTACGTTCTGCTTCATGGTATGATTTGGCTTTTTAATAGCTCGATAGCTCTTGTAGCCCGCTCGACGACGAATACGTCTCACAGTACTGCGACATTTCTTGAACTTACGGGTCAGTCCTAATCAGAGGGGCCTGGGTTTTTAAATAGTTCTCAACACGTTTTTCTGCAGTTCTGTATCCTTGGTACCAGATTCACGTTTGACCTGTGCCTTCCTATCGAAGGACAAGGCATCCTTGTACCGTTTTATAACCCTACAAATTGAACTTTTGTGAAGATTCAGTGCCTTAGCTACCTTTGATCCAGATCACGAAGGATTTTCCGTGAATTTGTTCGCCATCAGTTTTCTCACTTTGAGTTCCATTACAGAAAACTTTCAAATAAATTGAGCAAGGTCTACAAAATACCCACAATTAAAACATCGAAATATTGTCAACAAATTGTAATTGTCACTTTTGAATTTAGAACATAGGTTTTTTTTTTATCAGATTTTTTTGTTTGTGCCAATTCTATATGAACTATACTTTAATGTGTTTTCCTAACTTTCCCAATGAATTAAAGTACCAACTAGAAGATTCAGTGAATGAAAAAGTACACAAAGGATTTTGTAATGTTTTTGCAGTTCGATGAAATCCTTGTTGTAGTGCTGTTAACAGCGTCTAGACTCCGGAGGCATCGCGTCCTTATAATAATAGTAAATAGACCAACTGTAAAGACCGAGTAAAGCCTCATAGATTAGCTTATCAATATGACAGTATTTTATCAGTCTTAATAAATAGCGTGTGTATTTATTAAGGAGAGCATGATCGGTTACCGCTTCGACGATAAGGCCCAGCTGTGGTCTTTCAGACTCCGTTGCCTGCGGGGGAATTTGGGGATTTATTTTAAAAGAACATTTTTTAACAACAGTTCTTATTTTATATAACTTAAACCTAAAAATTTAGCTCAAAGCGACTACATACACACATACATACATATTCTCACGCCTGTAATTCCCAAGAGGGGTAGGCAGAGCACATGAATTCAAAAATCCGAAACGAAACGTTAAATAGTTATTGATTTATTCAAGTGTCGTTTTGTGTGCTATATATAAGCTCTGATGTCATGTATTTGTCCGTGTATTACTTCACTAACTTAGGTGTTCGGACTATTGATAATACCGTGTTATCTTCATGACAATATGACAATGCAGTAACCATTAATTTTTTAGTATTTGTGTGACTAGCATAAAATCACACCAGTCATTAATACGATAACAAACACAAAGGTCAGCAATGTATCGCTTTTTATCTTCACTAAAACTACTGTTTTCTCAAACGGGGTAGGCAAAGCACACAGAACATGACAAATAGACCCATGAACACACGATACACTTAAATAAGTAGTCAAAAAAAGTCAAAAAGAAAACATTTTCTTTTAAATTACTACAGTCATTGGGTAGTTTTGCCTGGAAAGTTTTCCGGGAGTTTTGAAAATTAGTATAATATAATAGATTTTGACGTGCTCTTTCTGAATTTGAACTTTGCCACCTCGTGTCTTTGCCGCTAACGCCGCCATATTGGAAAAATGGCGCGTAAAAGCAGTTTTTTGACAATATCTCCTGTCTTACACATTTTACGACAAAACAGTCTATTACAAAATTAAACAAGAGGTAATTGCCTACAATAGGGTTTTTGAACATTTTTGAAATATATTTTTAATAAATTCTTAATTATGTAATAAACACGATATATTACTTAGTATTTCCGGATTCTTGTCTGTATTAACAAAGAAAATAAATATTAAAGTTCAAATTCTCAAACTCACGCCAAAAACGGTGTTTACGTCAAATGCAAGTAAACAAAGGCACCCCACAAAGAAGCTGTCAAAATTGTCATGTCAAATTATCAATGTCCACTTTGACCACAGATACCTTTCATGGTATGTGACGTCATCAATCAATCGCAAGCGTTTCAGTCACAGATACATTATTAACGAATATTAGAAATTAATAGAACAAAATACTCTAAAAATGCATAATATTTTGAACAAAAGAAAGTGAAATATGTTTAATTTTCCTATAATCTGTTAGGATGGCCACAAATTTTAGTTTATTTTTACTGTTGTCAAAGACCCTATTTACAGGTAACCCCAATACCAAAAAATCGCAGCTCTAAATTTTTGAGAAAAAGTAATAGTAAGTAAAACATAACACTACCGTGCGACTTGCTTATAGTGAAGTGCGCGTTTATCCGCAGCTGCTGTGGCGCGTTGCTCCCGATGGTGGGTTACGAATTGAATCTCAATAAAAAGACGTTAGTGTATCCGTTTTATTTCTCTACTAAAAAAGATTAAGTAATTCTGCAATTATGATAATTGTAAGTTAGCATCAAATTACTTAACCTCATTGCGTTTCTTCAGTGCCCTGCATCCGAAGAATAAAACAAGCAAAACATATCGATTAAAAAAAATAGGTTAGTGTATACACACTGAAAATATATAGATCTATACAGATTTAGTCTCAATTCACACCAGAAGAGCGGCGAAGGGCGGCGAAGCGCAGCGACCCGCTCGGTAGAGAAGGCGCGAGGATTCCCGCGACTGCTCGTGAAGTCGCTGGAATGCGCGGGAAGTCCAAGATCTCTGGGCGGGATATAGCCACCGGCCGCTCGCGACTGCTCGATCATCCTCGGGCATTTCCGCGACTTCTCGCGCAGACGCACGGCTTCGTTTATGGAATTCGCTGGAATTCCCGCGGATTCCGCGTTGGAGTTTCTCATGCGATAATAAGTCTTATTGTAATGAAAATAAAGTTAAATTCTCGTGACACTGAAACTGCGCTCCGCTTCGCCGCCCTTCGCCGCTCTTCTGGTGTGAATTGAGCCTTAGGCATACTTCAGGCGTCAGGCTAGCGACCAGTCACTATTATACTTCTTCCACCTATTTTTAAACCTAAAACTAAGCTTCGTGTTTTGTTTACCTCATCTGGGGATATAGGTGTGATGTGTGTGTATCTGTGTGTATGGCTAATTCAGTAAACATGTCACCTGCTTATTCTTATCACTTCAAAGCAGTTTATTTTAGGGTATGCAAATCCAATTCTGGGCCAACTTAATTATAGTAAAAAGCAAAGCTGAAGGTTGGTCGACCATTAAATTTAAATATCCTGTTTGGTTTCCTCGGCTAGAATAACCTCGGATTCGGGATAATATTTGGGTTAGAATTAAGTTCATTTGACGTTTAAATTATTCTAATTTGGTAGGGTTGACTTATTTGCGAGTTTGTTACAGTTTTGGTTATTTTTAGCTTCCTGAATGCGACAATTTGACTGAAGCGATGTTCTCGAAGCAAACTTCTTTCTACTCTTTATGAAACAGTAAAAAAATCTAACTAGATTACAGAAATAAACCGGGCAAGAGCCTGTCGGGCACGCACATGATAGGGTTCCGTAGCTAGCTAAATTTCATTTTGCGGTTTTCAGAATTATTTTTGTAATAGGTATTTCAAAAGTTACATTGAGGACATCTCAAATTTTAACTTTGTTTTAGATTATCTCAAGACTGGGGGGTTTGATCTACATAGTTTCAAAGCAATTTTTGTTCCATTTTAAAAGACCTAATCAACGATATATCCCATACGTAGAGATTAGTCCAATTTAATTTTTTAAATTCACTTTTCGTTGTATGGGAGGGGGCCAAAAAAAAAACATTTTTTCATAATTTTAAAAACGAACTTTTGGAACTTCATTATCTATCTCTCCACCAAATTTCGTGACAATTGGTGGACTAGCGGCAGAGTACAAGCCCGGACGGACGGACATGACGAAACTATAAGGGTTCCTTGTGGACTACGGAACCCTAAAAAGGCAAGAAGACCCGTGAGTCGTTAGGTTTAGAATACTTCTCCAATTCTTTCGTGGACGTCGTAAGAAGCGATTGAGGAAGTAAATAGGTTTCAGGTTTACTTAACCTGTCACTATGCGTGCTTTACTTGTATATGTAGGTATACCAACTTTAAACATGAAACCGCACATTAAACAATAATGGGTCTATACACAAATGTTAGTTCTTGTCTCATCTGTGGACATGACAAATGTTAACGGTTTATTTCTTCAATATTTTTCATTTCATTATGAGGTGTAACAACTCAGAAATTTTACTATTTCCCAATAAACCACCAAAATAGAGGGAATTTCTCGAATGTAACAGGATCTTCTCCGTCATCCCGCGCAGTCGAGTCACGCGCGCTATAAAATCAAAACATTTTGCTCGGGGCTGCGTGGGCTCCCGAACTACACAGTTCCCCGATAATGCGATGTATCTCGTTGGGGATTTGGGACATAAATTTTTCTGGATACGTTGTACTTTTAGGTTTTTTATTCTCTTGCTCTAAAAGTTCATCTCTGTGCGTATTCCACGTAAAGCCGGTATTTATGTTTAATCCGGTCAAGTTAAACATGAAAATAGTGAATAGGTAAAGAAAGTTCCGACAAAGCCAAGTCTCATGTGTTCGTTTTGTGGATTCATTTCTACTTAATGCCTGTGTTATGGGTACTAGACAACGGATAAACTTACTTATATATCGATAAACATCCAAGACTCGAAAGAAAACATTCGTATTCATCATACAAACATCTGTCCCGACCGGGGATCGAACTCGGAACTTAAGCTTCACAGTCAGGTTCTCTAACCGCTGGGCTATCCGGCCGTCAATCATCCGGTGATCATCATTGAATAAGTAGTTCAAAACGCAGAGAACACAATCTCTCTAGTCTCTAGTGCAGCGTCGCAGAGGGCATAGGGCAGTCTGGTAGCAGTCTTCCTTCAGAGCGGTCTTGTAACACAGCGCAGAGGAACTGTCTCACGTTTTGATAGTTTCCCATGGTTTTGTGTCGCGTTATAGTGATAGTGAATGACAATTGACTTTAGTAGAAGAGTGATTATTGTTACATTTAGTATATAAGTATCCTATGGCAGATCCACGTCATCCTAAATATCCTGAACCGATATACATGCATCTATATTTACACACCACAGTGGAGTCACTCGTGACCTCTAGGGGGATCCATGTGAACTAGACTTTCCTTGGAAGTAACTGCGCTTATCGTCATCGCATTAACTTGGCCCATATCAATTTACGGTCTTATTTAATACATTTGTAACTTGATAACGACGTTTCTTATATACATAACATCGCGCCTGTATTCCCTAATGGGCAGGCAGAGTACATGAAAAGCTATATAGACGAAACCATTACTATTTCACATTTCGTGGCGATTTCTAGAATATTTTTTTAGGTTTTGAGTTGGCAGGTATACTTAATAGTGACAGGTTGCTAGCCTGTCACCTAAAATACACAAACACAAACATTAAATTAAGTACGCATCAATGTATCTTATAAAAAGCGCTTAAAAATATTCCACATGTAGTCTTTAAAGCATTAATTAGTCATGAAGAAAAACTATCTACCTTATGGGTGCATAATACAGAAATTTAGTACATACATACATAGACACGTACACATATTCTCACGCCTGTATTCCCAAGAGGGGTAGGCAGAGCACATGAATTCAAAAATCCAGTGCCATGTTTACCAATTTTAGGGTAACCAGGTGGTTAAACGTGATTTTGCAGTGACAGGTTGCTAGCCCATCGCCCACAATACACTAACCCTTTCGAGTCGACTCTTACGACACCCACGGGAAGAAAGGGGGAGGTGCTATTCTAACCCGGCACCACACGGGGAAGAAATTTAGTGTTATTTGATATTGCTAAAATAAAGTAAAATTTATATTTTCATCCAACCAGACGGGAATGTAATGAAGTCTTTAAATAAGTGAAGTATTTAAAAATTTACTCACGAGCAGAGAAGAGCAAAAAGAGTCAATTGATTGAATTAACTGTGGTTCTTAACTTTATTATTTCGTGTTACATCGAAGGTAGGTATTATAATTTTAAACAAAAAAAAACGACTTTAAATTTGTGATATACTTACTGAAAGCATTTATCTAATGAATGACCTTCCATCACCAGCAGGCCTGACTAATTACTGAAAATATAATTTCAAGTCTGCAGGTGCATTCAGTATTGAAAGAATTATCCTTTAACTCCTAAACATTAAGGAGTTGACCTTCCATCATCAGCTCAGTCATATTATTTTTACTGCCAAACGTAAATACTGGTGTAGCTTTGAAAAATGTACCAAAAACATTATCTGTGCCTATAAAATTTGAGGGTTGCCCTCATATTCCATCATCAGGTCTTAAGATATGCTGACAATGGGACCACCTGGAAACTATATCCTTTCAAACAAAAAAATATTTTTCCAAATCGGTCCAGCCGTCTTCGAGTAATCAGCGAACATACATAAAAAAAACCTAGATCCCGACGAATCCTCTTTTTTTTAAGTTTTTTTTTAAAGTGTTTTTCGAATCTCCTCTTTTTTTTAAGTCGGTTAAAATCGTAACAATAAAAAAAGATAATTTCAAAGTTCGTAAACATATTTTCACAAGTCATCGTTTTGTATTCTGCTAAGATAAGCAATGATTTTGCACATAATTTGCACTTTAGTAGCGGTTGGCTTCTATCATGTACGTTTTACGTGATTTTATTTACTAAAAGTCATTCTGACGGCTCTGAAGTTAACAACTGGACTTTGTTCTGGCACGTAGACCACAAATACAACATTGTTATCATCTCCTGTTTTCCTCCTTTGTTCTTAAACACACCTGATGAACGTGAGAGGATTAATGTAGATTCTGTTATCGGTGGTGCAAATTTATTGAGATCATGTCACATGGTTGTCATTGTTGGGTGTCACGGTTTTACATACTAATACTGCTGACTCAACTCTTAAGTTCTCAATTTTCTGACTCGGCTCGTATGTTTTCAATGTTTTTTTACGACTGGTTATTGCCATCCATTTCTCCAATGTTTATAGATTCACGTTTGGGATCGTAAATCTGCCATTACCACCTAGTTTGAAGTAATAAGAAACACTGCAAGAATCAGGCGTAAACCTAACATGCTCTTATCGTTTATGTATAATCGTGACTGAGTGATTTACTACAAAAGTACTCAAATAAATTGGTCAGATAAGATAATTGATGCTTTTATAAATAAAAAATCTCATTACAGCAGTTTGTCCATTGTTGACTTCGTCGAAAGTTGTGTCAGTGAAATCGCTAACATCATGTTCTTTTTAGCGGCTGGTGTAGTTTTGGTTTTTGTTCTGATCTATTACTACGGGACTCGGACCTTCGACTACTGGAGCAAGAGAGGCGTCAAGCATGACGCGCCCGTCCCCTTCTTCGGCACCGCCAAGCGGCAGTTCCTGCAGCAGATCAGCTACGCCGACATCTACGATGAGATGTACTGGAAGTACCCCAAGGAGCGCTTCGTCGGCTACTACCTCACCACCACGCCGCTCCTTATCCTGAGAGACCCGGAGCTCGTCAAACGAGTCCTTGTGTCCGATTTCAGCTACTTCTATGGGAGATCCGTCCACCCGCTTGATAAAGAGCCAGAACCGATGCTGAACAATATATTCTCCTGCGAAGGAGATTTGTGGAAACTATTGAGACAAAGATTAACGCCTGCTTTTACTTCCGGTAAATTGAAAGCTATGTTTCCCTTGATTGTGGCGAGAGCCGAAAAATTGCAGTTGCTTGCTGCGGAGGCGGCTTCCTCAGGATCGGAAGTCGATATAAGAGAAATCATGGCGCGTTACACTACGGACTTCATAGGAGCTTGTGGCTTTGGCATCGACACTGACACCCTCAGCGATGAAAATTCACTGTTCAGAAAATTAGGAAGGCGAATTTTCGCTAACACTAAACGCGATGCGATCGTTGCGATCCTAAAATACTTCTTTCCAAGTTTATTCACGAGTTTACACTTTACACCGCCTTATGTAGAACACAACACGATTTTACTGGTAAAAACAATCATGCAGAGGCGGAATTATAAGCCGTCGGGTAGAAATGATTTCATAGATATGCTGCTAGAGCTAAAAGACAAGGGTAAACTCTCGGGAGACTCACTAGAAAGTAAGAATGCTGATGGTTCAGCGAAGATAGTGGAGATAGAATTCGATGATGTGCTGATGGCTGCGCAAGTGCTCGTGTTCTTCGCGGCCGGGTTTGAGACGTCCTCGTCTGCGACCAGCTACACCCTGCACGAGCTCGCTCACCATCCGGAATACCAGAAGAAGTGCCAGAAGGAAATCGACGAGGTGTTGGCTCGGCATGGCAACAAACTGTCTTATGAAGCCGTGAAAGAAATGAAATATTTGGATATGTGTTTCAGGTAATCATGATCTCTTATTATATCATTTGTACTATCTGTTTTCGTGGACGTACAGACAATTAAAATAGGTTAAGTATGTTAAGAAATTGGCTAAGACCATGTTGTCACAATTTTATACTAACCATTTATTGTCTTATCTCAAATTGCTAAAACTTGCACAAAACAGAAACAGTCAAAGATTTGCCTGTGATATAACATTTCGTGTGCTCTGCCTACCCTGTCAAGATTGCAAACGTAATGTTATTGTGTGTATATATTATCTTTGTTACCATTGCGTCGGGTGCCCTTCTAGTCGCATACAAACCTCATAAAGTTGAAACTCATAATTTTTATTTAGCATAAAATGTACTATTGTCATAATGTTCCCTGTCATAATTATTTTTAGTTATAAATGGTTTTACCATAATGACGAATGACATAATTTTTAGTTGTCATAAAATGGATGGTTATAATTATTTTCAGTCATAATTATGGCTGTCATACATTTATCCAGCCATAACATTGATGATTAACGACCAAAAAATAGGTTAGGTTAGGTTAGAACTGTGAACTCGCGTGAACCGAATAGCGGCCAAAAAGTAGGTTACGTTAGGTTAGAATTGTGACCTCACATGAACGTAGGTTAAGTTAGGCTAGTTTATGCAAATTATTATGCGCAAAACAAATATGGCGAATCGTACATTATGCTTCGCATGTTTTATGCACAGCCAGTTTATGAGTTTATACTTTATGCCCATTATAAAGTATGCGTATATTGTTTTATGCGAATCAAATGTATGCCATAAAACATTATGCTTAAAAATTTATGGCTTACTTCAGTTATGCTTATTGATGATTATGACAAAAATATGGGTCCATATTGGCTCACATAACATTACTTGTCATATTATTTTTCAAACTAACGTTTTTTGATCATAATAATCATTTGTCATAATTTTTT
>BHDV01002121.1:0-10581 GCA_005406045.1 Adoxophyes honmai | reverse complement strand
AAAGCTAATTTGAAGTCGGTTTTTTTTTGTTTAAAATTATTTGCGATTATAGAATATTGCTGTGTCACCTCTATCGTACGACAAATTAAGTTATCTATCGGTTTTTGTAGGTAAGTTATCTCACAAAATAATCTAATAACATTGAAATTTGATTGTAAAGAAATCACATTTTTTTAGTACTGCAGGAAAATTATGATCATGAAAATGGAACAAAAATCTTAAGAGAAACAGCGACAAAATTTCGTACATTCAAATGGGGCAAAGCACAGGAAGCGATACGTAGACAAAATAACGACTACTTCACGTTTCATAGTCACGTCATCACAATTTAAGGTTAAAGTTCACAAATTCCTTATCTAACTAATATTGAGTTTCGAAAAAAAGCAAACATTTTGCCTAAAATGTACAGGATATAGCTTCAAAACAAAATGGCGATGTATGGTCATCGTTTTGTCTGTGTAGCGTTTTGTGTGCTCTGCCTACCCCGTTTGGGAATACAGGCGTGATTGTATGTTCATGTACAAAATGGCGCCGCGCAGAAAATTATTCAAAAAGTGTTATGAAACGTTTAAGTCAAACACGCGTTTTATTCATAAACCATTAATTCCTGAGAAACAATTCTTGATCAATACCTGCCAGTTTCTGCGAACAATTCGTATTATGCCAGTACAGCGTTCTCATAATTCCTCTATTACCTGGGTAAGGCGTGGATTTATGGGGAGCCTGGAGGAAATATAACGGAGTTGCCAAAACTCTGCCAAATGCGCGTATATTAAACGTCTAGATAATCATAGTCATAGAGCGCAACTTCGTCAAAATCAAATTTAGTGTAAAGCATGTCACACACTAAGCAGATACGATAAGATATCTGTATCTGAACGGTTATCTGTCAATATCGCTCCCTATACAATTAAATGAGCTAACACACATAGCACAGATAACTTATAATTTACCGTCAAGTATCTGTTGGCTTTATACGTAGATGAATTACTATCTTATCTTAGTCTGTGACAAGCTTTACACACACATCGCGACTGTATTCGCAAATGGGTTAGGCAAAGTATACGAAACGTTACATAGACAAGTATTCACGTTCCGTAGCACTTCTAGCATAATTAAGTTTTAATTTAAGAATTACTTTACTGACTTGCTAAATTGTACCTTAACTTATCTCAGTCGCCTCTAACGATATCCCTTCATACGGCACACTACTTGATAGTTACACAAGTTACCTAGTATCCCGTCAAAAACCAACACAAAAGTGTGTCCGAGAAATAAATGCGCACTCCATTTTATTTCCTCTGCGGTAGGGGATCAGCGTAGGAGCACCGAGCTTTAATTAATAAAACATCGAAGGGAAATTAATAGGAACAAGGAGAAACCGGCTTCGTTGAAACGGAATACGCATTTTTGAAGTCGCTTGCCGGCAAGCGGTGTCTCGTTCTTCTAGACTCTAGACTAGAGCATTGTTTTTTAGACTATCGCGACCCTCTGGGGAGGTCGCAGAAAATCTGCATGGGGGTCCGTCGCTAGGGGGTTTGTAAAAAAAAATATGTATTGAGTTTTCGAACAGAGTTTTAGAATATCACCTCTCCATATCTTCCGTGGATGTCGTAAGAGGCGACTAAGGAATTAAGTTAAGATAAGATATTTTAGGTGACAGGCTAGCAACCTGTCCCTGTCACGCGTCTCTAACGAGGCCTGCTTGAAGCTTGGTCCAGTCCTTTGCACGTGAAAAAATCACACAGTGCACTCACAAACTTTGGCCAATAAAAGGTATTAGAGTGATTTTTGAGCCCCATGTCCTGTGCCTCAGGGTACTTCTAACCATCGACGTCCATGATTTGTCAAGTTTCTCCTCCAGCAAAATTACTCGGAGAATTAATTGAACGGCGAGGCTTCCCGCGACGTAGAAATTTGAATAATTACACTAGATCTCAACCGTCCTCTATTTACTTGAAGTAAAGAGGTTTTATGGAGATTTCAAGGGGAACGAACGCCTGGTTAACGTTGTAATCCAGTTTGCGAGGCCTTTGTCGAAATATTAATGTTTATTTTGAGTAATAACACAGTAATAACGTCGTTGTAAACACTTTTGTTTACGCTACTGGCGCTAAAATGTGGTTTTGGAAGGTTGAATTATCTTTTACGCAAAAAACAAACACACCGGCTGTACCTATTCCTAAATGGGGTATACAGAGCCGATGAAACTTTAGAGTCTTAAAGCCCTAACAGACGACCAAATTTGGTTTGCTCCGAACCACGAACTTGGTTGGCTCCAAACCAAATTCGAACGTGTGTACAGCGGTTGGCCGAAAATTTGTTCGGTTGTTTGGTTTGGAGCCAACCAAGTTCGTGGTTCGGACCAAACCAAACTTGGTCGTCTGTTAGGGCTTTTAGAGGGACAAACGGTCGCACATCCACACACTATAGCTAGAAGCGAGCTTACAAGTAACTAACTAACCTGAAGCTATAAATTGTCTGTTACTCAAAGCTTTTTAATCCACTCGCTCCAAGCTGATGGTTTAGCAGAGATGTTAAATGTAAATACTCTTTACGTCGCGACCCGCGGGACGTGGTACGTGTAATTTATCTACATAAATGGGTACGCTACACCTTTTTCCGAGTGTGTACCGTTTAAGTACATTTGGAGAAATTTATGGCACCCTTTGGCTTTGCTTTGGAAATAATAGACGCTGATTTACTTTTTAACTCTCTAGTCCTTCGCGACCTGTGCATTTCTTCCGCGGATGTCGTAGGAGGCTGGTAAGGAATAGGTACGCTTTAGGCAACAATTTAGCAACCAATCACTGTTGTATTCCTTCTAAAAGTGACTACGTAGTATGATATAGTTACGGTTTTATGCATCATTGCACCGTTTCTTAACATCTAAACTATGTTTAAAGCTTCTAATCAGCTTTACACTTACGCTGTAAAGTGTAAAGCTGACATTAGAAGGATAATTTCCAATTGCTGTTGATTACAGACCAATGGTACTGTTTCAGACAATTCATGGAACGTCCGTTGAGGAACTCTTTTCGAAAAGCAATTTATATGTAACGTAGTTTCTATTTTAGACGAGTCCGTG
Source organism: Adoxophyes honmai (assembly GCA_005406045.1). Taxonomy (NCBI): domain Eukaryota; kingdom Metazoa; phylum Arthropoda; class Insecta; order Lepidoptera; family Tortricidae; genus Adoxophyes; species Adoxophyes honmai. The sequence goes on along the minus strand of BHDV01002121.1, from coordinate 7,493 downwards.
ATATTGACATACGTCGCGGAGTGCTCGTCGAGGAAAAGACGACGAAACAAAAATAAATACTCCTACGCAGAGTAATATGGGTCTAAATCCGTTGATTCATTATGAATGTGTGCTATTTTTACCCCTCTACGTATATAAATAAGCAGTGCCGAACTAATACGGGATACGACTGAAATGGCCAAGAGATTGGACTTCCAGTTACTTACTGGTCCACGCTTAAATTTTGAAGCGGCGTTGTTTTGTGGAGGACCAAAATAAAATGAACCAAAATACTTTCCGTTGTTGGTGTGAGATTAGAACGCGATCTGAGGAACACGATGACACTGCGCTGAAAAATACTAATAAAATTTTGAATTTGGAACAAAATTTAAAACTGAAAAGAACATTACTGGAGACCATAAATTGCAAAAGGGGCCATGTGATAAGACATTTAATGAGACATGACCATTTCTTTTTAAAACTGCTTGAAGGAAAAGAGAAATTAGGTTTTCGCTTTTCTCAACTCCTGTTTGGTGATGAAATAGAGTATCACCACTTCATTTTTTCCCCATAATATCGACAGGCGACTTTAGGCGATAGGCTAGCAACCGGCTACTATTATTTAATACATCTTCCATCTGTTAATTAAACCTAAAACTATGATCGAAGTGGCTGCGCAACGTGAATAATCCTGATTTTGACTGTTAACTGTTCTTATGCTCTGTCTAATCCATTTGGGAACACAGGCGTGATTGCATGTTATGTTGCTACTCGCAATATTTAAGCCGCATCGCATTATCCTTTACGCGGTAGGTAGCGCCGCAAGAGTTTGCCCAATTAATCAGATAAATTCAGGAAATGAGGCCCAGGGTATGTGGAGTGTTGGTTGATGGTGGATGGTTACGGAAGGGGAGGCTTGTAAACATCCCCGTTGTGGGATACGGGGGTGATTAAATGTGGTATTAATTTGGGTTGGTGGTAGAAGAGCGCTGGAGTTGGAAGTAGATGTGTAGGTACGTAGGTAAGTGGATAATTGAAGACATACATACAACCACGCCTGTGTTCCCAAATGGACAGAGCACACGAAACGTGATATAAACAAAATCCTTATTTCCCGTTTCGTAGCCACATCTAGCATAATTTTAGATACAGCAGATGTAAGAGGTATCATAGTGACAGGTTGCCAGCCTGTCACCGAAAGCGTACCTTAACCAATTTCCTTAGTCGCCTCTTACAACATCCATGGAAGAAATGATGAGGTGAAATTCTAACTCAACACTACACAGGATTGGTTGAGGGATCCGGGGTAATTAAATGTGATATTCATGATTGGACTGGTGTGCAGGAGCAGAAAAGTGCGTCGTATATGAAGGCATATGCGTCACGTCTGTATACCTAAATGGGATAGACAGAGCATACGAATGGATAAATACATTAAAAGTTAATTATTTCACTTTTCGTAGCCACTACTTGTATTAAGGTCCGACCACACCGCAGCTTAAAATCCGGTCTCGCTGCGGAATCGCAGTGTCGCGTCGTTTTCGCACCGGTTTCGTCGCATGCTCCCTCCCACACCGCAGCTTAAAATACGCTGTCGCACCGTAAATTGATCTGCGAAAAAAATCGCAAAAAATTATTACACGGAGATCTTATGGCAGACACCACACCGGTGACGTAAAAGACGCAGCTGTCTTGTAGATGCAGCGATTTTTACGCAAAGATTTGCGAATCGGGGTTTCTCGGTTATTGTCGGTAACACTTCGTTTTTCACATAGAGATTATCAGATTCTATGTCTAAAATTTAAAAAAGGAACGAGACAACTGAGTCACGTTCTTTTGTTTTGTTGCTGTGATGGGTGCAGTTGATCTTTACTTATGTCATATAGGTATTTGAAGCATGATTTTGACGCAGCGAATTTTAAGCACCGGTTTGGAAGGTTTGCGACAAAAAGATTATCATGACGCACGTCATTGCGATTCCGTACCGTCACCGTTTTTTAAGCTGCGGTGTGGGGAGCACACGGCGAATACGGTGCGAAAACGACGCGACACTGCGATTCCGAAGCGACACCGGATTTTAAGCTGCGGTGTGGTCGGACCTTTAAGTACTGTATTGGTATAAGTACTGGTAATATAATATAGTCGTAATAATTTAACTTTTGAATAAATTGCCTGATAATATTACATTATTATGAAAATATCGAATTATTGAATATTGTTTATGTAATTTTACCTTCACGTTTCATGAACGATATATTTTGCTTATACTTGATGAATAAACTCATCACAATACATTCATTGAATTGGTATGTAAATCTTACTTCAGAAAACAGCTTGAAGAAGGCACCGGTCACTTGTCCGGTGGTTTAGTGGTTATACACCCGTGAAGGTCTTAGGTAAATGCTTTTAGACCCTCTGGTTAAGGCGGCTTACTGACCCTGAGGATCTAGATTGATGATTTTATTATCTTAGGACAGCCACAATCCTTAGGATTTGTGGTGTTTATAAACAGAGCCTTCGAGCGGTTAGTTCTTAAGATTATCATCACTACTTAGGTACTTGTAGCTGACTTTGAATTTTTGTTTTTGTTAGGAGGTAATGAATAAAGACAAGATCCGGTCAAGTTAGACATAAAATAGTGACCAAATAAAGAAAAATCCGACAAAGCCAAATCTCCGTAGAAAACTTACTTTTACCATAAAGAATAAAGTGTCAAAAGTCCCCATTGATCCCATCCCACGTGAGCTAAGAGAGTTATTCAAAATATTAGTTTTTTTTCGATTTTTTTCTCGAAATCGATAAGTTTTATCAAAAAGTAATAATAGTCCTCCTCATCGTTCCGATGACGGTGACCCTGGCTGTGATTAGAAATATAGTATTGTATTAAAAAAACTATGTTCTAGCATGAGCCCTGATATGATTCGCTAGTCCAAATTTCATTTTAAATATTCTGTCACAAGGCATGCAGTAGGTACTGAGTAGTTGACCTTGAGACTTATAAGTTATAAGTATAGGTGTAGGATGGCTTAGGTCTTTCCTTACGTTCCTGGCGTTTAAGGTCTATTCTATCTATCAAAAAGTACTTCAAGTTCGAAACAAAGTTGTGGATTTTAAAATTTTCTTAAAATGGTCCTTATGATTTTTTCTCTAAAAGACCCACCATTTCCCAGATACGCTTGTAAGGCGCTGCGCAGACGACAGACTTTTGAGCGATCGAGTCTGCGGAGCAATAAAATCTCGGAATGGCGCGCAGACAGTTTCCATTCAGAATTTTTATTGCTCCGCAGACTCGATCGCACAAAAGTCTGTCGTCTGCGCAGCGCCTAAGAATCACGGCCTACATCACATACTTACTGTACGAAGTAGTGTACCTACTCGGCGGGTTTTTTTCAAGGTGGTTTCCCCGGTAAGCCTATTCCATGAACTTTATGAGATACAGCCTGGCGACAGATAGACGGACATACGGACAGCGAAGTCTCAATAATGGGGTCCCGTTTTCACCCCTCGAGTACCGGAACCCTAAAAAAGAAGACGCTTCTTTTCCTGATCTTTCAGCACACGGTGTATTCCGGTTTGTTGATGCAAATCACTTTCCGCTGTAAACAGGAACATTAAAAACCCCACGGAATCGTAATCGGGACGCCCCCCATTTTGTAAAATAAATATTTAATTTGTAGCTCATCTCAAGTACGTACAGCGCACAGATTTAAAACAGTGGCTTTGTTACAGGTTGTTTAAGTGTATTAAATTTATTTGCTGGCCCGGCGAACTTCTTTCCGCTTTAGCAATTTTTATTTTGCATGTTTTCCAAATTTTTTCACCGTTAAACCTTTCCTGGACTTCCACAAATATTCCAAGATCAAAAGAAGGTTTCTTTCTCATAATTATTTTATAAGATTACACTTTTAACTTCAAGCAGTTGCTCAAATATTGATATTAATTTGATCTTATTGAATCATTTTAATAATTAGACTATTCATGTACAAACGTAACATAAGTAACTTGACTTAGGTATTGAGAGTACTTTAATTTGTAACTACATCATAGTTTAATTCTGAATGCAGTTGAAATAATTCAAACATCAGACATCCCCTTCGAATCAAAAATGTGACAGCTGTCAGTTCCGTTACATGTAAAAGTTTTTACTTCTTTCCGTTGGGAATCAATGTGAATTGTTATTGCAATTGTGATACTGTTAACGTCGTGTCTTCTGTGGTTTTCCTCTCATCGAGGGGTGCGATTCTAAGAGGTATGACTCTTGAGTGGATTACATTTCTAACGATCCGTTTCATACGTTTATGAACGACACATCGGAATTATCTATTGAGTAAGTACGAGTGAGTTATCGGTATTTTTCAATACGAGTGGTTCTCTCAATAGTTCACATACCTAAGTAGAAAATGAAATAAAAGATAACGCGTACCTACAATAGTAAAGCAGATCGCCTCAAATGTTTGAAACTGTTAATTCTTTTCAGTTCTGAACAGAAATTAATTATGCACGAGAAATTAAGGACTTACTCTATAGCTCGCCGACCGGCGACGCTTCACTTTAATTGCAGAGAAAATTGCAGCATTAGCTTAGCTACAGCTAAATGGAATGTTTTATACAGTCCTTGACAATATTTAAATTGAAATAGTAAGGGGCACACTTTATTTTTTTAAGGAATACTTACACCATGTCTGTGTTCCTTAATGGGGTTTTTAGAGTACACGGAAGGTTAAAGTCAAAGCCATGACTATTCGAATTCGACCGATTTTTGGTTATAAGTTACATAACATTACATACCTACTTACACTCAATAATATGGGGACATAAAGATACATTGAAAACTGACAGGTTGCTGGCCTGTCGCTTAAAATGAACTAATACCATACCTGAATCTATAAATATTCTTTGGTCACCTTTTGCGGCGTCCACTGAAGAAATGTAGAGCTAATATTCGAAACCTAACACCACATTCAAGAAAGAGACATGGAATGTCATTTATAGATAAACCAAAACTGAATAAAAAAGTAAGTCTTGCCAACTAGCAATAGAAGATTCCATTGCATTAATTTTAAAGACGTGATAATAGTGTTGATTTTAAAGAAACGTATCGATACTTTTCGTGAGGATCAGCGTACATAACATTCGGCCCCCTTTTTACACACAATACAACTACCGTTAACCATCTAAGGAAAACGTAGTAACGCATTACGTGGAGCAATTTTTTGCCTTTTTACCTGTTGAATCCACAAAGTAGGCAGTAAAAACAAGCATTACTCCAGGACAATCAGTTTCCTAATAAAAGAAAAAGAGACATTTCTGTTTTACTGCCCTTACCTCAGCCATAAACTACAGCGGCTCACCTTTGCTGAAAACGTACTAAATCACAAGTCATGCCCATTCGAAATCCAACCAGATTTCTTTGAGCTAACGTCCAAAGTTGGTAATAAGGTTTGGTGACTTGTTGCTTTATGGTGTGATGGTCGCGAGTCATTTGTTCTCATGAGAGCATGTTGGTGTAATCCCAGACATTTGATAAGTGTCCATGTGTGTGGTTGTGTGCGAGACATTACGCCTAAGATCATGTTTTGATTGGTTTTAGAAAAAGAATTGGACTTGGCAAGGATATTGGAGAATTTGCAAGCCTCAAATGCCTTCGCTAAATGATGATTTTAAGGATGTTCGTCAAGTCGGATCGTTTATTTTTCCAAGATATTTTTTTGCTGATATTTGTAGATTTACAAACACTTGTGTAAGAGTCTTACGCGTTATATTCCTTAGTCACAAGGCAGTTTGTTTAAATTTAGTCAATCACCTAAACAAAAGCGCTAAGTATAGACATCTTAAATTTAATCGGAACCAAACTGATCGCTACGGTAATACCAACCTAAAAACGTTAGCCGCACAGGTTGTCGGATCCGTGTACAGGCTTCCGATAAGCTGGCAACTCGCCAGTGACATTAAACTCGGTGTTGCCACTTGCAAATTGTAAACAGTTGGCGGACATCTGTAGCAGATAATGCGATAGCCAACTTGAAGAAGCAAACTTAAGGCGAGGGTATACGGAATGTGAAAGATGACGTTGTTGTTGTCGATCTTAGCACTGCATGTAAACTAAAGAATGTCCACTGTTGAACATATGCCACCCCTATAACCTTATTGAATCTATATTCAATCTGTATACGAAGTGCACTCAAGCAATGCTCACATAAACACCTCTCACAAACACGATATCTCGGAACAGTTACCAGTCCGAGCGCGTTGTCGTCCCTTGAGACGCGCATCTGAGATTTTTTATTTGTCAACAAAGATTATTTGAATGGCATTAAAATGTTTATCTTTAAGTAAGTAAGTAAGTACCTAAGTAAAAAAACTCCTTATTGTACAAAAATAAATAAAAGACTACAGATTGGTAACAAAAAAAGAACACAAAGTACAAAGGCGGACTTAAACCAAAAGGGATCTCTTCCAGTCAACCCTTGAGCAGTAAAGAGGAACAGCAATTTAGGTAACAATATTTTGTAACAAGTTTTGATTGTAACATAATAATATTATGTAGTATGACAGCACTTATATCACATAGAAACAGCTACACACACTAACTAACACATATAACCTTACATATACAATAAGTAATTATATAACTCTCACATTAACATTTTACATATCAATTAGACACAAATGCCACTACCATAATAGTTCTATGTGCAATGGTTTGCCATAATTGACAACCCTCGAGCGACCGCCGAGGGTACGTAACGTACGAATAGTGAAGTACATACACTTGATTGACTTCTGTATGTATAGTATCTGTTTTGTGGTTTAGTTGAGTTGTATGCTCTATCATCTATTTTCTCCTCATCTCGAGACGCTATGCATCTCTTGTTGAATAAATTATGCCATTTTATGTTACTGTCTCGTTAATGAGTACTTGTGGCGATTTTTATTCACGTGAATAATGCATGTTGTGGTTGACATTGTACGTAATGTTTATTATTGTTTTCATTATTTTCAGAGAAAATGCATTGTGCCAAGTTTTTTGCCGCGCATTCTTTTTGACAATCATGGTCTTTACGAAGCGCTGATAGATTCAATAACAAGACCTGCAGAAGAAGACAAGAAGAGTCTGTTACGTTACGGTCTACTTGCTCAAATAAAATTTTGATTTTGCGTTTTTTTTTTGCCTAGGTTTGTATCCTTAACTTTGCCTTTTTTTGGTATGTCGACTTGTTTCAAATATTCTCTCAATCACCCAAAAGATAACTAATTTCGCCTTAGCTCATGAAGTTGTCCTGTAACTTATCTTATGGAACTGTTTTATGTGCAATAAAAAGACACTTAACGCAATAAATACTGCTATAGTTCTCTCCAGTCTGTGGGCTTAGGTTTTCAAATACATTCTCCTTCTAGATTACTCTCTCCAAGCGACTAGTATTATCGGCTGCCATCTTGTTTCAAGTCGACTTGACACCTTAGTGCTTCGTAGATACGAGGGCTGCACTGAAAGTTTCGGGAAACTAATATTT
>BHDV01002067.1:119807-131189 GCA_005406045.1 Adoxophyes honmai | reverse complement strand
AGAACCTCCTCCTTTTTGAAGTCGGTTAATAATTTAAACCCACCCATTAGTAAATAAATTATTCAATGAAAGCTTATCTTAATGTAAGAGTAGCCTTGGTTCGATGAAGGTAAAACGAAACGAAGTAGCGTGACTTGTGGAAAAGCAAGTAGAGATATGCTGTTAAAAAGTCGTCGGTTATAGTGTATTTATTCATGGATCATAATATTCGTAATACAGTAATAAACTTTCAGAAGAATTTCAAATTGTAGTTCGTAAGTTTAAATCTCTTTCGAAGAAGTAAATTTTAGGGGACAGGCTACCTAAAGCTATTCCTGTCACAATCATACCTCTTTTGTTTGCCCTGGAACCTAAAAATCAGAAATTGTTTCGTCTATGCGGCGTTTCGAGTGTTCTGCCTACATATACATATAAAAAAGTAAAGCTGCATCTTGTACGACACATCATTATCAAAATAATAGTAATATTCCTGCACTCAAAGTAGTCCTAATTGCAAGAGATATAAAAAATAAACGTAACAACCCCGGCGTGGTGGTCTGTACAATTACGTTATTCCTACTATTACCATAACTAAGACTTAACGAGTTGGAAATATTTCACAATCCGGTCGAATTAAAATCGTCTACCACGTACAGTCCAATTTGGTTCGATTATAATTTGGGGTGCAAAAAATTATTATTTACTGTAGGTAAAAGTAAAAACCTAATAGCCTTCGGAATTTAGAAACATATTTCGGCATGCTCTGCTAAGTCTTTCTTTTAATATCAGTCTTATTGTCTTGAAGACGGGCGGCAGAGCTGGAGCTGACAGAGACGTATGTTCTAAGCCTGGGAATGATATATTGAACCCGAATGCATTCCTCGCGCCTGTCTGCACTGTCAAAAGTTCCTATTGAAATCATCACTTTGTTCCTTTGGAAGAATGAATATGACGGCTAATAATTATTTCCTTCCAATATTAAAGTTATCAGGGCACAGGGTTGGTGTCGAATTGCGAAGAGCAATGATTGGCGGGGTTTCTTCGCTGCCTTATTTCCATCTTATTACCGGCGCGAGTGATATTAAACCGGGTGCTGCCGCCGCCCGCGTCTCCGCCCTGTCTTCGCGTCTGTGAATTAGGTTAATGGCCTGCCAGGTGATTTCCTTCTAAGCCGTGTTTCGAGTAACGTGCGACCACCGCAGCACGCCAATGTCGCTGAAATAACTTCAATTGAAACACGAAAATTACCAGCTGTTTTGTGTTTCGGTGTGGAAGCGGCTGGGTTACCTACCTGCTGTAATTACTTGGAGCTCGGGAAATCGCTGTGTGAGCCAGTAAAAATTACACTACAACCGCTCACTTGTATATTTGTGGTGTGTGCAATACCTACTCTGATGCTACGAGTATGTTAAAATGATTTCATGTCAGATGTTTCTCTTGTGTGTGTGTGTATGTGTGTATGTGGTCTCGGATCTAGAATAACACCTCTCCATTTTCTCCGTGGATGTCGTAAGAGGCGACTAAGGAAATAGGTTTTGGTATGCTTTAGGTGACAGGCTAGCAACTTGTTACTATTATACTATCTCTTCATTTTCAAACCTAAAACGATGCTAGAAGTGGCTGCGGAGCGTGAAATAGTCATAATCATGGTATTATCTACTTCAAGTTTCGTGTGCTCGGTCTACACCATTTGGGAACATAGGCGTGATTTATATATGTTTCTCTGAGGTGGAAAGTTTACCTAAATAGTGCAGCTTCGGCAACCAATCTCGCGAAGCGCATAAATTAGTTTTTGCATTCATACTTTAGTATTCATTTGAATATTATCTCGTGTGAAAAATGTCGCAGTGTTTTATACTTAGTTTATGTGATGGGAGGGTTCCCGCGGGTGCTTTTGATTTATGGCACAAAGTCGCGCCGCGGCGCTGCGCCGCCGGCTGCAGCCGCCGCCTTTAGCGTTTTTGCGACCTCGCACAGCGGCCACACGTCCAAACTTAACCAGAGTTTACATTATGAATTTGCCATTTCTTTCAACATAAAAAATACGCACCGTATTTTACAGTTAGGTAAAGCCACGACACGAGTGTGAAGAAAGACGTGTGGAATGTCCGTGAACTTTGTATTTATAGTCGTGTTCTGATGCTATTTAGGTATTGATTTCACGGAATACTAATTATCTTTTAGCTATGGTTTTTTTTTAGAGAAATATAGTCATTTTGGATTCATGAACGAGCTTTAGTGGGGAGTTACGCTGCATTCCGGTTATAACGAACATAAGTGGAAAACATATAAATGTAAATAGGTACATAATAGTTAGTATATATAAGCTACCTGCTAACATCCAATACTAATCCCAATATCCTCATCTTTGTGTTTTCATTTGACAAACAGCTAGCAACAATCTGGTATTTAACTCGAAACACTCAAACATCCACGCCACTTGACTGTAATATACACATACATACTCGTACATACATATTCTCACGCCTGTATTCCCAAGAGGGGTAGGCAGAGCACATGAATTCAAAAATCCAGTGCCACATTTAGCATTTTCTACTTTACTGTAATATTATTATGCATATTTTCGTAAATAATCAAGCCGGCAGGGATAATATCTGTAAAATCGATAGACGTACTTGTATCTCTACCATAAATGTAAGTATTAAATGCTCTGCCAAAATCCTACTACATGATACTTGTTTACTTAATACTTTATTTCATAGTTTGAACTAAAAATAAAAATCCACATTTGGTACGGACAGTACTATTAAAAACAGGCTTTAGCCGGAGGCATCACATTTCCCTCTCCAATTTCCATGGTAAACTTACATTCCCGGGGCAAAGCATCATACTTTTGCTATCGGCCTACTTGTTTCATGTTTCATATTTCTCGTAAATTGGCTTTGCAATGCTTAACAAGCTTTGTTAACTGGTGCGTCTTACCGTTACGTATTTATGCTTAATTACTTTGGAATTAAATTAAAAAGTTATCATCGAGCTTTCATCACATGCACCATTAACTAGTTTGTGATTATTTTTACATGCGTTAAGTACTTATCTTTCACTTTCTCGAATTAAGGTTTGTTCACATGAATTTTAGTCTTGATTGATTAGTTTTATCCCAAAAATTCATTTTTTTTAGTACATAATTGGACTCATTTTATCGTCAGGAGTACGCTGTTAAAATCTTTCGGGTTATCCAAGCCCGCCGTGTATATTAAAGTAGGGAACAGAGTTATCGTAAAAAATACCCCACGGATTTCAATGTCAAGGCATTAAAGTACATACAAGGTCTATGTTTTAATTACCTTTTGAGACATAAATCACAACATTCCGTAGTCATATTGAAATATTCAAAGGCAAAACGAAATGCTTACCTATGTTTCCACTAAACAGAAAGATTAGTTGACTGTAATCTGTTACTTATTAATCATTGTAGAAATTAAATGAAATTTTTGAACACCTCTAAATTAATTAGGTCCAGTTAATGATTGTTGATAAAGCCAAAAACCACTGGCAATTTGGATATATTGCATCAATTCACAGTACACGCTCTTAAATACACATCACGCCCATATTTCCAAAAGCGGTGGGCAAAGCACACGATACGCTACATAACTATTTCACGGTTTGTAGTCACTTTTAGCATAATTTTTAGGTACCAAGTGCGATAAAATATGTGAAATACTGACATGTCGCTAGCATATCGCCCAAAATACCTTTACCTGTTTTCCTTAGTCGCCTCTTACGACATTCACGAAAGAAATGGATTTATAGATGATGGATTTACTCTAAACCCGACACCACACAGGCCTTGAATTAATTGTGGAAGTAGGTATTTCAAACCTCTCGTTTATAAGTATTTCGTTTAAAATTAACAGTATTCATTATGGAAACCTTTGCTAAAAAAAACGAGTAGGAGTAACACTGAAAAATGCGTTTTTTCAGCAGCAAAATTATCCGACCACGCTATTTTTCTTTTCAATTAATCTTCTATGTAATCGTAAACAAACCGTACCTTTTACAGTAATAGAAATAAATTCGATGGGCCGATAATTTTTTAATGTAGATCAATATTTTACCACTAAAAGTCAAGTCTCATGAAGTCGTTTCCTTGCCACTATTATTGATTAATACAATATCAAGAAAATGACGATGAAATCTCGTTTGACCATTTTCATATCTGGAATAACAAATATCTACTTTATTGCCTACCAAGCACTACTTAGGGTAGCAATAAAAAATGTTTGTTATGCCTATGACAGGGAAACTTCGGTACGCGAATCTAACTCACAATAAAATTCACCTGGAAACTAAAGCCTGGTAAAAAATAAATGATGGTGTAGTAGTGTATCGTAAAAAAGCTGCAAATACTTTGTTTTAGCTAATCTTTAAGCGAGTGAGATTATAATTTCCCTTTTAATTAATATCAAGCCACATAAATGAAAAAAAGTAAAAAAAAAATAGCAGATATCGAATTGTAGGTATAGTCACGAACCGGGATTGTTGAACCACTTGCCACTGTTCGCAATTTAGACGTGTAATCAATGACAGATGTAATGACCGACTAAATGTTAGCTATTGAATAAGTATTAGGTACACGACCAAATTACAAACATAGGTAAAGGTAAGTGGCTCAACAATCCCAGTTCGCGATGGTAGGTATAAGGCTAAGAAATCAGCTTTCCCGGTAAAAACGTTGTCCCGCAAGATTCGCAAGATTCTTTGATATTGTCAGCTAGACTTTCGCCATTTTAAGACGAGTCTTTTCATTTGCTTCTCAATGCGATGCTGAGGCACGACGCAGTCCCCGCGTCTTAGAGCGCCGCTAGACGGTTTAGCGAGTAGCAAGCAGTATTCGGGCAGGCAGCCCGTTAGCGGTTGCTCGAGTAATCTCGTTATAATATCAAAGTGCGGCGCGCGTTACGATCCTTCCCTCGCGTGCGGGCTACAGAAAGCTTCACTGCCTTCAATCGATACCACTATGTCTGGAACAACGGACTTTAGGCACAGGCCACTGAAAGCTCGTTTTCCAAAAACCACAGCCGATTCTTGCTAAAAAATATCAGCCAAAGCCATCAAACCGTTAGCGCATAAGTCGGCACCGCAACGACCCGGGAGACACAATAGTTTACCCGAGACAGTCTAAAATTGAAATAGCTGATTTGATTTACGTGTTCATTGGCTGTCTCTGGTAAGAAATTACCAATATCTAAAAATATGATGTTTTTATGTAGCAATAATGCTAAATTTAGTAGATTCTATTCATCTCATATCGGAGCGTACTTATAGTTTCTGTTTATGTGGCGCTGTCAGTAAGTAATAAGTTAGAGTAGAATTCCGTGCAGCATAGTAAAAATAAAGTTCCTCAAACATTATTTATTATTATGTTATTTACGTTACCATTAATTATTACGCTATTGACTAAATTGGCTAGTAGATAGTAGTAATTGATAGTAGAAAATGCAAAAATTTTGACGTAAAAAAAATTGCACCGAAGTTGCTATAAAATTTAAAGTCACCGTTTGTGATTTAACCTACCTTGTTTCAATTTATAATGTAGTTTCTAATTTAGTGGTATTAAAATTAATTAAGTAATTTATCATACGATTTAGACTAACACTAAACGACAGAATTGCTCGAAAAACAAGAACTTGAAATGGTACTAAGTACTAAATTATCTTTTTTTTTGTTAAGTGTTAATTACACGCTTTGCCTTAATAGATATTTATTCTATGGTTAAACTGAAACGACCTTATTTTTTATTTCTTTGCTACATGTCGCCCTAGGTCACTTTTTAACGGTTTTTCTCTTTGCAGTCGAGACCCATGCTCAGGGAATACTTCAGTCTCAAGTAAGGTATAATATCGACTGCGTATATTTTATGAACCCATAATCGTAAATGCTACTAAAATAAAGTGTTCACATTGTCCTTGTATACAGCAGTTACAAGCAATAATCGACTGTAAGTGAATTTTCTAAATTCGCAGTGAGCCTTGAAAAATAACTCAAAGCCTTCAATAACTTTTGAGGGTTGCGTAATGTGAATAAATAGAATACAGACATCGTGCTTGTAATCCCAAATGGGGTAGGCAGAACACACAAAACGTAGCAGTCTAAACCACGGTCATTCTTAGTTTGACCACTTTTTTTTTAGCTTTTAGATTAGAAAAGAGCTCAATAGTGACATATTGCTAGCCTGTTATTTTCCTTATTCGCTTTTAACGACATCCGTGGAAGAAATGTAGAGGCGTTATTCCAAACCCGAACCACTCGAATAAATGGTAATAATAACCTGCAGCGCTTTTGTCTAACGCACCCAAAATCTACATACATACATATATACATACATACATATTTATTCTCACGCCTGTATTCCCATGAGGTGTACGCAGAGCACATGAATTCAAAAATCCAGTGCCACGTTTAGTAAATTCAGGGTAACCAGAAGGTTAAACGTGATATTGCAGTGACAGGTTGCTAGCCCATCGCCCACAATACACTAACCCTTTCCCAGAGTCGACTCTTACGACACCCACAGGAAGAAAGGGGGGAGGTGCTATTCTAACCCGGCACTACACGGGAAAAAATCTACATCGCTTTTAATTTGTCAGTTCGCAGTCAATTTGGCAGAAAAATCCCTTTGAAATGTTTAAATTTCAAAGCGATTTTTAGTTACAACTGTCAAATTAAAAACGATGTAGATTTGTGGTGCGTTAGACAATAGTGCTGCTGACCTGTTCATAACATTGATGTGCCATGAGGCACCTTCATAGTAAAATACATTATTTACATAAATACACTGATCCAATAATGAATCACGAATTGTTCCGAAACACGTCGAGCTAATCTCAATGGCATCAAGTTTAGCATACCACTTCTCCATTTCTTCCGTAGATGTTGTAAAAGGTGACTACAGAAAATTAATTAAGGCGTATTTAGGATACAGGCTAGTAACATATGGCAAAGTTATATCTCTTTTATCTTCTATCTTAAAATAAAAATGTTTACCAAAAGTAGCCACGAGACGTAAAGTAGTCATAGTTTTGTATATATAACGGTTTTTGTGCTCTGCCTACCCCATTTGAGACCACAGAACGTGTGCGAATGGAAAACTATTCTTTTGAGAGCTACGATGTCACAGACAGATGCATACACGCAAAGAAACATTGACGTCAAACTTAGAGAACCCCTTTTTTGCGTCGGAGGTTAAAAAAGGATAGAGTATTTTTGTTCTCAAATTGATTTATAACTTTTATTACGTTAATAACGAGAAGATATTAAAATTGGCACTACCGTGAGATTTTTCGTTGTGTCTTAAAAACCATGATATATTCATATAAGTAGAGATATCATTTTTATTTTCCTTTAAACTAACTATACGTAAATATATTATGTCAGATTTTTACACTGCAAATTTTGTAAATAAGGGGCGAATGTAATCTGAGACATAGAAAAGAAACTATTAAAAAACGTATTTAGTGAGAAACTAATAATTAATACAGTACCTAACAATACTAATAAAAGTAAAACACAATTTATTCACTAAGGAAATTGCTTTCGAGTGTACAAGGCGAGCCCGTTCGTTATAATATCCCATATGTCTAAGTAAGTCCACTTTGAAAGTTTGAGAAATACCACTTGTAATAAATATAATATTGGTTGTTTTAATAGATAATAGTATTATTATTAAAGCTGCTTTAGTCCTACACCAGAAAATAGGAAAAAATAATTAGAGGATTGAGAAGATATGCCCCCCAGCAGCTACATAATTCTTACTTTTGGATGTCTATTGATGTCTATCGTTTTCCCTATTGACAGCTAGCTGTTACTGAAATACCTAATCCTATTTTGTTGAATTAGTCTACGGTTAGATTTTCAAAACATTATTCTGTCCACAATTTTTTTTTAAATAGCGTTGAAAGTAGAATTAAATACATACATACATACATATACTCACGCCTGTATTCCCAAGAGGGGTAGGCAGAGCACGTGAATTCGAAAATCCAGTGCCACGTTTAGCAATTTCAGGGTAACCAGATGGTCAAACGTGATATTGCAGTGACAGCTTGCTAGCCCATCGCCCACAATACACTAACCCTTTCCCAGAGTCGACTCTTACGACACCCACGGGAAGAAAGGGGGAGGTGCTATTCTAACCCGGCACCACACGGGGCGAATTAAATAATATACCTTAAATTATTGAACCTGTAAGAAAACTCATTTCAGCGGCTATTTTGTAGTTCAAACAATTTGATACCGTAGCGTTGCTAGATGGCGTGAATTTAGAACTCGGTGTCGACTGGTATAGATGTGATATTACCGATTCCGAAATTCGCATTTTCCCACTTTAGAACCTAATTACAGTAAACGTCAGAGTGACTTTGCATTGCTCGACAAAGGAAATATTTATTACGTAAATTGTGACATCATTCTACAGTGGGTCAATAATCAACCGGTATATCTGTAAATGTGATTCGTAAGAATGCTAGATTTTGTAGTATTTAGATTTTTCGGCGGTTTTATATTTTTTGTAAAGACGGGACCCTATTACAAAGACTTCGCTATCTGTCCGTCTGTTTACAAAATTTTCAGTGGTATTTTCGCTTAAATATTATATACAAAAATTAAAATTAAATAAATATATCAGGGAGGCTACCATACGAAAAACTTAATTTTTTGCCTTTTTTATCTGCATATTAATAAATGGTAACAAAAGGCGCTTGTACCTGTTTCTCTCATTACGTATTATTTTATTTTAGTCTAATAATATTAATAATAATTTAACAATGACAATACTATCAGTTCGTTTTGACTACTGTTCCACCACATCAGGTACCTATGTATGCAGTAAAGTAAAAAAAACTACTAATACTAGATGGATAAAAGAAGATAAAATTTGTCTCTAGGTTCTAATTCCCAAAGTTATCACTCGAAAGTGTTTTCACGGCTTGATAAGCTGTGAAAAAGTGCAACACATTTAGAAAAACAATAGGTATTACTTTAATTATAATCTCACTGAATTGAGTCAATAAATAACTGTATGGAAAATAAATTTATTTAGATGGCATGAATGCAATAAATAGTATTGGGAACGTGATGATAATATCACTCTGCTTTTGATCTTTAGTAAAATTTTGCAATTTTTTGCTTTGTATTTCTCCCCTCAAAATTCTGACCAAAAGCGTATTTTCTGATCACATCAGCCCATTTGTTTTTTATTTTATTGAAAATTTTGATATACCAGTGATTTGAAACGTTAAATAGACCTAATGAGATTATAATGAAGAAGCAAAACCTAGTACAAGTTAACAGAGAAGCTAAGCAAATTAACTTTTAACTCAAACCGACTCTATTACGATAGTTCTGAGCCCTTGAAATCGTAATTGCTCACTCATTAAATAATAACTGGGTATATATTACTACTATTATCCGCCGAAACACCTGCCATGTAGGTAACAAAGCAAAACTGTATTTATTTGACCTTTAACCCAAGATACTAAACAAACAGCCTCCGACGTGGGTGTTAAATATTTCTTTATCATAAGCATTTTTTACCAACAAGGTTTTGTCAAAAGGAAACTAATTACTTGAGTAGCTCTTCAACCAAATTAAAACAAAAATTCGACAATTTTAAAGTTCATAATTGTTATTTCATGTAAAACAATACTTTGTCTTTTGCGTTAAATTACCAAAACGAAAATGTGTTTAACCCTAAGCCCACACGTTTGTAATCGAATGAATTTAATTTCAGGCTAAGGTAAAATAAACAGTCCCAAACATGTTTGCCGGTCAACATTTTGTCTCAACAAACAATACGTCAGTCATATTGCAATTGCGTTTTCTCAGGATTAAAATGTGTAATGTTTTACGAGATCTTGAAGGAACAAAAGTAATTATGTTTTTAGCAGAATAAAATTCGGTGATCGTAGAGACGCGTTCGGAAAGCGAAGCAGATGTCAACTACAGCTGGTTGAAGGGGACCAAATGATATAATAATTACAATTTGACCCGAAGTCAACCAGCTAAAGCGAACAACGCTAACACTTTCATGTTTTCTTTCTTGCATCTTGATCTTCGAGTGCTTACTTTGCAGTAAAAACGATCTTCATTATTGGCGGGTACCTTAAATCTTCATCTGCGGCAATTTTTCTGTGCATTACAATGAATTTCTAAAAAAAAACATTGATTGAAAGTATTCTTGCAGCTTTTAGACAGTCATATAGATAATAATTGAAATCGTGTTTTACAACACTTGGCATCATAGACACGCTTTACTCGGTATATTTAGAAACGAGTAAAATTTAGCGTGCATACTGTGAAACAGACGAGCCCGAAAATAGCTTTTCGTGTGAGGTGCGAGGGCGGACGCGGCGCGGCGCGAGCGGCGCGGCGGCGGCGGCGACGCGCGGCGGAGCGGGCCTCCAGCCTCCACATATAGGCCGGGCGCAGCTCGCTACAACCAGAAGCAGTGTAAGCTTACCCGAGAGCCGCCGCCGGCGGGCCGGGCGCCGCCGAGCGCCGACATTGACGCGCCGCGGCGCATGTAACCGTACACGCCGACTACCGCTATTTTAGTCTCGTCCGCTGCACTAATTCGGGCAGGGTTAACGCCGCGGCCTCGCTGTTCGCTGCCACTCGTTGCACACTTCCGTCTCCGTATTTTATGTTGACACTTGAAAATCCGGTATTAAATCTTAATTAATTTCGTACGTTTTAGTAACACATTGATGTCGGGCCGCATTAAAATTCCGAATATATTTAATGTGCTTCAATGAAATTTATTTTTGAAACGTCATCAAACCGGCGACCCCAACGTCATCGACCTGACGTAAGCACCTGATGAAGGGTTCGTTGACACCTAGCTGGTTTGACCTTGTGTCTTATTTCGGTTGACCCAATATCAATACGATAAAATGTTTCCGACCCTTTAGAATGAACTCGAAATAGAATGTAAAAATGGTAAAAATCTATTTTTTAAGTTCAGGAAGAGACCCAGGTATGAAACGCGACGGCACCTCAGGTCACTGCTTTACGTCCGCGAATGCATTCCGACCGACAACGACGCGACATCGCGAACCTACTAACCCCGCGTCGCGAGGGGCCCTGCGCCCCGCGACCCTCCGAATCCGTCAGCCCTCCCGCCCCCCTTCCGGTCCATCTGAAAGCTTCGAAAATACTTAACGTCTATACAGACGCGTGGCGCTACGGTGCCGGGGATAATCTTAAAGAGTTTCGACTAGTGATGGAAAAAATTATAATTTAGTAGTAAGGTTGTTTTCGAGGCTTGATTTCGATCTGAAGGTAGAGAGGAACGCGTGATTAATGTCGCGGGATGAGCGGTAGGCGGTCGGGCGGGCGAACGCTACGGGCGGCTAGGGCGGGCGGGACTCGCGTCTCGAC
>BHDV01002067.1:93839-119802 GCA_005406045.1 Adoxophyes honmai | reverse complement strand
GGCGCCCGGCGCCCGCACCTCGCCGTGCGCTGCCGCCCGAGCCGTGCTCGTCCTGCCCCAGCGACGGTCGATGCGCATGACACCACCTCTGTATAATTATGATGCCCATGAAAAATATTTTGCTAACAATTCCATATCATGTTCCACCTTTATAAACCCTGTACAGTTGAGAAAATGGAATCATCCTGTTCCTTTTTCTAACCGGTTACATAGAATCAATTCTCAATAGATACTTGCCTTATTATTAAACTTCGTAGTAGTAAATTAATAACATCGATATTTTTTCTACTTATGGACATCTTAACTATCCCTGGTTAAAACTTAGTCTCGAGGTAAATTAAAAAAGATCCGCCACATCTATCTTGTTGACAAATTTGCACGCAAAATATAGCAATATACTAAATTTATAGTATTGCAGTCACAACAGAATGATGGGTGTACCTAAATAATGTAAATTTGTGTAGTTCAGTCTGCACATAAATACATCCATAAATCTCAATTTAGTTCTGAACCTCCACGTTGAGGCGTAATGATATCGTTAATTAATTTAACATGTCTTGGAGTGCGGTAATCCACAAACGCATGCTCATCTTGAATTCGCCTCGCAACTGTTTTGAATCTCCATTGTCACCAAAATTGTAGTCGGGAAATCCGCTATTGTCTCGCACAGAGAACTGTAACCGAAAAGATTTGTGCATTTACTGTAATCATATTTATTTAAAAAACTTAAACACAGGCATTGGATAGGCAGAACATACTAAACGTTACGTAAACAAATCTATGAATGTTTCGCGTTACGTAGCCACTTCCAGCAAATATTTAGGTTTAAGTTCAGAGGGGCTATAGTGACTGGTTGCTAGCCTGAGGTGTAAAAAAGTTGAACTTAATATTGTAACTTATAGGTTTTATTTTTATGACAAACCTTGTTATTTTTCTTTCTTGATATCTAGTTTTTTTTTCTTTACAAATGTGTATAATAAACCAAGCTTGTTTAAAATTGAACCCCGACAAATCAAACTAAAGAAATATTCAAATCACTCAAACAATTTATTTTCAATATACCTACTTACAGAAAAACCAAAGATTGTATACACGCTAAATATTAAATAAGTGATGTCTCCGTGTGGTGTAGGATTTAAAATAACACCTCTCTATTTCTTCCGTGGATGTCGTAAGGGGTGACTAAGGACGTTTAGAGAAGCTTTAGGCAACAGGCTAGCAACATGTCACTATTTATGTTTAAACCTAAAATATCCTAAAAGTGTCTACGACTCGTGTATAAGTCAGGGTTTTGGCTTTTTAACACTGCGTGTGCTCTGCCTAGCCCTTTTGGGAATACAGGCGTGATTATGTACGTATTAAATAAATTGGCGCTTGTTTTTAGTAATGGCGCCAAACCAAGATAAGTGACGCTCTAGTAAATTTTATATACGTTTCCTTCGAGATTACAGAAGCAGCGGTAATAAAACATCCCCTATTTCATAGACAGTCTAGTAGACTTCTCGAATTGTCACGTCAAACGCAGGCGGACCATGAATTACACAGAAATCCTTTAAACTACCTTAAGGCGGCGGCCATTTGCGATGTCTGTGGAGTTGGTACTCCTTGTGAGGTTAACCTTAAGATAGCCTCAGAACTTGAAGCACCTATCAAGTACTCACGTGCCCAGACGAATCAGATTTTATGGAATATTTCTTTGGATTGTTGCTAATTTGAGATATAAATCTGGAAGACGGAAGTTCAAGGGTAATTTTTAATATGGTCAGGAATTACATACATGCATACATCAGACATCACGCTTGCATTACCAAATAAGTCAGACATAGTCAAAGCTATGATTGTTTCACGTTTACGACTTACAAGGTAACGACTTGCTTATTAGTTACGAGGTAACATAGTTCCATATAATGGATTTCTAAACAAATTGTCTGTGCCAATTTGCAGGGAATTCTTAGTTATCATTTAGTACGTCCCACTGCTGAGCACTGGCCTCCACTTAGTACGAGAGGGTGTGGGCTGTAGTTCCCACGGGGGCCAGAGCGGATTGGGAACTTCCCACTCAACATTCAATTGCGTAGCCGATTCTTTGAACCTAATAATTTAAAACCAAAAATTGTAGTTAAAAAAAACATTGCCACTCTTCAGTAATAAAATAATTATTTAGGCACACATTGAAGCAAGGTCTCCCACACGCAACGCTACGAATGCGTAGCAAGTAAACAGTCTACGATTTCTTGCGCTTGCTACGAAACAACCTGCTACGCCGTAGAACCAATTCGCGTCGTTTCGTCACATTATATACCAGATACGTTTTGAATGCATGCAATTTGTATATTTTTATGAACCTTTCCGACTTCTATCCGCAAGTCAGTGTCCCACTGAAACTAATAGTTTGTGTTAGTCAGGGACCACTCAGACTGAATCCAATAAATACAATACATAACCTACATGAACGTCACGCCTGTGTTCCCAAATAGGGTAAGCAGAGCATATGAAACCTTACATACACAAAACCATGACTATTTTACGTTACGTAGCCACTTTTAGCACAAAATTTATTTAAAGAGTTTAGTGACAGATTGCTAGCTTGTCGCTTAAATCGTGCATCGGCCTATACATATACTACAAGTGTAATTCTAAACTCGGTGCCACGTAGGATTAATCTTTGGGCATACACACAAACCGACAGATAGACACAGATTTTGTGATTTCGTAAGGTGGGAGTTTGTTTTTTCCTTAAGAACCCTAAAAATATATACTTTCGTTGCGAAGACAGGAAAAATATTTTTACTCATTCATCCGTCTTACTACTCTAGTAAGTGTCTAGTGTGTGGGAAAGGACGGAACGACTCTCGGAGTTTTCCCTGAAAAAATATTAAAACGATGAAGAAATTAAATATTCAACATCCCTCCATTTCCATCGTGTTAAGTGTCGGATGGCACGGGCGCGATAAGAGCAGAAACCATTGAGGCGAATCTCCCGCGACTGCAAATATTTATGCAAGATCCGAGATAAGTTTGGCTCGTATTAGATTAGATTAATTCACGTTCCGTATTCCGTGCAGATAGCCGCCGGGCCTGCGTTCCGCAGCTTACGGCCGTTTGTGCCGACGCCGACGGCGCACGCGTCTGTGCGCTCGACTTGTACCGCGAACCCATTGACAACTGCACGTGACTGTGATTACATAACGCACAAAGGTAACAAACTGTCCGTATGACTTGCTTGCACTGCTGTAACGAATTTACTACAATTATTTTCTACGGAACTGTATAGTCTGATACTTACTAGAATTCTACACGGATAATTTGCTATTTATTACGTCGAGTTGCGGAAACCAACTCTCTCTCTTGCAATGATGATTACCAGAATCAATTACGATTGTTTTAAATGGCAAGTAAGTTTATATTAATGACCCCTTTACTGGATATCTAAATTTGTTACGGTGCACTAACTTCTACTTCTTACAATTATCATTTTTAAGACTCCGTTTAATTCAAACTGAAGCGTGCATTTTTGTTAAGTTGGCTCGTTATCTTTGTATGAAAAAGAGAAAGGAAGAAAGAAAGAGCAGAAACATTTACTAACACAATTTGACACAGAAAAAACATGGCACTACTTTTATTTACTTAATTATGATTAGTTACGAAAACTTAAGAAGAAATTACTCTGATAATCCAGCAAAGAGATATTACTTTTTTATCACAACGCCAATCTGCAAATTACAACGATGACATGTGTAACGTGTGGGATTAATTCGTTCGAATAAGCACTATCCGTTGTCACAATTCTCGTGATTATTTCCACGCGAACGCAATTAGAGAGGAGTGCGAGCCTCCTCCTGTTTGTTTTAATTACGTCGAAATACCCGCAGCGGCCGCCGGCCCGCCCGCCCGGCGCAGCCCGCCGCTCGATCCACTTTCATTGCAAATTGCAAATCCTATTAATGATAAAAAACAAACCGATTCGCTGCCGAAACACAATCACGCGAGCCCTCGCCGGCGCTGCTGGTAGCGCTGTCTGACAGGCGACGAGTCGACAGAAGTTAAACTAGTATTCGAGCTACATTAATGTTTAAATTACTACTACTTACTCTTATTTCTAAAATTTAGGTACCCACCCAGACTGTGGTTATTGCCACCGCATAGGCACGAAAACTAAGCAAAATTCATATAGATAGATGCTTCTGTGAGCGTAAATGGGCTAAGATTTTAGGAAGCACTCGGCTTTGTCGTTTGTTGGCTCACTGCCCGTGGGTTGGGGTCCGACTCCTGCACCGCCAACACAAATATTTGCAGTCGCGAATCAAATAATAGATGTGATTGCAACTTTGTGTCACCATATATTGAACCTATTGACAGTGTTTAGTTGTTGGGTAGCATTAGTTACATAGCTTATTGCAACTGTTTTAGCACAAGTCGGCATGTGTTTAATTAAGAGTTAAACAAGTGTTCGAATTAGTTCTACCTACGTCGTAGCAGAAGTTTGTTTCACAGCATGTGCAGCGTTTTTTTATTTGCTACGCACTCGAATCGTCAGTATCCTTCACGTCATTCAATGCGTGCTTGAAAATAATGATTTCGCAGCCGCACTAGAATACGTTTTAGGTTTTTGTGCTACAGTATTTACATTTTTCACTTTTTAGTTCTAATGTCATTCATATACGTCGAGTCCAAAAGCTCTGTATCCAGTTACTTTATTATTTTCAGAGGTGACCTTTTATAACGCAAAAAGACGTGAAGTAATGTAATAAATTTAATAAACATGTTCCAATTTTACAAATATTTTTAGACGATTTGGGGAACGGCGTATAGGACTCTTAACCATTTGGCAATAGTAAAATGTGTTTACTAGCTAGTATTAGCTGCACCGGATGGATGCGGTGCACAGCTTTTCACAGCTGCCAAGCCTTGTGCTGCCAGAGGAGCAACTATACATTTATCTGAAGCGTGTGCTTTAAACATGGATTACATATGTGAGTACTGAGTAGTCTATGGTATGCTTAGGTATTTATTCTACTCTTGAGATAATCTCACCGTTCTTTCATGTCAAAAATCACGCCATGTTCTAAATGTCCGGGTACATATTTAAGATTGTAAATATTAGTCGAACAGGCATAACGTTATAAATACCTCGTTATCGCAGTTTGCCGGAAAGGATCTAATATTAACAATGTTGCTTGCGCTGTTACAAGTTGGCGAGCGCCGTACTTTTTGCTTGTATCGCATCAGGGAGCCGAGTAGCGTCGAACTTTGTCCGCTTTCTGAACGTTAAGGAGATTTAAAACACACACTAGCTGCTGGTACTACACGAGAACAAATTGTACTTGTAACACAACTCTTGGTCAAAGCTTGTACTTAAAAAAAAACTAATTATGATTCTTCTGACTTCGTCTGTGCGAGATTGTACTTCGTGTAGTCTGTGTTATGTTGATGTAAGAGTTATATTACTGCAAAGCTACTTTAATATCCATCCAGAACTTCTGGGTAAATTAATAAAGCCATAGCTTTTAATCTTAACCACACGCAGGAGCAGCTGATAACGAGTCGACGACGTCACTTTTGGTATCCATTTCTATGGAGTAATATTCAATGTCCAAAGTCCACTGCTGCCGCGGGCGATGAAGATTGAAATCATACCGTAACAAATACCCAACCATCCAATTAGCAGGATTTATTCGGGAAAACAGAAAAATAATTATTGTTTTCACCTCCTTCAAATAAATAATATTTGACAGATAACTCTATGGCTTCTCTATTTGTGCCCGAACTAACATCATAATCATTTGTTTAGTACCTATATTTCGCTTTACTGTCCGTTGAACACTTGGGATTCTGGTTGTTCCGCCTAGAAAGTTAAGACATAACAACTCATGCTTAAGCAATAGACTATAGCAATAGTTTTCTGAAATACCCAATAATAATTACTGCTGTTTAGTTACAAAGTTAGAGTTTAACAATGTGATAGCGATTCAGGAAAATACTTCTCAAAGTTCAATACTTAATCCACAAATCAATCAAATCATTAACAAGTTCAAATTTTGTGTTAAAGTACCCAACAGCAGTTATTATTATGTCATTATGATAAATTTATTTAAGGTTCGTACCACCTTAAGCCCGCACGTACCGCTCGAAGCCATGTTAATTATTTGTTAAAATATAATGTTCCTAACATTTTCTCGTTTCGGTGTATTTCATTTAAGCTCAAATTTTGTTAGCTCCTTATTTCCACGGTTTATATTTTGAACGCGATGTTAAGTTGCAGACAACGTCAAATGAGTTGTTTTACGTCATTTTTAGCTTTACTTCTGACAGTCGACTTGCGATTCCACCATTTTTAGGGTTGTATGGTAAAACAGTGCTTTGTATTACGATTGTAATACCAGCACCAAATGACGGCGGCATTTTTTACCATTCGTCGCTTCATCTTTATTTCACTGATGAAAGTTTTTAAAGAGTTGACAGTGTTGACACAAATAATACAGAACCCGCAGTGCACGAATCTGATTCAGACATGATCAGTTATTTATTGCAGTTTAGTGCAGCCCCGTTAACATGTTTAGTTATTTAGTTTATGTGAATTTCCAGTTCGCAAATGAGCTGAAATATTGCACTCATGTGGAAATCGGATGACAATGCGATATTATCAGGACTTCAGCTGTAAAAATTATGTAATAAAACGACATAACCTCACCGAGTTTGAGCTTATTAAAGTTGTTTTAACGAGTAATATAAAGAATAAGAAGCACAAAAATACAGCCAACAAGACCAGCTTGTTTTAAAAACGTATTTTTAACAAAAACACATCTCTACCCAATCCCCAGTCAGTCAACAACAGAAGTTGTTATTATGCGTATCTACTTATTTAAATAAACCTTAATATATTATATGGCTAGTGCTTTGAAAGCTTTTGAGAAATCTCGGAATCAATTTATGAATATAAAATTGTTAAAACTGGAGTAGTTCTAACAGGGTAAAAGAAATCATAAAATAAATTCTAAATACGCTCCTAGCGTTTTGCAATAGCATCGTTCCCTCTTTCACCAGTCGCGTCGCGTAACACAACCACAGGCGCTCTAATTATTTTGTTACTTCCTATGATACTGCTTTAAAGCTGACTTAAAAAGAGGAGTGAGAGTAGTAAAGGGAAAATAGTGTAACATTTTGAGTATGTTGTTTTTTTTTTCTTTAATGCAAGGAGATAAAATAAAGTACTGGTGTCGACTTTTTTGCCTTTCCTTCAGAATTTTGCTGTCTATAATTTTTATTTCACTATTTATTTATTGATTTAAAGACGTGTTAGATGTCGTATCGGCTTTTTTTTAATTCGAACGCCTGTTTCCAGGCGATGATTCTTAACCAAATATCAGGAAAACCGGCCAAGTGCGAGTCGGACTCGCGCCCGAAGGGTTCCGTACCAAAAACAGCAAAAATAATACGTTTTTTGTATGAGAACCCCCCTTAATTATTATTATTATTTTGATTTTAGTATTTCTTGTTATAGCGGCAACAGAAATACATCATCTCTGAAAATTTCAATTGCCTAGCGCTTACCGTTCTTGAGATGTGACAGACGGATAGACAGACGGACAGCAAAGTCTCAGTAATAGGGTCCAGTTTTCACCCCTTGGGTACGGACCCTAAAAATGTTTTTTTTTTTTTAATATCTACTGAAGTTTAAAATGAAATTGTCAGTAGTTCTTCAACCGTTTCAAGTTGTTAAATATTCGCATGTTTGGTAATAAACGGGCCTAACTCAAAATTGGTGTAAATTTAGTTTTTGTCATAAAACGGCTTAAAACAGATAGCGCCATCGGATTTCTCTCTTTACCCAGCCTAAATTGTGTTTAAAAAAGAGTTAGCTTGACTTGTTGCGTTTTATTTTCAACAAAGTAGAAAATTTCATTTTGTGCTAAAGTGGCTAACTTCAGTCATGTTCCGACCAATTTACGAGCATGACGTCATTTTAGTGAAATATTTAGATATAGATCGTTATTGTAATTAAGAAAACGTGAATATTTTGAACAACTCTAAGTCAAATATAAGCATAATTCGATATGTTCTTTTTTATCACAAAATTAAAGACAAAATGAAGTGTTGTAATTCGAGTTATCTCGTTTTATTAAAAATAAAACTTGAATACTTGGTGGTCTAACACGACTTAAACCAGTTTATTATTTCAAGGCAAGGTTCATTCGTAGAAATATGTTGTGATGTATCGTTCTATTATTTTTGTTGCTGTAAATTGCATTTTACATTAAGAAATCAGTCACTTTATCATGAAATAGAACGCAAAGTTAACCATTTTATTCGTAGTTAAAGCACTTTATGAATATGAAAAACGCATAGATTTTTAGTTAATTTTATTTTATAATCCATATTAGCATGAATGTAAGAATACAAAAAAATTAAAGTGCTGGTGCTGCTGATGATCCCTATTATTTAAGTTTAATCGATAATCGTCATTTTTTTTTTGTTTCAGTAACTATATAATGAAATATTTTTTTACTTTAATTAAGGATTTAGTAATATAATTATTTATTCATATCATGTCATTCCAGTTGTTATAGACTTTTTTGGTCACTACCTGGTAATGATACATCGTATACCTTAACATAATTACCTTGCTCGCTTTGAACACACTGCTAGAGATCAAAGGGAAATGAGAATTCATTCTTTCACTGTACATTTACGAAGTTTTTGTTTAACAATTTCAATTTTAATGCGAAAGCTCGGTATCGTTGGTGGGTATTTTGATTATTATATTTTCTTCAGATCTACAATTACCCAGTTCAAGACTGTCGGATAACAGAGAGTCAGAGACTACACGTAAGAAACGTAAAATAATCAATAATTGATGACTTGCCTCGGCTTTTGAGTGATCTTCATAATCATAAATTATTTAGATGTATAGGATGAAACACCAGTAAAATCACGGCTGTATTCACAAAGAAGGTACATAATTATGTAGAGCATACATGGAAAAGAAATCTATAACGACATTTACGCTTCGAGCCCACTCGTAGCATTGTTAACTTTAGAATGATAAAGTGGTACAATAATGATATTCAAAATATAAGTTAAGCTTAAGCATCAAATAAACAAACCAACAGAAATGTTGGAAAAATGCAGATATTTAGAAACAAATATTACTTAGACACTTAGACGAAAGAGTTATTTTACTAAATATTAATATTACAGATAATTTGTATTAAGCTGGTCTTTTTTATTTAGTTTTTGATGTTGAACCAAATTCCACTTGACATTGTAGGGAGTAGTGAAATACATAATGAGTGTCCCGTTAGTTTTAAAAAGATTACGGAATAACCTAATAGTGTGTCCGGATAAA
Source organism: Adoxophyes honmai (assembly GCA_005406045.1). Taxonomy (NCBI): domain Eukaryota; kingdom Metazoa; phylum Arthropoda; class Insecta; order Lepidoptera; family Tortricidae; genus Adoxophyes; species Adoxophyes honmai. The sequence continues at coordinate 110,456 of BHDV01002067.1, read as the reverse complement.
ATGCTTAGTTTCCCCGATTGGAATCAAGTATTAGATGTGTGACATGGTAAGTTACCTAAAAACAATGAACATAATTTCCAAATTTTTATATCAGCAGTACGTATTATTAAATAAAAAGTGCAGTCCTGTGATCGTGTGAGCGGCGCGGCTTCCCGGGCGCGAGTCGCGCCGCGCCGGCCGCGCGAGCCGGCGCTCGCCCGCGCGGCGCCGCACTCGCCGGGAAAACACATTTCCTGGCTCATTGTTTCCTAATTTTTCTAAGTTCTCTCTACCTACTCCGCGTCGCCCGCTTTCCTCTTTTGTTTCGTCTCTTCCTTCCGGAGACGTTCCGGTTTAATTGTCACTTTTTATTATCCCTCTACGAACGGGGCTTTCTTCGCACTGAACTGATTTATTTTTAGTACCTGTTTTTCTTAGAATCACATGAATTACATGAATACGACGAAAATAAAATAAATTTTACGTTGTTGCTGGAAGTAAGCACGTGTACCTACCTATTATACATGTACATTACTTATGCTTTATTTTGACTGTTTCTTTCTGCTTTTTCCTAGGAAAGAAAGAAAGAAAGACATTTATTGACAACAATTTGACACAGACATAACAATTTACTTATCTAAAATAAATAAATCAGCCTAAACAAATAAATAATAATAACTTAAAAATGTGCATGCCACTTCCGTGCCAAACAGTGCCAAAAGGGCCGCACTCAGCATAATATTGCGGCAAGCCGCAACGCTGATTTTCAGTGCGACCCTAGGAACTTAATGACGCAAGTTACAATAAATAATCTTATTTTTTCTCGTTTTCAGCTCCTTTCTTAGTTAATGAATCCTGTACCTATACAATTCCATACATACGTACATACTTATAAATACTTATTTCTATACATTAGATTGAAATCCGCGTACGTTTTTGCATTACACCAGTGGGCTATCATAGTCACTTACTACGTATTGGCGATATGACCGCGGTTGCGACAGATTTATCGTCCACCAGCTTCGTTCGATTCCGAACTATTCGATAGCCACTGGATTGAACATAATAGTTTCATCCCTCTTGCACAAGTGGAGTCGTTCGTATCGGGCAGCGTTTCCTAATCGAGGGATTAGGCTGCGGTCGAGCGGGCCCGGCGGCAGGACGACACGCTCGCCGTGTCACTCGCATGTATGTAACTGCCTCATACTCGATACGTCAATGCCATTACACTTTACTCAACTACTTGCTATCGTGATGGTAAAGTATCGAAAAAGTGTGACGGGAAAAGTCCCAAGTGCCAATGCTTGTGACATGTTGAACCTGTCAACTCTATCGGCGCCGTGACACGCCGGCGTGGAATCTGTCCTGTGGGCAATAAAACTGTCTACAAGAAGTCTTTTATTTAATAAGCCATTCGACAGTTTTTCTTTATTTACAGTATACCGAACAGTTATGTATTCTGTTTATATTTACTTGTTAGATAACTCGAAAAGAAATATAATCCTTTTCTTTTTCAAATTATTTACCCTCTCTTCGTAAGAGCCTTCTTAGGGGTACTTAAGGGGCCTTAAATGAGACCAGCTAAAAGTTTGCGTGTATTATAAGTTCCTATAGAGGCCTAGTATTTAAGTACCTACGTAGTAGATTAACGAACTGTTTAATGTCGTACGTGTCTTCGGCTTGCTTACTATCAAAATCATTTAACCTACCTGTATCGTCTGAAATCAATTCCAATTCTTCAGCAATATCGTTAGAAATATTGACCAATCTTTTGCGGATTTCGTTACCTACTTTATTTTATGAGGAATGCCTCCCTATCGTAAACCGCGATACGGCTTACAGCGGAATCATGAAATGGGATTGCCTGCGGTGTCTAGAAACTTTTTTGAAAGGAACTTCGGCAAGAGTTATGTTGGTGTAGATAGAGGTGGTTTAGAAGATCGTCGCTGGGTGAGCGAGGGGCGTTTAACGGGCTAATTATCAAACGGCTAATGAAGTTTGTATTCAGCGGGCGGGCGGCGCGCGGGCGCCGGCGCGGGGCGCTACGTGCTGCGACTCGCAACGCGCCCCACCTGCCCCCGCCGCCCCCGCTCCCCCGCGCAGCCCCACACCGACCTCCACAGAAAAATTGCAAAGAAAAAGTTTCATCGCAGGGGAACGTGAATGAAATGAAGAATTGTGTCGGCCGCTTTCGGGAATATTACCAACATAGAGTTCCTCGAGAACCTTTTCTGTCTGTTTCAATTCATCAAGATGTCTCTTTAAATACGAAACGATGTAGTGGCCGTTTTTGCTACGCGTAAAGCCGTGCACAGACTGTTGCTTGGGTTTTTAACAATTTGTCAATTGATACTCTCTGTTTAGAACGCCCCACCTTTCAACAAAACCTTTTAAAATGTTTCCGTTATTGTTGTTTTTTTACACAATTCAACAGACTAGTTATTTAAAGCAAAAGTACGTCAATTTAACAATTTAGAAACCTATGCTTTTAGGTTTAATGCTTTTGTCTGTTAACCTAAGTTTCTACAGGTAGACAAAATTTCGCACGGCTGAATATTCAAACATTGTCTCTCGTAGCTACGTTACCGAAACACGAAACGTTGAAGCAAATTAGAAGTAGTTAGTTGCATTGTGTAGCGCCGCGAATACCGGGCATTGAGTAACTATTCATGTAGATGGTTACTTTACGTACGTAGCCCGAGTTGCGAGCTTAATTAACCCGAACATATGCGCATATGTATGTGCCGCTATCATTACGGAAACGGTTCAAAGGAGCTGATCCTAAAGTGGATGGAAAATAAAATGTGACAGCCGAACACACGCTGTTGCGAGCCCGCTGCTATCGACGGGGAAATTCCTTCCTGCCAGCTTATTCCCTGAAGCATTATTACAGTGTTTCCAACTCATTTTAAAGAAATGGCCTGCACCTCGGGTCTTTATATTAACTCTACGTAACTACCGGGCTATTCCTTAGTCGTATAACTCTCTGATAAGGTGTTTAGTGTTAGTAAAGAGTTTAAGTAAAACGACTTCTGTTATGGTTTATTAGAATTCAGAGAGTGGCAATAAAAAGGCCGGTTAAAATCTGTTGATTACCAGCATTTCCCCCTCAAAGAGCTGTTACTGTATAAGGAGATAGGGTGAGTATTGGTTAGGTAATATATTGTATGGAATTATTCCGTCTTAGCCTCCTCGTTTATCGCATCTGCACCCGACGAGGCGAGGATGAAATTGTTCTTGATTTATGTAATCTTCATCCAGAGACCAAACCATCTTGTATGTTTTATTAGGTAAAACTAGATACGTTTTTGTCATCCCTGTTTCCAATGTATACGTACCTATCTAAGTACTTTATTGTTAGTAATTCTAGATAACATACTGTTTTCTAACGTCTATAACGTTATCCGAGCACAAATTGTGCGGAAGGCACATAAAAAAACGCTGCAATTTGGTGTGCCATAAAATAAAGGCCTAATGAGTGTATAAAGGAAGCATTTTGTTGGGCAATAAGTCTTGGCTAATTGTTTGAAAAGATAATTTTGGGTGTCGGTTTATTATCCGTGGGGCCGGCGCGGCAGTCCGGGGCAGGCGGCGCGTTACTGATGGCCGGGCTCCGCTGCCCGCGTCACACATGCTGCTAATTACTCATTTAAGACTCGCCCACTAAAAGTATTCTATTAATCTCTGTAAACCAACTCGTGTCGTGTCCCTCTTCCCGTTACAACATTTTACATTTTCGCTAAGTTTTTTTTCTTATAGCAAACGCCTTATCTGTAACTGTTAATTATCTTATTAAGCAGCATAATGTTACAAACGCCGCGTTATGATCCTTAAGTAATAATAGCGCTGGCGTGAAAATACTGTGAATTAAATAGATCTTCAATAATGTGGATTAGTAGTTTGTGGTATTTCTGTTATATCTTCACCGCTGCTGACTCAAATCTCCTTTTAAAGATCTAATTAATAAGTATTTACACCGAAGCTGCATCAATGTTTGTTCTCTCATAAAATATCATGAAATTGTTAAGTAACAATACGTGCAAGTTTAGCTCACGTAGCTTGAATTACCGTAAATAAGGCGATGTGTCTACCCCTACCTTAGCCTCGGCCCACAGAAAAGGGTACATACTTAAATATTTTTTGGGTCACGTAAAAATGGCAACAAAGGTGCCGTCCCTCCGTTTGCCCATTGGCTAAAGGTTATTTTATTCGTAACACCCGCACTGCCGCCGCCGCGCCGTGATCTTGAACTAAGGGCTGTGATTAAAGTTTAAGCTCACCATCAGCCTTAAACTATGTGCTGTGCTCTGATGTATGCACGTCCTTCTTCTACATTTTATTACCGAACTCTGTTTCTTATAAGTTTTCAAACAGAATAGCTATTTAAAAGTAATTTCTTGAAAAAAAGGCATTTTCATTCATTATACACAAATTAACGTTTCGCACTGAATATTTGATAGCAAAGAAAGCAATACGTAAACTTTAGACGAATTAATCGGGCAGGCATCGTAACGCCATCTAGTAACATTAACTGTGAACACAACATATCCTTATTACCGTTATAAATTGTTCAACAAGTTGTCGCAGCATGTTTGGTCGCTCGCGATAAGGAAACCGATTCCATTGAAACTTTGTATCGGGAATCTTACATTTGACTCACCGGAGGGCATTGACTCTTTACTCTACGTACCGAAATTCTCGGACATCTGATCTGTCTTCGATCTTACCTAACGCAAGTGCGTAATTCCCGGAAAATAACTTAAACGTTAACGCGATGCGCGAAGTTACCCCCACTACAAAAATCCTTTCCAAGTTTGATGTCGACCATAATACTTTCTGCCGTATCGCTGCAAACAACTTTCAGAATCACATCTTAAGAAAAATCAAGCCTCTTGCTACCACGATGATCCCTTGTGTAACGATAACATAAAACATGAGATCCTATAAATAGTGTTTCATATATTATCCTAAACGTCCATAACAGTTTATTTATAGAAAATAATAAGTTAATACTGTCTCTCTAGAGATCTGGAAAGCAGCTAAGCAAGGCGCAGGAGAGACTTGTGGGCATGCCTTGGACCGCTGCCAAAGATTTGTCTGGTGGTTATTTTTACGCGTCATTCTCTAATTTGAAACCATCGTTATAAAAATGGCAATGATAACAGATTTTAGTGAAACAAGCTACTTTGAGGAACCATTACATACTTTTTTCTTTAAGAATTATAATAGGAAAGGTGTTTGTGTGTTGTGTTTACACATAGATTTAGACTCATAAAAAGAGTTAAACATAAACACGTCACAAAAAATCAAATCTGTTACTGCTCTCGTTACAATACTTGCTGATTGGATTTTTTCATAATACTATTAAGGATCAACAAACAACCAGGTCGTGTGACCGTAAGTAATCAAATTACCATTGTTCAATGACGCAGCTATATCTTCTTCCAGTCCATAGGCTAACAAGAAAAACGAAAAAACGACAAAGGTTTTCTATCTGTCCGACCAAAATGCTATAAGGATATAACTATACTTCTTTATACACCGCTACAATGTCTATATTGAACTAACTCGTTGCTCACACTCGGACTGCCGTAACCAGTGTTCATGATCAGCTATTATTAACAAACATAACCATTTAATCATCTTCATTACATACAACATGCATACATACATACATACATACATACATACATAACGTCACGTCTCTTTACCGCAGGGGTAGGCAGAGACTACTATGTTCCACTCGTTACGATCGTGACATACCTCTTTTGCTTCATCCACATTCATTAATTTCCTCATACATGCTCGTCGGTTTCGGGTACTCTTGACCTGACCTGTTTCTAAAGCGTCCGCGATTTGGTCACGGAAGGTCCGTCTAGGTCTTCCCCTCCCACTGCACCCATCCACATTCCCCGTATAAATTTGTTAGAAAATCTTCTTTCATCCATCCTCTCTATATGACCAAACCAACTAACCATACTTTTTTCTATTCTATTCACTATATCTACTTTCACCCCCAGCTCTTTCCCTTATCACACTATTTCTTATTCTGTCTTTCAGTGATACATCTTCCATACTTCTTAACGCTCTCATCATCTTTATTCCCCTTTATAAAGTATTATATTATAGTACTTATATCCAAATTCCTAAGGTCATAAAGCTTTAAGTTATTGATAAGTACCCATGTAATTTTCAACCACTGACGCCAAAAAGGGGTTTTATAAGTGTGACTTCAATGTCTGTCTGTATGTGTACTTGGGTGTGTGTGTTCGTGTGTGTTATTGTCTATCTGTGGCATTTTTCAAACGTACGGACAGATTTCTATGCAGTTTTGTTGTGCTGGTGCTGAAATTAAGATTATTTAGTTCTGTCATTTTCTCTCTGCGTTAATTTATTCTTCGTGTAACAGAATTTATTGGTACAAAAAGTATGCGTAACCATCATCACACAAAGGTAATATTCAACGCATAGAATAAAAATATAGTTCTTAATGATTTTCAATTTTTTTTATTCATTCGCTCAGGTTCGTACGAATTATTTTTCAACTTTTTAAGATGTTTTTATTAAAATCCCAATGAGGCTACGTCTTTATTTAAGTTGCGTGAGTTTTAACAGATGACGTCATCAATATCTGCAACTTAGTCTGTATCAGGAATGTCTTACCCAGCAACTTCTATTTCGTGCTGTAGCGTAACCGCAAAAGTGCAATTTTTATGATGTAGGTTTATGAACTTTTATAGATACCATGAATTGAGTTGGATAGTGTTCATAAAATACTAAAACGTCTGGTTTGTTATGCTATTGCGGATTGAAAACGCAAAGAATAATTTATGCGGGTTAGTTTTTTTAGGACAGTGTCTTTTTATATTCTTGTCTACGTATCGGGGCCAAGTAATTGGATGCATTTGACGCGTGCCAGGAAGCTGACGCGAAGTGCCAAATCGAGCCAAGGTATTATATTCTCACGCCGATGACTTGCGTTTTGGTGAATAATGAACAGTGTTGAACTACGTGCACTCGATCGCTAGATCAAAACAAAACAGGTAAAAAAATCAAGGCAAAGCTCATATTTTTATAAACGTATCGTACTTATATAAAGTAAAAATCGTTTATATCAGACTATTAACCAACCACAAGTGAAAACAAACAAAATACTCCAAATCATCACGTGAAAAAATTAAAATTACATCAAACTTAAAAAATTGTAAAACGATGAATAGTTAAGTTTCTTCTATACCTCTTAATAGTTAACTGCAAGAGATCTCTTAAGGGATGAATCCGCCTTTTGTCTGTAAACAAAAATGTATTTCGTGTTTAGCTATATGTATAATAAAATAAAGTGTTTACTTAGAATGATTTAAAACAAATATATGTACTCGATATCATACTAACTCGTTTAATAGTAAACAGTAACATTTTTCCAATTTTCGTAAAATATAGACCAAAGTAACGCTTAATGACTTCGTATTATAATACTTTCATCAGTCGTTACTTAGGTTCTATTGTAACTATTTAAAAATCTACATGTAGAAAATTTGTTAGTTATAAAAGAGATTTCTTTAATTTCATTTATGCAATAGGCGCATAGTCTTCGACGGTCATGTCGAAGTTCATAAAAGGCACAATTTAAACACAAGTACAACGCTAACGGCGCGGACATGAGCTTAAAGAATGAGAACCATTCATCTATTGAACGAAATCGCACGCAAGCAACTTTATTAAAATGGTCTGTCTAGCATTCATTATCCCCCTGTCTAGTTTTCAATTCTTTTGTTGGCCATGGTCGTTGCATGGATGCATGAATAAATTGTTTCTGATTTGAGAGTAGTAAAAAACTGGTAGGTCGAGATCCCTTTCTCATAGAAAATCTTTTGTATTATAGTAAAAGGCGTACTATTAAAGGGCGCAAACCAGGTCCGTTGTGGATTCGATAGTGCGCGGTGGCCGGCGCAGTGGGCGATTGCTAGGATCACCGCTGCCGATATCAACCCTGTAGGGGGCTCTTTCGTCAAGTCTTCAATGCAAACCAGTCCGCAATTTCTTACTATTACAACTATCCTCGGAATAGTGTCCTGTGCCAAAGTGAGACACAGTATTTTGTCAAAAAAGTGCTCTTTGATTGCTTGATATTTATTTAGAGTGACATTTATTTTTTTAATAACTAGATGAATTCCCATTTAAGCTTTAAAACGTATACAAGATGAGGAAGTTGTAAGGACTTAATTGCACGTGACCCTCCGTCAGGTAAATTTTGCGGAAAAAAATAGTTTTTGTTCAACCACTCTCACACTTTCAATTAACAAAAGCCCATGTTTTTTTCGGTTTTAGTTTAGGAGATAATTCTATTGGACGTGTGAATTAAGACGATGCAGTCACAATCAGTTGTTGGCCGACGGGCCGGGCACGCCTTCCGCCTTGTTTGCGCGGCAATGACGATGCGCGCGCGCTGTCATTGCCCGCGGCCCGCTCCCGCCGGCTCCCGCGCGCCTCTCCCGCTGCCCCCTTGAAACAATGAACCGGCACCTAATCTTTTCCTCTTTCGAGCCCTAATGATTTTAATAGGCACTCTAACGGCATTTATACTCATGGCGATTATAGTCTTTTGTGTAAATTTAAATTCCATATCGTAATAACGGAACGAAATATTTTCACGTTGCGGCATGGCAACAGAAAATGTTATTTTTAGTAATTATCTTTGTCGAGAGCTCTTGTTACAATAAAACCGTTTCGGCGATGTAAATTACTCGTCTTTTGTGTATTATATTAATTTGTTTATAGCGTACTTTGAATAATAAAAGGTCTTCAGTTTTTTTACAAGGAAAGAACCCTGCTATTCTTTTATCCGAAATTCTAATTCGTTGTAAGTACCTACAACAATTACTTTTACATTTTTAATTAATCTTAGGTACAACTTTAAGGAATTACTCTAGGTGCGTGTACCTGACGGATATTTTGTTTAAAAAAGTAACCTGTCAAATCAAGTCATTAAGATAGTAAATTGATTACAAATTGTACATCATCTTGTACAATGATAGCTGTAGATATATTTTTAGTAGGTAGGTCCGAATCGTAAAACCTAATCAATCTTAGACAATAACCGTGAGTTAGTGCAACGTATCAGCGCACTCCCTAATTCGTGTTCGGCATTGTCCCGCGTCACGGCACGAGCATCGGCCCATTGAGCCGCGACGCCGCCACCGCCGGCATAATGAGATGCAGTGTTCCCTCCAGATGTGGCGCAGGCGCGGCCCTAAACACACCCGCTTTTTGTTTCTTTCCCCTTTTTTGCCATTCCTTTTCTTTATAAACGAACGCTGAGAACGTCTGATAACTTAATTTCAAAAATTGTTTTTTTCTTTCTCGTAAATCATCTTCATCAGAATAGTTTTACAAGTGACTTCGTTATCACTATAGCAAGCGCTATCTATAGAAATATCTAATGCATATATTCATGTCAACATCACATCAAATAAGTTTATAAAACATAAATGATAATTACAAAAGTGACGATTCGTTTAGACGCATTGAAAGTCAAAACAAATTTGAACGCTTGCCTTTATAGTCCGAAATCACAAAATTTTAATTATATAATTTGATTACTACAAAACATCACCGATATTTTTGATTAGTAGTATATGTAATGAAATCCTACACCACAGAGTTATTTAATTTCACTCTCCTTACTGCAGGCAGGCCTAGCTCTTTCGCTATTAATCTAAATATAATACGGAATGTGATGCGGAGCATAGCCCTTGCGCCGGTGGTTAGTCTCGCGTTTATTTATGTTTCTTTAGTCAGGACTGTTACCTACAGCTACGCCAGATGTGCCTTTACGACAACTTGCCACCGAACAAATAATTAAGTTTTGACATTATTGGTTCAGCATCGAATATTGTTACTTTAGTTAAACAGAATTCCCGGTAAACAAATAATAGTGGAAACGATCGTAAAACACGAAACACGTCGTAAAAAAATCACAATATGAGTAAAAGTTTGTCATAATAGATTTTGTGACAATACTTTTTAAAATACAACCTTATTTTCACTTTCCTTTAAACTTCTGCAGCTGCTTAAATGAAAGTAAGGCATGAGGGACACTTATTAACACAGAAAGGCAAATATATGAGTGCTTAAAGAAGAGCTTCTGTCACACATGTGAGCGGCGATGATGCGATTTCCGGACTCGCGGGCACGCCCGCGCAGCTCCATACTTCTTTACATTCCATACGATAATAAGCACTATGGGAAGTAAGGAAGCACGGAACTCGCGCAAAGCTTCTTTCCTTCCTCTTGTCCTTCAATGTCTTCAGTCTTGGACTTCTTGGCTGCGGCTCTTGATGACGATACAACAGCACAGGTATGTTTCACACGTGACGCCACCACCGGGATAACTTTACGGTAGCCGGGTCCGAGAGGCCGCCCAAGCGCCGGCGCAGGGTGGCGAGCGACGCGGCGTGGTGGCAGCTCGCGGAGCACTGGCGGCGCGCGCGCTGCGCACGCGCAGACCAGCTCTAAAAATGGAGTCAACCGGCGGCTTTCGCTCACGACTGGCGAGTACCATCCATTCCAAATTTGTATTTTCCCGAAATAGACTCGGCGGCGGGCGTCCGTCGGATCGGTTTCCCGAATGTGCACCGGCTTGCAGCATGCGGTAACTGGTCGAGGTGCACGCGGAGCCGAGGGTAGCCGCGCGCCCGGAGGGTCTTATGTAAGGAACACTGTGGCCCGCGTTACCGCGCCGCGTGACGACCGCTTCGAAAATAAACGTTCGCAGGCCGAATGCGACGTCGACGGGCGCCACATGTGCGCTCCCGTCGACGTTCCGATGGCCGCGCTGGAGGGGAGGCTATTATTAGTGCACACCATCCACCACTGTCACCTCCCGCGGGGTAGTCAGCCTATACATAGTTCCGATCAGGATCTGGCAATCCTCAGCGTTCACTGAACTCGTCTGAAACAATACCAAAGTCATATAAATTAACCTCGTTAATGTAAATCGAATTTAAAAGTTTACAAACATTTTGTACTTGTAGCCTACTTTTGTTTCGAAGTTTTTCATTCTTAAAGAACACGCTCTCATTTCAAGAATTGTAATTGAATAAATTTATTTAGTGCGTGCATCTTTGTCTAGCTTGGCAGAGTGCGGCTCTTATGATACTGTGCGGCGCGTCGCCCGCGTCCGCCGCAGCGCGCCCGTAAACTCGGCACTCGTTCACTCGCATAGTCAATAAAAGAATTTTGGCAAACTTTCGCAGACAAGCTTGTGGGACGACGGCCAACTCATCTTTTGTCTGCTTGAAAGGAACAAAATAGTAAGCAGGAAATTCTCATCATATTACAATTCTCTATAGGTGTACCTAAGCGACGCGACGGATTTATTTTTCTAAAATCTGGCGCGATTTTACGTAAAGCTTAATATCTAAGTGTTTTACGGAAAATAAAATCTGTATCTAGGTATATTCATTATTATAATCAGAAAAGCGTATAATTATATCTACCTGTAAAAACTTTTGTAACTGTAATGAAGCATCATAATGTAGGAGTCGAAATAAATTTATCTTATCTCATATCCTTCTACGTCTGACCTTTGACAATTCGTTTTAGATTTTTCGTACCGTCGTGGACACACGATACCATTTATTAAAATAAATGAACGAAACTTAATGCAATGTAATGATAATGAGGTACATTTTAAACTGGAGAAAATAAAAAAAGTAACTTTGTTACTGACTGTACCTACCTAATCTTAGTGTTAGCTAACGTATTATTTGATCGTTATAAAATTCAGCAGTTCTATGGATATGTGTTTTGTAAAGTAACTGGTGATTTAGGAGGATATTTATGTAAACATTATTCGACATTTTCCTCGATCACGGTATCACGCGTGCACGCGGCTAGATCGATTTTACTATTATTATTTTTTGTTGTTTTTGCTGTTATCAGGAGAAGAGTGGGTTCATATGAAAAACCAGCCCAGGAGCTTAACCGCTAGGATCAGCTAGTTTCTGTTAAATTTTAGTAGTTTACCGCAATTATCATAATCATATTCGCACACATATCGTAAAGGACGAATTCAAAATGCCGCCTATATTACAACAACTGCAAAAAAATTTGCTTTACTTGATTTAGTGATTAGGTGTTATTCCTTGTATTCGTAATTACTATTTAATAAAACATGACTAGAAGTTTTTTTTTATTATTTACTAGCGCTTTTGTTTTATTGCTACCATGCTGTAATAATGTTCGATGAATGTAAGGACTTAAAAATGTACAAAATCAAAGAATAAATAAAAAGTACTTTACTCAGCAATTTCCTCGACATCGACAGTATACAACCTACGCCATTATAAAGTAAAAGCTAGTAAGATGTTTTATGGTAGGTAAAAGAAAGTACCTATACATTTTGTTTACAAAATTACAAAAATCACGAAATAATGGACTAGTACTAGGTAGTCGGCAAAGCCTATATTTTAGGTATTTTGCAATGGATAAATTTTATTCTAGATATACTCGTATTTAGACAAAGTTTGAACACCAAGACTGGAGATAACAGACAATCGTGTATTTATCTTACAACCCAACTGGGATTCGAACTCCTTGTGTCCTGTGAACACTTGACTATCCGTCATTAAAGCTTTAATTAGTTCCTTATTTTTAGTATATTATGAACATGTTGCTGAAATTTTACAGCATAGGTACCCAGCATCTGAATAGTCATAGGTACATAAGGCACGCAGCTAAGGCAATACCATTAACATTGCATAGCTAGTTGGTCACTGGTTCAAAACTCATCCCTTACGACCACTGAGCGCTTTCTCTGTATCGTTCTCGCAAATGGTTTTTCCTTCATAGTAAGTCTTTACACGGCGTCCTAGCGGGTGAAGCGAAGAACGCCGCGATGCTGCCCGCAGAGCAAAGCAGCCGAACGTCCAAAGAGCGTCTGTTGAATATTAATGCGACATTGTTATTGGCCACTAGTGCCCGCTGCTGCCCCAATCGCACATTTCCATAACTTACTATTCTGGATCCGTGGGGAATCAGCTCGCTGTTGTAGGAATATGATCACTTGGACCACTCATATCTGCCCCGTATTTTCGGTTTTATCTAGTCTCGGTCCTGCATCTACAGCCATGCTTAATCTACTTCTGTATCGTATGTAGGCTTAGACGGGTTCTGAGATGCTCTCACCTACATTAAATGCATTATTGTAACAAAGTTTCACACATCTAAATTAAGAGTTATTTAGCTCTTAGGTAACATCCGCTTTTTAACTCCTCTAAATTTTAAACATACCAAAAACATTTACCTACCCTGAAAAAAGGCACGCAAACAATGCTCAATTTGTCTCCAGTGTACACTAAGCCACAAGCTCGCACCTTTCCCCACTAGAACTTTTGAGCTTGGTATTTCGAATTTAACGCTTATGGTGGAAGTGCTGCGAATAAAACGCCCAAAGGGTGAAAAGGGTTTTAAGAGAAAAATTGTGGCTGTGGTTCGAAAACCGGCGTAAACAGACGGCGATTTCGCGAATGTTTTTAACGGAAAAGAATGCACTTTCTGGTTTTGTCCCTTTATTTTCAACGTACAAATAAAAGGTACACTGAACTTATCGTCCATCGTACTGTCGTAGTCATATTTTACGTCATTACGAATATAGTAAAGTCGCATCTATGGTAATAGTACTGCCTTGGCTACGGAATCGTTTGGTGGCATGCCAGCTTTGTGTAGAGACTAGATAACCATAAAAGTTCAACACAGACCTCAGCTCAAATATATGTATAATTCTGCTTGATAGGTACATATGACCATCGGACCACTAACACGAAGCTTTATAGGTGACTAGCTTTCCGCCCGCGGCTTCGCCCGCGTGGAACTCGGTTATATTGCGGTATAAAGCACAACTATAAGAAAACTTCTCGTTTCAAACGACACACAGCGCCATCGATCTATCATCTATCGATCGGTTATCGATTGATATCGATCTATCATCGATCTATATCGATCTATCAAGCAAACTATATTTTTGTTTTCCCTCGGGAACATCAATTTTTTTCGGGATAAAAAGTAGCCTATGTCACTCTCCATGCCCTAAACTATCTCTACCTAAAAAATCACGTCAATCCATCGCTCCGTTTAGCCGTGAAAGACGGACAAACAAACAAACAAACACACTTTCACATTTATATATTGGTACGGATGTGATACAAAGTAAATTCATACATTTATACATGTATCACATCTGAATTCCTTAATGGGATAGTTACAACTAAAGTTACACTGAGGAAACCATGACTATATCACGTTTCGTAGGCACTTTTAACAAATTTTTAGCGTTTAATTTAGATTAAAGAGGTATGATAGTGACAGGTTTCTAGCCTGTCGCCTAAAATATACTTAGCATGTTTTGCTTTGAAAATGTATGTATGAAAATGTATTAAAATAGCTATCAGCTACCCGTAGCATAACACGGATTTAGTGCGTGGAACACACCTAGGAGCATACGGTCGTAACTGCCTACATAGATTGGATTCGAGATTTGATTAATTTTGTGTGAAAAAGGTAAGCGTAAAAAACCGACTGTCACAGATTTTAAAAGCATTTAATAAATTGTTCGTGTAAAACCGGGGATCAACTCATTGGTGTGTGATCAAGAGTGTATTAGTTCCCGTGGGATAGCTATAACCTGATTTCAGGCGGACGAAGTCGAGGGCAACAGCTAGTTTTAATATATTTTTGGGTTGCTGTGTTCCTACAGTTACTAAGTCTTCATTTAAAATATTTTAGATATGAAACTACTTATGTCTTTCAGCGGATATTCTAAAGACTAACAAAACAACCCTTATCATAAAAAAATTACGCGCAGGACAGAATTTCATTGCGTTATCATCATAATGGCGGAGTTTTATTGTCCTTGCGAGAGACAATCCTGTAATGGTGTGCCTACCATTAGGTGGATATGTAGGCCTGCTTTACAATTATAATAACTCTTGTCTCCGGCGTGCAGCGGCCGCCGCCCCGCGGCCCGCCACCCGCTGTGTGTCAATATCGCATAATTTGTGTTCGGCACTCGCCACTCTCATGCCATTTTACTATCGTGTATATCCTAACCGTTTTATCATTTTCACGCGAGTAAAAAAAATACTACCCAACATTGTCAGATAAAACCTGAAACCCGACTGTAAAACGGACACTTAAAATAAACAACAGTATTCGCGTCCTTAATTGCAGCTTGCGGAAAAAATATTATTTAGCTTTCCTTGTTCTCTTTCGGAACAGTGGCCGGTGAGTAATGTAGAGAAACAACACTGCTCTATATTTTATTTTCAGGTCACCGGAACTTATTTTTTTAATTACATACATACATATTCTCACGCCTGTATGCCCAGGAGGGATAGGCAGAGCACATGAATTAAAAAAAAATCCAGTGCCACGTTTAGCAAATTCAGGGCAACCAGATGGTTAAACGTGATATTGTGGTGACAGGTTGCTAGCTCATCGCCCACAATACACCAACCCTTTCCCAGAGTCGACTCTTACGACACCCACGGGAAGAAAGGGGGAGGTGCTATTCTAACCCGGCACCACACGGGTCAAATTTTTTTTAGTTTTGGTTGTGAAAATGAAAATCTTATAGGTATCTTATTTTTTTTATAATTCTCTTGAATTGGTATAAATCAGAAAGCTCAAACTTTTCATTCAAAGCTAATACCTGCTAGTATTCCTTATATTTTATCGGGGAGCAACGTCCAACTCACCATAAAAAAATGATGTCATAGAACAGTATCCACGAGCGTCATCCAATCACTTAAAACGGAGCACTTCATTCTGTATCATAAAAAGTTTCACAAAGTAAAACGCATCAAGTCATCCGAATGTATGTATTTATGAAAAACGCGGTCCGTATTCACATTGTAATTCATATGAGATGCACGGGTTTCTTCCGATGTCAACATGTAACGGTGTTATGAAATTGTGTAGTTTTGATATGGAAGCGTGTTTGGTGGTTCGGAGCGATGCATTCGGTGCGCGGGCGACGGCGCGCCGGCGGGCGCCGCGCGCGGCCCCGGACTGCTGCGCGCGCGCCGCGCCGCCGCCCATACTCGTTTGACCTTATTTAATTAGTTCGTTCGTTTTTACTCTTTAAACGTTACGTAGCATATTAAAATGTGTACCGCTTAATTTATTGTTTCCAACCATTCTATTGTCCGCGCTGGTGATGTCAAATCTGACGGAACGTTAAGTTTACCGACCTTTTGCATCACCGCTCAAAGAATTTGGTTTATTAGATACCTACTTTAGATAAGATGTCATTTTTTTAAGAATGTTAAGTTTCAGAAGCTTTTGCCTATTCCTCGTTTAAAAACTCACCAATTTAGTATTTTTAAATACTTTTTAATATTGTCATACGACACTTGAAAACTACTACTGAATAACTCTAAAATAAATAAATACTCCAAATCCTAAAAAGTATCCTAATGAAAGAGCTACCGGTGAAGAGCTCTGGCGCCAATCTCATGAAACTCAGAATTTCATCTAACTAAAACTAAATATAGAATACTAGCTTTTGCCCGCGGCTTCGCTCGCATTAAGTTCGGAATGACACAGAAGAGATCTCGTAAATTTTTGAATACGCTGCTG
>BHDV01002067.1:76986-87934 GCA_005406045.1 Adoxophyes honmai | reverse complement strand
ATAGTTTGCTTGATAGATCGATATCAATCGATGATAGATCGATATCGATCGATAGATGACAGATCGATGGCGCTGTGTGTCGTTTAAAACGAGAAGTTCTTACTCGTATAGTTTTGCTTTATACCGCAATATAACCGAGTTCCACGCGGGCGAAGCCGCGGGCAAAAGCTAGTGGATAATAATTTGGAAGTATCGTTAATATCGTTATCATTAACATCGTTAATAGTCATCTGTAATACCAGTCAGGTTTAAATGTAAATTATACGAAACGATCAAAATGTCGAAATCGCAGAGCAGAGATTTCCTTGTCGAAAACATAATTGTATTGAAGACTAATTTAAAAGTAGAGTTCAATGATTTCAGACTCAAGAACGGCTCCAATAAAGTTCAAACGGCCAGCATTCATTAATACGATAGATATTTCAATGAACACTCGCTCCGATTGTTATTAAATGGATGCTTGCATTACTAACTGAGCAGTATTACGAACAATATCGGTAACATTTGGATAATTGAAATAAATTAAGTGTGACGTGAACGTGACAAAACACAGCAGGCATGCACGCAATCGCTTCCTGCGCTGCTACATTTATTTATACAATCGGGCCGAAAGGTCGCCGCACTAAAGTTCGACCGCTGTTGACATGTCCCCCTGTTCATTTTAATGTTTCTTCGACGTTCTAACCTAATTGTTATTGATTTCTCTGGCAAAAGTAAGCGCAAAACATAGCTGTTACCTTTACTATTACTTTCTCTCTTACACTTTCCCGTAAATAAAAGTTGTAAAAATATAACTAAATAAATTTTATTTCTTTTTACTTTAATTTTAAAGTTTCATAAGAAAAAAAATAATTAAAAAGTTATGTTATTTTGTTCTTTTTCAATCTCACTTTGTATACCTACTCTGTCAATAATAGCCAACCTACCTTTAATAAGGTAATATCAGAGCTCGAGAAAACAAGTTTTGACTTCACTTTAGTTTCAGTTTAGTTTTAATACCTACACCTAGACCGTCGAGCGTGTATGACGAGACTGATGAATGTTAGTGAAGCGAAAGAAGTATGTCAGAATAGAAGCGAATGGCGCTCTGTTGTCTCTGCCTACCCCGCAGGGAATAAGGCGTGACGGTTATGTATGTATGTATGTACCTAGCAAAGATAATCTTAACAAAGTAAGTTGATATCAACGGATACCAGTTTACTAGTTTTTCAATAGACGACTAACATAGTGCTAAGCAGTGATTTTAATGTAGGTATAGGGGGCGACATTATGGTAAACGTTTCTGATAGGCGGTCGAAGGTCGAGGCGAGTGTAGCCGTGCTAAGCCTACAGGCGTGATGTATGTATGTATCATAGAGGAAAAAAGGCACTAGAGAGTCTGGCCACCCAGTTCCGCAAACCATTAGTGGCTTGTCACTTATAAATGTCAACCGTCACTATCACAGAAATTGTCCTGAGACAATAACCATAGAGGAAAAAGCCACTAGCGTTACGCGCGATCTTGGGCTGGCCAATAAGAACACAGCGAACGCCGCGTCGGTTTGATGGAATCGTCTTCGAACATGGAGGACAGAATCTATAGAATACTAATGTTATTGGATTTGTTCGAAGACGATTCCGCCAAACTATGGCGGCGTTCCCTGTGCTGTTATTGGCCGTCCCAGGATCGCCCGTAACGCAGTGGCTTTTTCCTCTATGTTATTGGCTCTTTACAGTTTCTGTGAAAGTTTGTAAGTTGAAATAAACTGACGGTTTGCGGAACTGGGTGGCCATCATTGTTTCTCTTGTTGGTCTGTCCTCTATGTCTTCGAACTACTAGTTGCTTTTCCTCTATGGTTTGTATTACGTGTTTGGTGTTCAGGACGGCGACACGCCGCTGCACGAGGCGCTGCGGCACCACACGCTGCAGCAGCTGCGGCGGCTGCAGAACGCGCACGAGGCGGCGCTGCTGGCCGGCCTGGCGCACGCGCACGACAAGAAGTCCTCCGCCTCCATCGCCTGCTTCCTCGCCGCGCACGGCGCAGACCTCTCCGTTAAGAACAAGAAGGGTGAGCCATCGTAGACTAACTTTCATCGTCATCATTTCAGCCATAAGACGTCCATTGCTGAACATAGGCCTCCCCTTTAGACTTCCATGAGTAGCTGTTGAAAGCGATCTGCATCCAGCGTTTTCCGGCGACCGCCGCAGACTAACTTTGCCTACGCCCAAAATTTCCAGAGTACCTTTACTTGTTTTTATTTGGCTTCATCATACTCATACAGTGCCACCTTTTACAGTTATGTTATGGTTCTAAGCAAAAGCAGCAACGGTATGCAAAGTTGCTAGGTTTAACGGTAATTAACACATCAGGTTCATGTATATTTTCGCACGTCATAACTATCTTAATACGCAATGACTGTAATCAGTAACACAAACTGCACCTACTACTGGTACTCATGATCAGCATATAAGCTGAAGGTAAACCGTGAAGCATGATCCTAAACTCAACAACTATTTAGCGATCCTTTTGTACTTTAGTATACCGACAACGGACAGCAGTGATCAGATCCGTACGCTATATTTTCCAGGCCAAACCCCGCTGGACCTGTGCCCCGATCCGAACCTGTGCAAGACGCTGACGACTTGCCGCAAGGAAGGCGCGGGCGGCCTCACGCCCGAGCCGGCCGAGCCCGCGCCCGCGCCCGCGCCCGCTCCCGCCCCTGCTCCCGCTCCCGCGCCCGCGCCGCAACTCGAGGTCACATTTTGTTCTTTTACATAAAGTTGTCGAGTGGTTGACTATTATAGGCCGACCGCTTAACTTGCGTGTCGCCTGCGTGATAAGGGAGCGCAGGAAGATGTTAACGTGTGGGTATAAGGAGAGCGCTGAGCAGAGCGCTGCGCTTGACATGAGCCTGTATCTCACCTGATGAAAAGTGCAAAAAATCACGCCAAGGGTGCATCTCACTAGTTCATTAACAGCCTACTTCTAACCTTAGTAGGTAGCAGATTCTATTGGTTAGCAGTCGGCGTTGGGGAAGATGACGCGAAGTGCTTTGTGCGGGACACCTCTTCATCTTAATTCTGCTCCTGTATTTCGAAAGTTCCTTACATTCCTACTGCTGAGCATAGTGTAGTGTAAGTGTAACTCAATCGATGTATAATCCCGTGTTGCGCAGGAGGCCGCGGCGCCGGTGGAGTCGGCGAGCGACGAGTGCCTGGTGTGCTCGGACGCCAAGCGCGACACGCTGTTCCGGCCCTGCGGACACGTCTGCTGCTGCGGCGTCTGCGCCGCGAGGGTAATGCTACTTTCCAGGGTCCATGCTACTGCTAATGGCTGGTCGCAGAGCTCAGCGAAATTCGAGCGTTGACCCGCGTGTCTGCGTCGCACTGTGCGAGTGTGAGGTCATTATTACTGCACGTGTGCGAAAGAAATAGATAGCAGCGGGTCAATGCCCAAATTTCGCTGTGCTTCGCGACCGGTCTTTAGAGCTACTTTTGCTTTACTACGTACCGTTATTTAGTCGCCAGTGACTCAAGCTTCACTGCTCTTAGGAGGATAAAAAATAACATGTGGCTGTTACTTGTATCACGTATTAGATTAATTTACAGTATTGCATTTTTAGGTAAGTGCACTATCTTAGTATCACAAATGGACTTTTGTTTTTAAACCAACAGAACATTTAAAAAAATGCTTGCTCTAATGTGTATATTTTTGCAGACGCGGTTAAATTCTACAGGCATACCTAACTTGTCGTATCTTTACTGTTTCAAGTTTTGGCGTATAAGCAAAACCTGAAAAATGTTCTGCACTAACCGCACTAGCTATTTAAATTTCATTTTCATTCCTTTACAATGTCAGGTAGAGCCAATAAATAAACCAACCGTGTGGTGTCAATGATGTTTTATCTGCGTATAAATGCCATCATTCCATATGTCGCTACCAGCAGATAATTGACGGTAGAATATAAGTTATCTGCGCAGGGTGTGTTAGCTAATTGAATTGTACAGGGAGCGATGACAGATATAGTATCTGCTTAGCGTGTGACATGCTTAACGTCCCCCGGCAGGTGAAAAAGTGCCTGGTGTGCCGCTCGTGCGTGGCGGGGCGGCAGCGCGTGGGCGAGTGCGTGGTGTGCTCGTCCGCGCCGGCCAGCGTGGTCTGCCGCCCGTGCGGCCACGTGTGCGCGTGCGCCGGCTGCGCGCCGCTCATGCGCAAGTGCGTCGAGTGCCGCACGCCGCTGCAGCACGCGCCCGCGCCGCCCGCCGCGCCCGCGAGGGACGTCGACCGTGAGTGCACTGCCTATACCAGGGATGGCGAACCAATGGCACGCGTGCCGAACTTGGCACGCAACAAAATAGTCCAGGCACGCCGAATGAAACAGACGAATCCTTGTAACTTTGAATTTTTAGCAAATAATAAAGTTAATGCCATGTAGATTTATTTTTGTTCTATAAAATCAGTAAGTATACATTACTTGATGCCACAGCTACAATACTATTTATTTCATAAAAAAAATGGCACGTGGCAAAGTTCAATATCTAATGTACCACATTTTCCCAGTGGAAAAAGACGGCAGCAGCAGCAACCTGGCGCAGGTGCAGGTGAACAAGGGCCAGCCGGCGCCGGCGCCCGCGGGCCCGCACCACATGAACAACGGCTCGCGGCCCGCGCCCGCGCCCGCCGACGTGCAGAAGCTGCAGCAGCAGCTGCAGGACATCAAGGAGCAGGTACGCAAGTATAAGCCGACGAGTTGACAAATACCGAATGAAATCGAATGTATGACGAAAACACCTTATTATTTTATAGTTATATAAGGTACAATATGCAATAAAAAACAGATGACGTTTTTCTTTCTCGCTGATGGCATCTCGAAAAAAGACGGGTGCCGGAGTTGCCGGCGTCGCGCGCAGTATATTGACCATTTGCCGTCAAAGATTTTCCCGCGCAATAGCACTGCTTTATGATTGCCTAGAAACGTTTTTCAATAATACATTCTACGCAGGTACAGCGGGATGCAAAATTGCATGGACAAGTCCAAATGAAAGTCGTTTAAAGCTGTTTACGCCGTGCGATAGTGATGGTTATCGAAACGCGGCTTCTGACGCTAAACGATTGCCGCCTCTAAGCTATCCATGCAATTTTACATCCTAGTGTACATTGATGTGATTTCTGGTAGGTACTGTACAACGATTGAGTGAGGTCATATAAAACGAGGATACCAGCAGGAATTGTTTGCGTGTTGCAGACGATGTGCCCGGTGTGCCTGGACCGGCTGAAGAACATGATCTTCCTGTGCGGGCACGGAATGTGCCAGATGTGCGGCGACCGCATCGCCGTCTGCCCCATCTGCCGCAAGCAGGTAGAGAAGCGGATCCTGCTCTACTGAACTGCCTTCTCTTTGTACACGCAACTGAGACTCCAAGGGAAACTAAGACTCTGAAGGTATTCTGTCACGCCTACGCTACCTTCTCTAGCGCGATAACATTTCACTACGTGGTTGAAGTTCGAGTTACTATCACATTATGGTGAGGCGTTCAAAAAGTCAAAGGCGATCTTGTTCTTACTTGGACAGTTTTTTAACGATTAATTGCGGGATGGGATGGAGCAGTCTAGAAGCAATTGAGTTCGCATTTTGGTCGTATTCACTTCATTATCTACTTCTTCACTATCTATTACCTACCTAGATGCTCCATACCGCGCAATTAATTGCAACACAATATTTTTCAAATTAGCTTTTTTATAAACTGCCGCCAAGTCACATCAGATTTTTTTTTTTCGTAAAAATGACTGTTTTGATAGTAAACTTGAAATAATATGATTTTGCTTCCAGTAGGACACTTTAAAGGCTGTATAATAATGTGCAGATTAGTAATTATGTGCAAATTATGCATTTTGAACACACACGTACATTTTCGTTTTGTATGTCGTCACTTGAATGGTCTTACGTATTTAGTTACTCAAGGTACGAAAAGAGCTTAGGGTTCTTATCCAAAATTGCATTTTAACTTATATGTATAAGTTTTTACTTTTAAGTAATAAAGTCCGTTGTATTGGTTTTTCTGAAAAAGGGACAAATCAATGAACCATATTTTTAAGAATTATCTAATTTTGTAAAACAGTAATTATATTACCTACCTAATCGTCCCTTTTATGTGTAATATAAATATTTGGTTTAAAGTGTTTTCTGTGTCCCAAAAAAATCTCAAAGTCTTAAGGTGAAATGTTATTCTCGGCATAAAAATTTACCTACTCGAATTTTTAACGTGAATTTTTATCTGATGTTTAGGCCAAACAAATTACGATGAAAACAGTAGGGTTTACATAATTAGCATTTCATTTTATAAAAATTGATTAAGTTACTGTTGCGCAGTTAGTAACAAAGATACCGACACGGTTGTAGTGCCAAAAACATGTATACAAGCTCTTATTGTCTCTGTATTAAGGTCGTGTGCACAGGTGTTTGACTGACTTAATGGCCGTATCGATATCTTAGTTTCTGTATACTTAAGTGTCCAACGAATGTTAAGGATTACTCGATTATTTCACACGGATTTTATATTCTTTTGTTTTAGAAATGAAGTTACTGTGTTGTTTTCATTATTGATATACCCAAGTTATTCAATGGTCTTAAATGTTATCAAAAGGTTCCTGTTTTACAACACTCAGCCCACAAGTTGTTGCATATCGAAGCGGCTATATTGTGAATTTATGAATGAACTGAAAAAAAAAGTTAGGTAAGGAGAAGGGCACAATAAAAATCTCATTATGTGTAGGTACCCTGGAATATACAAAGCTGAGCTGGTTTACCAACGGTTTCCACAATCGATTTTGATCGTAGCACCACTAAGCCTGAAGCATCCGACCAAACAAATGCCTACGTCCAGTCCATTCTCATGAAAGTTAAAATACTTACTTAACCATCTCCCTCGGGTCGGAGCCAGTTGGCTCGGTCTAAGAAAGATATACAATACACGTATAAGAAACATTTTAACAAGTGTATTGTGATGTTATGAAGAGGAATATGTTATACATACCTATATCGTAGGTACATAGTGTTAACGGCACTTTTCATTCCATTAATACACTTTGAAACTTTATTATTCAATGTCAAATCTCAAAATTACTAAAACTATTGAGGTATTAAGTCTGGTTGGGAGAGCATGATAAATACAAAGTTATCCCATAGTACATGTATTTGTACATGTATAAATATCTACTTTGAAAGTGTCCTGAACATCTGGCACTTTCATAGCTATTGGCGATTAGCATTACCAGTGGGAGTTTTTATCATTTGATACAATTTGGTGTGCACGGTTTTCTATATTCCTGATCATTATATGCATACTTAATTATACATATTAAGTTTGAAACGTTCTATTTCAAACTCATATGAGTCGTTTTCTAAAAAGTTGAACATGAATTAAGGTTATTAAAAACAAAATCACTATCGCTTCCTCTGAGTAACGAAAATTACATACAAATCTATGGGTAACTATCGTTACACAAAGGAATCAATTAAGTTTTGTTATAATACTTATAATTAAAATTTAATTATGTATTATTTTTTAAACGACTCATTTACCATTAAGTAAGTGGAACTTAATCACGTTATTTTTATTTGTAACACAGTTTTAATTACTTCGACGTTCCCGACGCGTTTGAGCGGCCGCAGCCACGAGTAGATCACGGCCGCATTAATAATCCGAAACGTAGCAAAAAAAAAACGTAACGTAATTATGTCCCGCTTAATCGTAAATTATCTACTTTATTATTTAGTACAATATTTGTAAGGGAGACGCTGCTAATATGTTGCCCAAAGTTAGGACGGTATCGTTGTTGGACCACGTGAATTATACAGGAAACAGAAACAGTTCGAAACAGAATCGTTATATCGTTAGAGACGTTTAACTGGTGTATACGTCTATTGAAATTGTAACTTAAGTGCAATATACATATGAGTATTATGCTTGAATTTTTACAACATTTACTTAGGAATATTCACTGAAGCTTCTGCTCAGTTAATGCGTTGTGCCAAGTTATAGGAACCTTCTAGAATGGCATTTCACATACCTATGTATAGTGTAAGAATAGGATCAATGAATAGGTCCTGTTCGATGTTTCGACCTTAACGTTATCCGAAAAAAAAATACACAGCCCTATTTATTTTGTTCCTTGGGCAAACATTTTATTAGTTTCGTTTCACAATTTGTCAAATTGTCTATTTTTAATTAATTACATAAATAGAACTAATGAAACAAACATAAAAAAACTACTTTTTGTTGAATTCTATTGAATAAATGAGATATAGGTACACCTATCCGATTCGATTAATATAAATGGTAGTTTAGCTCGGGCATGCATTTTTAGGTGTTACAAAATTACGTTAAATCCTTATTTAAGATTAAGTTATTCATTTTTATCGTTATTCAATGCATTTATTACAATTCGATGAATTCCGCATAAGTATCGGTACACATTTTTGACGTTCTTTGAAATTGTTAGTGCCTCGTACCTATACACGATTATTTATAAGATTTTTAAGGGAAAATTGTATTAAGACTATAGCCTTTGTTATATAAAATTTTATTGAAATAAACTGAATTTTCAATCGAAGATGGTTTCACTTTTAACCAGAGTAGTTGGAGATGAGGTTGGGTTCGTCGAGAAGGGGTTGTTTTGGGTCGGGGGCCGGGGCGGCGACGGGGGCGGCGGCCGGCGCGCGCGCGCGCAGCATGTCCAGCGACAGGTCCATGACGCGGAAGGAGAGCTGCGAGTCCAGCGCCAGGTCGCTCTCGGGGCAACGCCGCAGCCCCGCCATGTACTGCGCGGACTGCCCCGCCAGCTCCGGCGATGCCGCGCAGTACAGCGGCGTGCTCGCCCCTTGGCTCTGCGATCACAAGTGCTTTGTATTGTAGGTATCAATAATAATAAGTATCTAGCCTACACAAACATATACATATAAGTAGGTACGTAGGTACTGTAGGGACTGTAGAGTCGGCCAAGAAATTGGTCTACCCACTGGCTACCGGTCAAACCACTGAACCAACAAGGCTTAGTAAATTTAGGCAGCAGATAGCAAAATCAAACAGCTCATGTCTAGTTCAATGTGTGTTAGGTGTATCAGTTCGTAGTATTTGCTTTATTTAGGAGCACACAACACCCACGCCATCAGACTGTTCGTCTAGCGACTGGCCAGTTCAAAATCTGACGAGCTAGACTTAATACAATAGTGTGATTTACCCGTCTATATTGATTACTACGAGTGAACCTCACAGTGGTTTCAAGTACAAATATGATCAACCGTATTTTTCAAATCATAGCATTTTAGGTAGATGCCCAGTTCGCGGCCCATGCATTTGGGCTCACTGGCTCGCTGCCGTATCTGATGTTTTACTTAACTTTGGTTAGCACAAACAGTAAGACCAAGCGTAACTTTTCAACACAAATTTCCAGTCGAAAACAAAGCTTTTTTTTTTAATTACCGAGGTCTTTTTTTTAATTAAACAGACTTGACAATCTGTATAGTTCAGTCGCCGACTCGCACCAGCTTTGCAGTTAATAATTAACGCAGGAAATCGAGGAACCCGATTTTGTTTGTAATAAATAAACCATCATAACGTGAAAAGATAAACATGGACTGTTTCAGGGCGATTTTTAGGTCGTTGACAGTGTTGATATTGATAAAAATAAATAGTCGTTCGTCGCCGTCTATTTTCGGACGACTAGTTTTCCTCCACTACCCAACATTCCACATTGGAATGCTAAACAGCTCACGACAATCATCACAGTTGGTCATGATTTCCACAATATTCCGTTAAATACACCTGTAGTGAAGAAAGGAAGGTAATCTACTTATGTATTTAACTTAATACTTAACAATATTTTTAAAATCACATCTAACGCGATCATCGTAAGCGCGGTAGCATTATGCGTGACTTAAAACTGTCTGGTTAAACCTGTGACACATTTCTGGCTAGACAAATAAAAATCCACAAATTGACATTGCGAAAAATAAACGGATTTTGCCTTAAAATTAATGGCATATAATATAACTTACAATAGATTTAGAAAACGGCTGCATGGTTGCGTAGAGCAGCTCGTAAGCCCACCAGTTGCGGCTCAGCCCGGTCCTGACGAAGGAGCCAGGATGCGCCGCGAACACGCTGCGGCCCGTGCCCAGCCAGCGGTACCCGAAGTAGTGCATCGCCAGCACGCCGCACAGCTTGGACACGTTGAAGGCCTTTATGGAAGTGTAATTGTCAGCCGACAGCGAGAGCTGGTCTTCGGTTGGCACTAGTCTCTTCTCTACTGACCAACGCACGTTTCTATAAAAAAACATCGTTCACCAAAAAAGGTCAGGATGTATCACAAATGCATTCCATTAGAACTCTTCGGTTTAGTCTGAGAATTGCAGTTTTCATATTAACCAATTACTAAATAATGGTACGAACCTGTGCGATTCCGAACTTAAAAAGACCACTCGAGCATCGGGAGACAGAAGGCTTTCTATGTTCATGAGCATGTAGACTTGCGCCAAATAGTTCACTTGGAACGTAGTTTCTATGCCATCTTCCGTGAGTGACCAGGGAATGCCGAACACTCCGGCATTCAAAATCACCATATCAAGTTTCCTGTAAATGCCAGTAAGTGTAAGTATAGGTAGGCACATACGTACTTACTGAGCTCTGACCACGCTCTGACCCACTATTTAAGGGTTTTTCTTTTTTGAACCGTCGTCTATCTACATTTTTCTTATCAAATTTCTCGAGAAAATGATACGTTAATTGCGCCATATAGTGTTTTTGGTTTTTGTATATCACGTGCCTACAGAGTGTCAAATCTACATATATGACACACATATTCTCCCTCATGTCCCATACTTTTGGTTAGCGTTATAATGGCGGGACCACGACCTGGATTTAGTCAATTCATATTGCAGTATTTAGTACCAAATTTGTACTATTTGG
>BHDV01002067.1:48343-75429 GCA_005406045.1 Adoxophyes honmai | reverse complement strand
TATGCCAGGATCGTAGCAAGTGGAACAAAGTGGTCTCTGCCTACCCCTGTGGGAAAGAGGCGTGACTGTATGTATGTATGTATTTATTACCTACTTGTTTATATTTGTGTAACGCTATGTGCTCTGCTTACTTCCTTAGAGAACATAGGCATAAAAGTTATTACCTATGTTATGTTATGACAGCGAAAATAATCCTCGGTAGGTATTTAACTTGACAACATTTCAGAGTACCTACCTAATAGCTAGTGTTGAACATTAAACTACCGTGAGACTCACTCATGTTGAAAATTTTACGGATAACTTACATTTATTAGATCGAGTTTAGCTCGACATGTTTCGGGCTAATTCGTAGCCCTTCGTCTAGGAGCCGCGGCGGCTGCTGCTGCCAAAAGCGTACTGCGCGCCTTCGCTCTGCTGCCTCGACTGCTGCAGTCGTTCGAATCGTCAGTTATCCGTAAAATTTTCAATACCTAGTAGTGCTAAATTCGGGTATCACTTTTCCACGGAAAATGTGTTACACCAACTTACCTACCTCCACTATTCAACATCTTGCCAAGTTAGAGTTCGAGGACTGTTCCTGAAATGGGACTAATCAAGTAATCACAATAGATAGATGCAGCCCATACTTATTCTCCTTCAGTAATTCGTCCGAGAATCTTTTAACGGACTTCAGGGAAGCTAGGTTGACTTCACGGAGCTGCAGCAGCGGGTTGTTATGGAAGACGTTCCTTACGACGAGGCTGCCCGCGTAGGGGTTGCGGCAGGCCATGACGACCGCGCAGTCCCGGCCGACCAGGCAGCGCGTCATCTCCAGACCCAGCCCGCTGTTCGCGCCCGTGATCAGACATGTTTTGCCTTTCAAATCGACATCCTTGAGGACCTGAAGAATGATATAAGTATGCCTTATTGGGTGTATCATCGTTTGAACATCAATTATTAGGTACCTCTATCAAAGACATTAATTTGTAAATAATTACATTTCATATTTTTCGTTCCCTAAATTGCTGCTTTTCGCTACTTCTGTTGGCTGGCAGAGATCTCTTTTGGGATAAGTTCGCATTTGTACTTTGTAGTTTTTATTTGCTACTTATCTGTGTTCTTTATCGTTTTTGTCAGAAGGTCAGGTATTCAGATAATTTATTAAAAAAGAACTTACCTCTTCCCCGGTTGGCCCGAATATCCTTAGATAACCAGCTTCAGTGGCTGCCTTAAAGGTGGTTCGAATCAAGCCATATGCTTGTGGGAGTAATGTTTTGGTTACAGATCTAAATTGCACTCCAGCAGGCCTAGAAAATCAATAAAATGATGTTGTCAATTAATTAACTTAAATTAAATTTACAAAGGTCCAATTTACCTATACCTTATCGGTTTAGGTAGTTAAAACAATATAATCAATCTTGACATGTCTTTTTGTTGAAATACATAGTCTAAAAATGCAAATCGTTACGCTATCCAATTCAATTTTGAAAGTAAATGATTTTTTCATACCTAAATTGTAAAATGTAAAGATTTCGATTTAAGTATAAAGTGTACGTTTAAATAAAAAGACACGTCAAGATTGTTTACATTGTTTTAACTACCTAAACCGATAAAGTATAAGTGCTTAGAATTAAACGTAGGGATTGCCAACGTAACAAAATTAAAAAAATAAAATTTATGCAAATTTTATTATGTTCCTAATGCGGGCTACGCACAAATAGTAGATTGTGTCACAAGGAAGGAAAATGACATATTTACGGCGAGGGCATACATTGAATCCTGAACGAAGCGAAGAATCTAAAATAGAATCCCGAGCGTAGTGAGGGATTCAAGTGTTAACGCCTAAGATGGAAATAATTTTGCTACCGCTGCTGACACATAGGTACTGCTTTTCACATCACCTATGAGGAAAATGAAAGATCTTAAAAATTTAAGAAATTTGATTATTTAAACTCTTAAAAAATCCGTGTGGTGTCGGGTCTAGAATAGCACCTCTCCATTTCTTCCGTGGATGTCGTAGGAGGCAACTAAGGAAATGGGTTTAGGTATTCTTTAGACGGCAGGCTAGCAACCTGTCACTATTATACCTACTACCTCTTACATCTGTTTTCAAACCCAAAATGATGCTAGAAGTGGCTGCGAAGCGTGAAATAGTCATAATCATGGATATATTTATTTCATGTTTCGTGTGCTCTGCCAACCCCATTTGGGAACATAAACGTGTTTTTTTTTTAAATAACATTTATCTTACAGAACTAAAGAAAAAAAATCATTACACATTTAACTATCTATCAACATTTTAACAAACATAAAACAGCAAATGTCCTTGAACAGAAAAGTGCCACTTTGATCCCTCCTAGCGGGGAAGAAAAGTCCCCGTTCCGAATAGGCTATGTGAAAACGATAGTATAAACGATAGTATAAGTATTAGGGTTTGGGAATTCCCGACAAATTCAGAGTCCCGGGACACGAGACAGCCTACCGTCAAAGTCCCGGGAATTCGGTTTCGGCACGGGCTATCCGTTTCCCAAAACATCCGTTCCCAAAACACCCGTTCCCATCACCACCTTTTCCCAAATAATCCGTTTCGCAATATAAGTGCTTCCCAAAATATGCTTCTCTCAAAATATAAGTTTTAGCTTGATATCCGTTTCCCAAAAACACCTATTCCCAAAATGACCGTTCCCTTTACTACAGTTTCCTAAATAATCAGTTTCCCAAAACACCCGTTCCCATCACCACCTTTACCCAAATAATTCGTTCACCGATAAAGATTTTACCCAAAAGTTGAGTTGATGCCAACTGTATAAAAAATGATCTGGAGTAAAATTCATAGGGCGTAAGTTTACATCTACAATCTACATCTACACTAATATTACAATGAGGAAAATTTGTTTGCATGTTTGTTTGTAGTATCTAACTATAGTCGCTTTTTCTGTCTGTCGTGTTGTATGCTTAAAGCTAAAGATACTTTAGGCGACATTTGTCGTGCGACATGTCGAGCGATGTAGCACGACGTCGCCGGACATCGCTCGACATGTCGCGAGACTTATATCCGCGTATGTACACGTGTCGCGGAACAAATGTCGCCTAAAGAAACGGATATTTTGGGATTACGGGTGTCATGCTTGAGCGACGTATCTTTTGGGATCCGGTTGATATGAATACCGGGTATTTCGACATAGTGATGTCATGAGAAACGGATATTTTGGGATTACGGGTGTCATGAGAGACGTTTCTTTTGGCATCTGGTTGATATGAACACCGGGTGTTTCGACATAGTGGTGTCGTGAGAAACGGATCTTTTGGCATACTTTCATTTGAAGAAACTGATATTTTGTACCGGGTGTTTTGGGAACGGATGTTTTGGGAAACGGATAGCCCGTGCCGAAACCGGGAATTCCCGGGACTTCGAGACTTTTGTTTTTTTAGTGGGGCTTTCGTAAAATTATAATTAAGTTAGTTTTTTGTTTAAAATTGTACATACATACATACATACAATCACGCTTATAATACCAAATGGGGTACGAAGAGCATCTGAACCATAGATAAAACTATGATTATGACTATTTCCCGCTTTACAGACACTTCTAGCATAATTCTAAGTTTGAAAACAAATGGAAGAGGTTAAAATTAAAATAGTGACAGGTTGCTAGTCTGTCGCCGAAAGCATATCTAAACCTATTTCCTTAGTCGTCTCTTACGACAAAAATTTTATCTGTTAAAAAAGGATAACCGTTTGTAAAAAATCAACATTCATAATACAGAAAATTAAATGTGTGTCCCATGTGGTGTATGATTTAGAATAACACGTCTCCATTTTTACCGTGGATGTCATATGAGGCGAGTAAGGAAATAGGTCAAGGTACATTTTAGGCGACAAGCTAGCAACCTGTCACTACTATACCTGCCAACTCAAAACCTACTAAAAATATGCTAGAAATGGCCATAAGACGTAACATAGCCATAGTTTTGTCTACGTAGCGTTTAGTGTGGTCTGCTTACGCCATTTGGGAATGCAGGCGTGGTAAAATGTACGTATGTGTAAAATTAAATGTTTTCTTGAAGTTATTACACGAACTAGAATCTAATCATTGGTAGTAATCACAAAATTGTTAATTCTATTTTAAATGAAGTCTTTCACTTGTTTTAACTTAGCAGATCACGTAGTTATTCAATTAACGTACAGATAGCGCTATGCTCCTTCAATTACTTGAGAATAAAAATGAATTTCGATAATCTTGTGTCGTCTCGAGTCTCGAGTATAGAGTCCCGGGACTCGAGACATCCCGGGACCCAAACCCTAATAAGTATCATAGCGATTAATCTGTGCAAACCGATTTGCGCAGTTTGATCGATTGTGATTTTGTGAAATTGTCGTTCGTCCGCCCGTTCAAACTGACATGTTATGTGTGAGATAATATTAATTTTTATCTAAATGTGGGCAACTACACCTAAGATGCATAGAGTTGAAACTTAAAACTATTTTAGAAAGAGACTTGATGGTATGTATATCAATATATCATACATAGCATAAATTCTTGCGACTTGGCGTCGTAATAGCAAGTATTCATAGCATTCTACGAAATTTGTCTAAACTATTCCTATACTATAATTAGAAGGGCTTATTATTAGCTCTGTGTGCTGGGGGTCCGCGGAGCAGCGGCTCCCCGCAACGCCGTGCTAGGGGCCACCCATGAGGGCACCGTACCAACGCAAGGATCCCAACGCGCTCAAGTAACTCAACTATGTCGTCTATGACTATTAAATTATTTAAAAAGAAACAAAGCATTCGTTAAATGTGAAAGCCCTAACAGACGACCAAATTTGGTTTGGTCCGAACCACGAACTTGGCTGGCTCCAAACCAAATTCGAACGTGTGTTCAGCGGTTGGCCGAACATTATTATTATTATTGATGGTTCGCTGGTTCGATGGTTTTGCCACCGGATTTGGTTCGGACCGAACCAAATTCGATCGTGTAGCCGAGCCATCAAACCGTTTGGCACTTTATTTTGCAAATCAACCTCCGAGTGTAGGTACGTGTTTTGTCACAATGGCGTCCGACGAAGAACCAGTTAATATAATAGAAAAAAACTTAAAAGCGGAAATGTCGACGTGAGTTACCTATCACGAAACGAAAAGCACTGAACCGTGTTTGTCGGGTGCGATGGTGTTTGGAGCAAACCAAGTTTGTGGTTCGGTCCAAACCAAATTTAGTCGTCTGGCGAGTCGAGCAAACCGTTTGGAGCCAACCAAGTTCGTGGTTCGGACCAAACCAAATTTGGTCGTCTGTTAGGGCTTTAACGTTTCGTTTGCTGTGTGTCCCATTTGTAAATACAGGCGCAACTTTTATGTTATTGTATTATAAACGTATGAAACTAACCATAAGGTACGAAGACAATATGTAATATGCATTGGTTTTAAGTAGTTGGAAATTAATAATCTTTCTTATTTTCTGACTGCTTGATAGTCTTACAATTGTCATAAGGCGTCGCTGTCATTGTAATTTTAAGTCACTTTCTTGCACTGAGAAATAAGTTACTGCAAAAAGTTTTTCCTGTCAATACAAACATAAACATACCTACATACTTAGACCCATCGCACCTGTATTCCCAAATGGAGTGGGCAGAGCACACAGAACGCTAAGGAGACAAATTCCTGGTTAGGCCTCATAATATCCCACTCGCAAAATGTCCCTCCACCAAAATTACGTCCCTTTCGCAAATGGTCCCTTATGCAAAATACCCCAATCCCATTATGTCCCTTTCTCTAAACGTCCCTTCTTCAAAACGTCCCATTGTTTTCGCAAAATAGCCCTTCTGGAAAAGCCCCTTTCGCAAAATGTCCCGTTCGCAAAACTTCCCTTTCGCAAAATGTCCCGCCTGCAAAATTCTTGTTTAAATAAAGAAACAAGTCTCTGTGAAAAATTACATGTTTGGTATAAGCTATTATGTCCGACTGTACCTCATTGAGATGAATCAAATGAGCCCAAACTCGATAGGTTCGAACGAGACATTTTGCGGAAGGGACATTTTGCGAACGGGAAATTTTGAGAAAGGGACGTTTTGCGAACGGGGCGTAATTTATGTGACGGGACATTTTGAGAACAGGGCATTTTGCAGAGAGGTCGTTTTGAGAATGGGACATTTATAAAAGGGACCTTTTGCGAAAGGGACAAAGGGGCATTTTGCGAGTGGGACATTATGAGCCATAACCATTTATGTGACGGGACATTTTGAGAACGGGGCATTTTGCAGAGAGGTCGTTTTGAGAATGGGACATTTATAAAAGGGACCTTTTGCGAAAGGGACAAAGGGACATTTTTCGAGTGGGACATTATGAGCCCTAACCAAATTCCGGACTATTCCATGCTTCTTGGCCACTGTTATGTTGTTTTACACATAATTGCTATATTAAATATGCAGGTTTAGTATAGGTGAATTATTGAATCAACACGCAATACTGTGGACATCCCTAATTTAGATATACCTAATAGATATGATTAACTAGCTTTCCGCATGCGGCTTCGCCCGCGTGGAATTCGGTTATATTGCGGTAGCTGTAAAGCACAACTATAAGAAAACTTCTCATTTCCACGGAAAAATCTAAGAAGCGCGATGTAACGCTGGACACGATTAGTTGTTATACTAAAACGGAATGGTACACTATACCTATTATATGTATATATGTTATAGACCAAGTGTTATTCAGGTTAGGGCTCATAATGTCCCACTCGCAAAATGTCCCTCCACCAAAATTACGTCCCTTTCGCAAATGGTCCCTTATGCGAAATACCCCAATCCCATTACGTCCCTTTCTCTAAATGTCCCTTCTTCAAAACGACCCATTGTTTTCGCAAAATGGCCCTTCTGAAAAAGCCCCTTTAGCAAAATGTCCCGTTCGCAAAACTTCCCTTTCGCAAAATGTCCCGCCTGCAAAATTCTTGTTTAAATAAAGAAACAAGTCTCTGTGAAAAATTACATGTTTGGTACAAGCTTTTATGTCCGACTGCACCTCATTAAGACGAATCAAATGAGCCCAAACTAGATGGGTTCGAACGGGACATTTTGCGGGAGGGACATTTTGCGAACGGGACATTTTGAGAAAGGGACGTTTTGCGAACGGGACGTAATTTATGTGACGGGACATTTTGAGAACGGGGCATTTTGCAGGGAGGTCGTTTTGAGAATGGGACATTTATAAAAGGGACCTTTTGCGAAAGGGACAAAGGGGCATTTTGCGAGTGGGACATTATGAGCCCTAACCGTTATTCATAATGCCCAGCTCTAGCGGGCAAAGTATGTAATTGTAATAAATCATCATGCAAACTTCGTTATTTCTCACACTGCCCGGGCATTATTATACTGCTACTTGACAATCGGGAAAATTGTTGAGCGCGTCAGATTCACTAAGGGGGTGTTAAGGGAACCTTTAAGGATGTGACACAAACTCACAATCATTATTTGAAAATGCAAAAAAATCGCCATTTTGAAATACTTATGCCTACTTATACTTAAATACTTGCTATTGAGCTTAATTTATCGAAAAACCTAGGAAATGACGAGCAAACGATTTTTAATTTTTTTCATGTTTATCGATCATTCTCCAAACTTGTCTTGTAAGTGTTTTTACTTGTGTTCTAATTCTAATTACCACTTCACTTTTTTTTAGGGTTCCGTACCCAAAGGGTAAAAACGGGACCCTATTACTGAGACTTCGCTGTCTGTCTGTCTGTCCGTCCGTCTGTCTGTCACCTGGCTGTATCTCACGAACCGTAACAGCTAGAGAGTTGAAATTTTCACAGATGATGTATTTCTGTTGCCGCTATAACAACAAATACTAAAATTAAAATAATAATAATAATTAAGGGGGGCTCCCATAGAAAAAACGTTTTTTTTTTTCTGTTTTGGGTCTATTTAAATAACTGTAACAGCTAAATACTTGAAATGCTCACAGAATATTTAATTAAATATTTACTTTAAAAATAAATACTAAAATCAAAATAATAATAATAATTAAGGGGGGCTCCCATAGAAAAAACGTGTTTTTTTTGCTGTTTTGTGTCTATTTAAATAACTGTAACAGCTAAATACTTGAAATGCTCACAGAATATTTAACTAAATATCTACTTTAAAAAGAAATGATTAAATTAAAATAAAATTAGTATTTAAGGGGGGCTCCCGTACAAAAATTCTGATTTGTTGCAGTTTTTGGTACGGAACCCTTCGTGCGCGAGTCCGACTCGCACTTGGCCGGTTTTTTCTACAATCTTTTCAATGAATTTTATTTCAGATATAGTAACATGACGTTCATTTAAACTTAAATGCTTATGGGGCACTTTATAATTACTAACGGTTAGTTAGTTAATAGAAACGATTGAAAATTTACATGACACGTGAATTAGAAAAACGACCCGATAATTAGAATTTTATCCTTTTTTCCATAACGCGTGAATTAGAAAACCGATGTGGTAGATAAATAGAATATTTTACTTTTGTTGGATGCGTGAATTACAATAGACGCCATCTCTTAGACGCTTTGCAGCATCAGTCATACCTAGCCCCACACCCGGAGAATCACGAGGATTATGGTTTTATTCCAACCAACCGCTACGTTAAATGTGTTTGAAACAGTATGCCTATCATTCATCGTGCTGTGCAAAGCGAGGAAATCCACAACCTTAATCACTATGGGGGCGTTCAAGTATTAGAGCCCTAACAGACAACCAAATCTGGTTTGGTCCGAACCACGAACTTGGTTGGCTCCAAACCAAATTTGGTCGTCTGTTCAGCGGTTGGCCGAACATATATGACGTCAAATGTTCGGCCAACCGCTGAACAGACGACCAAATTTGGTTTGGAGCCAACCAAGTTCGTGGTCCGGACTAAACCAAATTTGGTCGTCTGTTAGGGCTTTTACGTAACGCAATTTGGGGGGAGGGGGGTCTCTTAAGTAGCTAGCTATTTTAAAATGTCAACGTTATGTGTTGTTATTAAAAATGTGAACTATTGCCAAGAGACCATCATTACTTCAAAGAGAGTGAGTTAATTACTTAGTTATCAATATTGTGTAGCTCCAATCTTTAATTTCCGTTCAATCAGTCGTAAATCTAAGCAGATTTATACAAACTTTCATCCCTATTTTACCCATTACGAGTGGAATTTATCAAAATCCTTTCTTAGGGGATACCTACGTCATAGTTGCTTTATTTATGCAAGATCTCAGCCCGATTGGTTTAAAATTGACGAAGTTTCATACAAACTTTCATCCCCTATTTCAGCCCCTTAGCCCTCGACGCTCCGATTGTCGAGCGTGTGTGAACAGCTCCATATAAAATGTACTGCGGCTACGACACCCGATTAAAAATCGTGCGGGCGCCCGACGCAGTGGGAACGGGGGCTAAGGGGTAGATTTTACCAAAATACTTACTCAAGAGATATCTAAGTTACAGTAGCTTTATATATGCAAGGTTTCAGCTCGATCAGTTTAAAATTGACAAAGTTTCATACAAACTTTCATCCCCTATTTAACCCCCATAGGGGTGAAATTAGTCAAAATTCTTTCTTAACGGATGCTTACGTCACAACATCTACCTGCCTACCAAATTTTAGCCCGATCCGTCCAGTGGTATGGGCTGTGCGTTGATAGATCACTATGGCAGTCAATCAACTTTGAGTTTTATATATAGATTTTTATTACTCCGGCTTGTGAAAATCGTCAGATTATATATTTTTCGTAATTCTAACATTATTCCCTTCAAAATAAAATAAAAAATAATCACGCTCGAGAATGTCCAGATGTCTTTTTTACAACTTCGGAACCCTCTTAACTTTTTTACGTCACTCTCAAATTGTCAGATTAACAGTATATATCAAGAATCTTATATACAATCTGGATATTGCACTAGTAATAAAATTTTGAAGATCTGTTTTTTGACCTGGTTTGAACTTTACTGTATCTTCTATCTCGTTTACTCTTTAGACGGGGTAGCCAAGTTCAGGTTTAATTTTCCCAAATAAAATTGCTTAATTCACAGTGCACTATATGTTACTACCAAATTTGGACGCACACAAGTTATAAAATGTGAAGTAAAAAAAATGTTAGCTTTACTTTGTTACTTGCTTGTTATTTCCGCGAATAGCCTACTGACAAAAACACATTTAAGTGATTTCAAATTACATCATTTTTCGTAAAATTTTACTAAAAGTTACGGTAATTATTGCAACGTAATATAGCAACACCATTTGCATATGTCAAACATTGTGATTGCCGCTGTCATTGAGTTATCGTTCGCTTCGAAAGTTTCCAACTGTTTTATGTATTATTTAAGCAGTATTCTGGAGATAATCATCATGAGTTGCATAGTTCGTAGTTGCAGAAATGTGTGGTATCCAGGATCAAGTGTATAATTTCACAGGCAAGCTATTAATTCCATTATTATTACTCAATCGTTTACTTTTTTAACAGAAGCTTATTTCACGTATATCTCGTAACTATTTTATTAAATAGAGACAGATAAAATTAGTTTAAGCCTTTATTATCAGATTTAAGTTCTCATTTTTGGTGTTAGATAAGAGTAAATACAAAAAATCTTGATTGTTAATGAACCATAAAAATATGAAGGAGAATGATTAGGGTAACCATGTTTTAGGTTAAATAAAACCCAATCGCGGAAGGTTTTACGATTTGCCTATGAAGTTAATGGTAATTATATGGAATGTACAGTTACAGTTACATATCCAAAGAACAAACTTATTTCTTATCTACACTAATATTATAAAGAGGAAAACTTTGTTTGTTTGTTTGTATGTTTGTTTGTTTGTTTGTTTGTTTGGTTGTAATGAATAGGCTCAGTAACTACTGGACCGTTTTAAAAAATTCTTGCACCATTCGAAAGCCACATTATCCACGAGTAACATAGGCTAAATTTTATTTTGAAAAAAAGAGGATTCCGTAAAATATTTGGGTTTAGATACCTACATCTACACTAATATTATGAAGAGGAAAACTCAGGCTCAGAAACCTACGACCCCAAAATCCGAAATTTACGCGAACGAAGTCGCGGGCGGAAAACTAGTTCTATTATACTTTTTTTTGATATAAGGATTAATTTTTTAGATAACATTTTACTTTTTTTACAGGAACCAAAGCAAGCCCACGTAAAGAAAGTCAATGAGTAGAATAGCAACTCCATATTACGATAGCTTTAGTTGTCAGTGATTTGCACGAATAAGATGGTAACCGTTTATTACGAAAATATTTCAAGCATATATATTTTCGGTAATGTAAATTTTGGCTTATAACAAATAAATTAAGATAGGTAAAAATAAATTAATTATGACATACGTATACACATTATACACGCCCTTAAAATCACCATTAATTTGATATATAACTCGTTGATGAATTCTTTGTAGAACTAAAGATATAGAGTAGAATCGGTTTTTTATTTTTCCTGTAAAATTTTCTTTTTCCTATTACCATTTTATTCCCCGGGGGCGACAATTTTACGAAATTTAATAATTCTTAAGAGACGAACTTTTTTTAGTTGATTCACTTGCTTGTTTTTATGATCTTTCTTATGTTCGTAAATAGGTTTAGAATAAAACTAATCATGATTCTCACCTAACGTCCGAAAGTATTGTCACCGTAATGAAAGGGACAGCAAATAACAGTGACGTCATTCAAGGTCAATTTTTTGGGCTTCACTTTTTTCTTCTATATGCAATCTCCAGTTTGAGTATAAGCTTCTT
This sequence comes from Adoxophyes honmai, assembly GCA_005406045.1. Lineage (NCBI taxonomy): Eukaryota > Metazoa > Arthropoda > Insecta > Lepidoptera > Tortricidae > Adoxophyes > Adoxophyes honmai. The sequence goes on along the minus strand of BHDV01002067.1, from coordinate 63,696 downwards.
GGTATATATAGTTTTTTAGCATCTTATTAACTCACCCTACCATAATCTGACGCGCTCGAGAATGCCCGATGGTCAACTTTTTTTTACTAATTTTTCCATAGTTCTTAAAAAACAGAATAGTGATTATACACCATAGAGTATGGGTTTGCAAATATTTTAGCGGCAACACTGCTACTGTCACGAAGTGTCACGTCAACGTCAAGTGCTGTCAAGTGTCAAGTTGTTCGGTCCGACGCGAAGTTATTTTTACTATTATTTTTATTACTTATAATACATACAAAACAAACTCGTTGGTAAATCGAGTTTCACTGCTCATGTGGTTATTATATTGTTTGAAAATTAAGCTCACACCAATATAAAAATGTTATTTATTCGTCAACATTAACTATGGATTGATAGAACTGCTATTTCTGTTGATAATAGTGCTTCGTTTTCACGTGTGAAATTAGCTTTCCCGACAAACTGTCCCTGTTTCTAATTATTACTTAATATAGTTCTCAAAAATGAGTAGCAGTAAGCGCCGATATTCATCCTCTGGCAGCGATAGTGCTGAAGAAACACGAAAAAAGGATTTGAAAGAACGAGATGAATTCGCCACACGACTGAAAAAACGAGACGAAGAAAGAGTCAAGAAAGTAGCAGAAGGTTCCAGTAAAAGGTCATATGAAGAAGCGGCTAAGCGTCTTAAGCTCGAAGCCGAAGACCGGGACAAGCTGCTCCCAAAACTGCGCGTGCAGTCGCGCCGCAAGTACCTCGAGAAGCGGAAAGATGACAAAGTCATCGAGCTCGAGGCTGATATAGCTGACGACGAATACCTGTTTGATGAAAACATGTAAGCACTTTGTAATTTGTTAGTTAAACAAAAGATCAGGGTGGGCAAGCCTGGCAAACTTTATTTACATAAGGCAAGACAACCTGTGTAAAATAGGATTTCAAACTTATTTTGAACAAGCTGAAACATCCAGAACATGTAATTGTTACATTGAAAAAAAACATTTCACTGGCCTTACAAGCATCATACAAGTTCTGTGATAAAAGTTATATTAAGTAAATAATCTTCCAATCTAATCCATCTAAGCCATCTAATCTTGCCCATCCTGACCTTACAAAGCTGAGCTTGAATACTCCTCTCCAATTTAATTTTATCTCTTTTTATTGATACACCATATTGTCTTGTCTTGCTTTTAGATTGACAGAAAGAGAGAGGAAAGAAAGAGAACACAAAAAAACTATTCTGCAACTAGCCAAGGAACATGAGAAAGCTAGAGAATTGGAAAATGTTCAGAGATACCATATGCCACGAGACCTGGGTAAAGGAGAGAAAGGTAAATTCAAAATCCTTAAATGTTATTACACAAATTAAATAATAAGAGAAACTAGTATAGCATGTTAAGAAACATAAACAATATAAACATCACCCCTGTATTCCCAAAGAAGATAAGCAGCCCACACTAAACATTGATTGCTTTAACTATTAGTCTTTTTTATGGCATAAGTAAGGTGCATAAAAATGAGCTACTTTATGATAAGTCATTGATAGAGTTGCAAACTGACCGTCACTTTCAAAATGACCGTCCGTCATTTATCAAATTGTCGGTCATAATCGTCATTTACCCGTCATTAATAGTCATTTATGGTCACTAACGTCATTTATAAACTACAGGAGCAACGAGGCATAGTTGTCATAGTTGACAAATAAAGTATGGTTTGATATGTAAAAAATTTCAAATTATTGCAGTAACACGACAAAAAACTAAAAGTCATTCATACATAAACATAAAACCTAAAATTGTTCGTCTTCTGATTCAACTCGCATCGATGTATTGTTAAATTCTAAGGAACCAAAATACTCGTAGCAGTCGTCAAAGCGGTCCGCAGATTGCGACGATGCCTCTATTTCGATTTCGTCACAATAACGTAAATTCTGTCGAATTGTTATAAACTTGTTTAGGCGGTCTTTAGATGGTCTATTTCGTAACTTTGTGTTGGTTATTGAAAACAAACTCCAATTGCGTTCTGCAGCAGCCGAGCTTGGAGGGAAAAAATTAAAATCCTATGAGCAATGGGATAAGCATCTTCTTTTGACGCAAAGCTCTCCATAGTCGAGGTGCAATGGCTTCAACAGTCGACCATGCGAAATAACATTTACCAAAAAATCCTGTTTTGGTACGAAATTCAGCGACATTGACCATAACCTTTGTACTGTTCAAAGAAAGGTATCCCGCTTGAGAATGCACAAAGTTGGAACCTTCAGCCATTTCATCGCTAGTAAGATTTGAAGGTACCTTGGATCCAACAAATTGGACACCAAATGAATTTTTTTAATACTAAAGTTGCTGCGATTTGAAACAGCTACCCGAATTAAATCTTTTACCGACTCTGAAAAAACGTCATTTAGGCAAAGAGCATCTTCTAATGATGCTACACGTTTTAAAAATATATTGGACATTTGTTTGATTCTGCTTGTGTGACAGCAGTTGCAATTGATTTTAAAACTTGTAGGTAATATTCCATTTACTTGATCCCACAATTCGTCATCTAACATATTACGTACCTACCAGACCTCTTTCTAAATCCGTGTCATCCATTATAACCGAAGATTTTAATGCATCTTTATTTTTAGAATACAATTCTAGTGTCGTATACAGAGTATTCCATCTTGTTTTACATGGCAGTTTTAAAATCTGTTTAAACTGTCCGTATGTGCTGATTTGTATGTAAAAAAAGTAACTTATACTATTAAAAAAAAAATGTCCAATGTGACAATAAATGTCGAAAATGACCGGTCATTTATCATAAATGACGGTCAGTTTGCAACTCTAGTCATTGACAAATGGCAATGCCGGATAGATTGCAAATGCATTGTCAACCCAGAGGCATAAGGTGTAATGCCTCATGTGAATGTAATTGTACTGGTTTTTTTCACTCTTCACACCAGAGCATAGTGTGGACTCTACTTAACCATCTTGTAAATCACACAACCTTTTATTTTGCAGGAGAATACATTGAAGTTGATGATAATGAAAAACTGCCGCACTCTGAACAACGCAAATGGGAGCAAGAACAAATTAAATCAGCTTTCTTCAAATTTGGTGCCAAAGATGCTAAAGCGCAAAATGAGTATGAGCTGCTCCTCGATGAACAAATTGACTTCATACAAGCCCTCCAGCTTGAGGGTACTAAGGAAAAGAAAGAAGAAAAGGAAAAGTCAGAATATCAAAAGATGCGCATGACAATTGAAGAAACAAAGATATCCCTCCCTGTGTACCCATTTAAGGAAGCCTTGATAGAGGCCATAAAAAATTATCAGATCCTAATTGTAGAAGGAGAAACTGGTTCAGGTAAAACAACACAAATACCACAGTATCTACATGAAGCCGGTTTTACTGATGATGGAAAAAAAATTGGTTGCACACAGCCTCGTCGAGTGGCTGCCATGTCTGTAGCTGCCAGAGTGGCTCAGGAGATGAATGTCAAACTTGGAAATGAGGTGGGGTACAGCATACGTTTTGAAGACTGCACATCAGACAGAACCGTCATAAAATACATGACTGATGGTACATTACATAGAGAATTTTTATCTGAGCCAGATCTAGCCTCATACAGTGTGATGATTATTGATGAAGCCCATGAGCGCACTTTGCACACAGACATATTGTTTGGACTTGTTAAGGACATAACAAGGTTCAGGCCCGACTTAAAATTACTAATTTCAAGTGCAACTTTAGATGCTGAAAAATTTTCTAATTTTTTTGATGAAGCACCCATATTCAGAATTCCAGGAAGACGATTTCCTGTTGATATTTACTACACTAAAGCTCCAGAGGCAGATTACATTGATGCATGTGTGGTGTCTGTTTTGCAGATACATGCAACTCAACCTCTTGGAGACATTCTGGTTTTTTTGACAGGACAGGAGGAAATTGAAACTTGTGTTGAAATGCTGCAAGAGAGAACAAAACGCTTAGGAAAGAAAATAAGGGAACTCATTATTTTGCCTGTTTATGCCAACCTGCCCAGTGACATGCAGGCTAAAATTTTCGAACAAACTCCGGAAGGGGCGCGCAAAGTGGTCTTAGCCACTAATATTGCAGAGACATCCTTAACCATAGATAACATTATTTATGTTATAGACCCTGGTTTTGCTAAACAAAATAATTTCAACTCTAAAACTGGTATGGAAAGTCTTATAGTAGTCCCAATTTCTAAAGCATCTGCCAACCAGAGAGCAGGAAGAGCTGGTAGAGTTGCTCCTGGGAAATGCTTCAGGTTGTACACAGCCTGGGCCTACAAATACGAACTTGAAGATAATACGGTCCCTGAAATTCAAAGAATAAATTTGGGGAATGCTGTGCTTACCTTGAAAGCTCTAGGAATCAATGACCTTATACACTTTGATTTCCTGGATCCTCCCCCTCATGAGACACTTGTGTTAGCATTAGAGCAGCTGTATGCTCTGGGAGCCCTGAACCATCATGGAGAGTTAACAAAAGCAGGCAGGCGGATGGCAGAATTTCCCACAGATCCCATGCTCGCAAAAATGTTACTAGCAAGTGAAAAGTGAGTATTATGCAGATGTAGCACAAAATGTTTTAACAGAAAACTTGATATTAGTCATGCTTCCCAGCATCATTGTTTTCTATTATTTTGAAATTTAACACTTAACAATAGAGTACTATGTTATAGGTCAGTTAACTAAAGCTGGCACGTTCACAGTACTCACACTTGTACGATTTTGCTAAACAGTATGTTTAAAAATAATAATCTTAATCAAATCGGGCAGACTTTTCATGATACGTATGCAGTGCAAAGTCACGCCGCGTGCTAATTCACAGATACTACACAAACCCAATGCGTACGTCTGTTTTACGTGCCAGCTTTAGTTAACTGACCAGTAACTCACTCATTTAATAGTCATTTTGAGTTTTGTTATCTATGGAATAGTAGTGTGCACTAAAGGCCGACTGGGGAGCATAGCGAAATTCGAGCGTTGACCCGCTGCTTATTACTACACAATATTACTTCACGTGTGCGACAGTGATAGATAGCAGTGGGTCAACACTCGAATTTCTATGTGCTCCGCGACCGGCCTTCACATCCTTCCATTTATTTGTTACAACTTGGTAGGTATGTCGCAGACGGATTGTATAAACCGCCGTTTTGTAATGCGGCGACTCAACGTTCAGCCGGATTGTTATTGCGATACGTTCTTCAATAAGGCGGCCCACGTTTAGCCGCATTGTACTACTACTAAAATTGTAGGGTAACAATACTTAACACATTCAGAACCAAGGACCCGGCTCCCGGGTTCTTCAAAACATTACTCAGATACCGAGAACCCGGGAGCCGGGTTCATTTTGTACTAGCTATAGACTGCTCGGTTCCGCGCAGATGTTTTGATTTTAGGCGTGGTCGTGAATGTGTTAAGAAAATAAAGAATGCTAAATAAAATAAACTAACCTAATCTAATGTAATCTAACCTAACCTAACCTATTAAAACCTCTAAATCCTCTACTGTTTATGTTAGGCAGCGCCACTAGTGTTAAAAATCTAACCTAAAAACGACAAAGTGGCGGCTAATCTCTCGCCGTATTACATTCTGCCTAGCCGTAATGAATATCGTTTAGCGCCGAATTCATTCCGGCGGTTTTATATTCAGCCGCATTCAATCCGGCTAAACGTTGAGCCGCCGCATTACAAAACGGCGCTGTTTTGCAAAACGGCTAGGCGTAATGTAAAACGGCGGATTTTACAATCCGCCTTCGACAGGTACACTATTTAATGTTTATTCAATTCTGAATTGTCTAGCTTCTTTCAGGTACAAATGTTCAGAAGAAGTTGTTACAATAGCAGCAATGTTGTCAGTCAACAGTTCAGTTTTCTACAGGCCTAAAGACAAGATAATTCATGCTGATACAGCCAGAAAGAACTTCTTCCATCCCTCAGGGGATCACTTGACACTCATGAATGTTTACAATCAATGGGTTGAATCCGATTTCTCAGTGCAATGGTGCTATGAAAATTTTATTCAATACAGATCTATGAAAAGGGCCAGAGATGTGAGAGAGCAGTTAGCTGGCCTGATGGACAGGGTGGAGATTGAAATGGTCTCCAGCATATCTGAAGATGCCAACATAAGGAAAGCTATCACAGCTGGCTACTTTTATCACATTGCAAAGTTTTCAAAAGGTGGCAATTATAAAACAGTGAAACACAATCAAGTAAGTTCAATAATTTAATTACTTTGGATCCTGTAAGCTACAAAAATTTAAGCAGTTAACAATCTCAATTATCACTAGCTAAATTGGTGCTATGATTTTAATATCAGATTTGATCAATATATGATGTTTGATCAGTACAGGAGGTTATAGGATGTTTTAAATATCCTCTGTTGATAATTATTATTGTTTAGTTTCTTTCTATTAAAAATAAAGAATAAATATAAATGTTATATATATATTTAGAAATAAAAATTCAATAGGTACTAACTTCACAGAGATCATTCAAAAATATCTAATACACACTAAATCTAAATAAACAACCTTTGATTTTCAGACAGTTATGATACACCCCAACAGCGCACTGTTTGAAGAGCTCCCTCGCTGGGTCATCTACCATGAGCTGGTTTTCACGTCAAAAGAGTTTATGCGGCAAGTTACGGAAATTGAAAGCAAGTGGCTATTGGAGGTAGCTCCACACTACTATAAATCTAAAGAACTTGAGGACTCTACAAACAAAAAAATGCCAAAAACTATTGGCAAATCTGCTAATAGCCAATAAATATAAATTATATTATACCTACAGCTGTTTCTGTTCAATCAAAAATCAGATACTCTGCCTTTTCTTTCCCAGTCCCCATATCTGGTGGGTTCGGGTCCTTTAGGCCCACCAACTTCACCTGTGTGTGGATTAGTGTTATTAGGCCAAGATGGTAATGGATCATCTTTGGCATTTTTTTCCATTTCAATTTGTTCCCCAAGGTCATCAATGTCTGTAGTTTCTCTCAGTTTCTTTCTAAACTCTGCCAGTCTTTTGGATTCTTCTTTCTTTGGTTGATCAGTTTTAGTGCCTACATCAGCACTTGCAACATTTGCATTGTGAGAGTGCTGTCTGGTGCATAAAACTTTTACCCAATGACCTGCAACAGTATTTCTGATAAAATAAACGCAGTTATGAAATTGTAAAAATATCTTAATATTCAAAGCATACCTACCTCTGTTAGAAATTCTATTAAGTATACTGGTAGCAAGCAACATGTTGTAATGAAATAAAGTATGTGCGTAGTCGTCTTGACAGCTATCTAGACCTTTTTTTTACAAACAAATCAAGCGATCTAAATAATCGAACGAATGTCAAAATTTTGAAGTTTTATTTCGAAATGTTGTCATAAAAAAAAGGTTTTGACTGAGCGCACATTATCACGTATGACAGAAAATTTAACAGAATTTCTAATGCTCGCCAGGAGTCGACAAGACATACAACCAGTTTGCATAAGGCTCTAAACACTTTTAGAAAAAATCTTTCTATCTTCTGATGTGATCCGGACGCTTCCTGGTGATGAACGCCCAGTTTCGAAATGGAAATATTTGTTGCAATTTCTTCCAAAACTGTTCCTCCAAGCACAAAGAAAAAAAAAAGTTACAAATTTTGACTCGAACAATTTAGCGTCTTTTGTCTATGGTTAAATCATATGATCAATGATCGACTGACTGTTTCCTTCTTCTATCTTTGGGTGGAAGGAGTTGTGAACCGTGGTAAAAAGCTTAACTTTTCATTAAATACCATCAAAATGAAGGGGAGCTACTTTAATATCGATGCGGGATACTTGGAGGGTCTGTGTCGTGGATTTAAATGTGGTATCCTGAAGCAGGCCGATTACCTGAACTTGGTGCAATGCGAAACATTGGAAGGTACGTTCGTTCAAGTTTCTTTTGATTACTCGTTATTATTCCCTATTTCTTTTATCTACCAATTGCTCCAACTGTCTCTGTGCAATAAATGAGGAAAAGTATACGTCGTACTTCGAAAAAAGTCACGCACGAATTCAAGACACCTAGCCCTGACTCAATATTGTTTGTAAACTTGTCACCCCTCAAACGAGGTTCTGATACACACGTAATGAGTGATCAAATCTAATAAATCCACAAAAAAATGTCTAAATAAATTAATTAATGTACTTAAGAATTACATTCTATACTGGCATTGAATTCAAGTTTTCTTTCTATCAGTCTTAGATAGATTTGCTTTTCTCATTTCTAATGCGAGTTTATTGATCCTCGTTGTCTCTTGCGTTTCATTTCGTTAAGTTTATTAAGTAAAAATGTACATATTTCAAATAGCATTCAATGCTATCACAAGATCATGTGAGCAGCAATCACCTTCAGTTTCTTAATTATCACAACAATTACCTTGTTGAAAGTGTAATTATTCATAATTCTTATTTATTTTACCCATTGCTCATTCTTAAATTCTGGATTCAAATGAGGAATTTTTATATCTATGTATAACTAGCTTTCCGCCCGCGTGGAACTCGGTTATATTGCGGTATAAAGCACAACTATAAGAAAACTTTCGTTTCAAACGACACACGCCGCCATCGATCTATTATCTATCGATTGGTTATCGATTGATATCGATATATCGTCGATCGATATCGATCTATCAAGCAAACTATATTTTTGTTTTCCCTCGGGAACATCATTTTTTTCCGGGATAAAAAGTAGCCTATGTCACTCTCCGTGCCCTAAACTATCTCTACCTAAAAAATCACGTCAATCCATCGCTCCGTTTAGCCGTGAAAGACGGACAGACAAACAAACAAACAAACAAACAAACACACTTTCACATTTATATATTAGTACGGATGTTTATGCATTGGTAAAACCCTAATGTAACTAAAGCCAAAATGACGGACAAATTACTGAATAAACTTTTTAATTTCTGAGACGATTAGCACTGAACATGCCAGTGTGACACAGTGTACTAATTATAAGACCAGGATTGCTATTGTCTAATGCACCAAAATTTTACATTGTTTTTAATTTGACAGTTGAAACCAAAAATCACTTTGAATTTGAAACACTAACCTAGTGAACTGACACTGAAACTGTCAAATTAAAAATAATGTAGATTTTTGGTGCGTTAGACAATGGTACTGCAGGTGACCGGTTTCAAAGTCAATAGTCCAAAATTATTAATTGTCAAAATTACAAAAACTATTATACTGAGACTGCCTGAGACATCATGATGAAACTGATTTTTATCAAGGAAAATCTGAATACTTAGCATTAATTTTGCTCAATTTGGTGTATGGTAATTTATCCTACAATACCAATTTGCTGAAACTCCATAGTAAGGGAAAAAGTAAATGTACCTAGAAACCTTGACCGTCTCTCTACATGGCATTGAATTAATTGGTTGTCATACCTGACCTTGGAATGTACCAAGAAAAATCTTGTTTTTATAATATAGGAAATGTGTATTATTTGCCACCATATTAAACTAATGAGTTTTAAATAACCTCATTCATAACTTTTTTGCAGACTTAAAGCTCCACTTGCAGGGCACTGACTATGGGACTTTCCTGGCCAATGAGCCCAGTCCGCTGTCAGTCTCCACCATTGATGACAAGCTGCGTGAAAAACTCGTCATTGAGTTCCAGCATTTAAGGAACCACTCTGTGGAGCCTTTGTCTACATTCTTGGACTTCATCACGTACAGCTACATGATTGACAACATCATTCTTTTGATCACTGGCACTCTACACCAGAGGCCTATCTCTGAATTGATACCTAAATGCCACCCTCTGGGCTCCTTCGAGCAAATGGAAGCCATCCACGTAGCAGCCACTCCTGCTGAGCTGTACAATGCTGTCCTTGTGGACACCCCCTTGGCTCCATTCTTTGTGGACTGCATCAGTGAGCAAGACTTGGATGAGATGAACATTGAAATCATCCGAAACACTCTTTACAAAGCATACTTGGAAGCCTTCTATGACTTCTGCAAACAAATTGGAGGCACTACTGCCGATGTCATGTGTGAAATCTTGGCAGTGAGTATTTATCACATTTATTTCTGAATTAACTTAACAATAAAATTTCAACTCAATTAGAACAGTTCCTCCATTTTTTTTCCATTCATTTTTAATTTCCAAGGCTTGCCTTGGAAATTTGCCATACATATTGCACCATGTTAAAACGCATTATTTGATTCTAAGTAAATTATTTCTAGTTCGAAGCTGATCGCCGCGCGATCATCATCACCATCAACTCCTTTGGTACTGAGCTGTCCAAGGACGACCGCGCCAAGCTGTACCCGCGCTGCGGCAAGCTGAACCCCGACGGCCTGGCCGCCCTGGCGCGCGCCGACGACTACGAGCAAGTGAAGGCCGTGGCCGAGTACTATGCGGAGTACCAGGCGCTCTTTGAAGGAGCTGGCAACAATGTTGGGGACAAGACTTTGGAAGACAAGTTCTTTGAGCATGAGGTAATCCTCAACATTTTTTCATGGTGTTACTTATACAAAATTGCTATGTAAGGATTATTAATTATGTTAAATGTATTTTTTAGTTTGTTATAGTTTGTATTTTTTTTTTGCATTAAATAAAGGATAGGTGAATGTAGATAATGTGACTGTAAATAACTAGGCATTAAAATACTTGAAGTTCTGTGTGACAGAACAGAAATAAAACTTTAAGGATAACTAAATTTAGAATAATTTAGAGCCATTTATGAAAAAAAGTTACTTCAGCCACTAGCCCATTATTTTACTGACCTGGATGTACTGCTGCTGCTGCTACTTAGTCCTCATGGACTGGACTGTAAGAATGTTTTGTTAAATTATCTTTGTACTCCAGAAACAGACAAGAAGAGGTATCTTCCAAGACATTTACATAATTTCCTTTTAACTATTTCTCTAACACTAGTGGGTGCAATCTGGATTGTAGTCAATAAGAATGTATTATCTGCAGGTGAGCCTGAACGTGCACGCGTTCCTGCAGCAGTTCCACTTCGGCGTGTTCTACTCGTACCTCAAGCTCAAGGAGCAGGAGTGCCGCAACATCGTCTGGATCAGCGAGTGCGTCGCCCAGAAGCACCGGGCAAAGATCGACAACTACATTCCCATTTTCTAAATGTATTATTTGTTAAACATTTGCTTCACTACATATGTAATTGGTTGGTTATCTTTCCCGCATAATGTACATAATATGAATGCGATACAAAAGTTGCAAAAAAAAAATGTTTAAACAATGATTTCATAACACAGGAAACTATTTTATTTAGTACGAGTATCATTATTTTCAGAGCAAGACAAGTATAAAAAATAGGTTTATGTACTGTAGTTATAATTGCCACTTAATTTTATTTCAGCAGATTGTATTTCAGTGGAATTCTCAGTGAAGTACAGTCTAGACTGATTACAGAAACCTGTTAATTACGACAGTAGATTAGAATCTGATGGCATACTATTTATTATATGCATTGCATTGTTATAAGGTCACTACACAAGTTCTAAGTGATTTTTATTAATATATTATTCTGTATTGTAGTGCAAATAAGTTGCCTACCTTTTAATGTAAAAAAATGTATTAGATTGATATTAAAGCATATTAATGTTAATTGGTTGTTTCTCTTGCTCCATATATGCCATAACCATAATGGATGACAGTTCCATGATTAGATTACAGTTAGTGTCACATAAGTGATGATCAACCAGTTCAATGTTCACCATGTTGGCTAATTACATTCCGAGTTACGTACATACATACCATGTTATACCTAAAGGCAAACAACTAAATTTTAAAGCCAAACCAATATTTTGTTTGGTCAGGTAAAGAGGATGGATGGTTGAAGATTTACCGGGAGTGTGGATGGGTGCTTTTAGAAGGGGAAGACCCAGACCCTAGACGAACATCTGTGACCAAATCGCGGACGCTTTAGAAACAGGTCAGGTCAGGAGTACCCGAAACCAATGAGTATAAGAAGAGATAAGTAAGGGTTTTCCCAAAATAGTCGACGCAGTTTCGGGAAAACGCAAACGGAAAAAGCTTTTATGTCAACGCAATAAGAGTGAATAAGACTTCAATCGTCTCGGTCGAACGTAGCCGGCGACGGCCGAATAGAGCCGAAGTAGGGTAGGTACTGATGCGTTTGTATGCGGTTATTTGAATGTATTACATAGCAATCGGCATTCAATCTGTTAATACGGAAAACATTTAATAATAACAATTAAGCAGTCTCCAAAAATGAGATTCACGATTGCCGATCACCCACTGTTGCCTAAATCTGTTCACCCAGCTCTACGGTTTCACGCGTGCTGTCGGACGTCTCGACAGCAGTACAGGGCACGAGAGCCGACCGTTGCTTTACAGCTGTTACAATAGCAAATCGCAGGCAATCGATTGATCGATAGCAATTAGACTGCTGAACGCAGGCAGGCCCCCGACACTCCATACAACCGACCGCGCGAGATAGCCTACTACTACTACATAAACAACATAACGTCTGTACACGCACGATGTGTGCGCGTAAACTATGCAGGGCCATCACTCAATTTGTAGCTTTATAGAACTAAATAAGAACTCATTAAATAAGTTAGTTATTAAGTGCTTAAGAAGATTTTTCTTAACAAAAATTATAGTAGTACTGCCTAATTATACAAATAATAAGGAATAATGTGAGCGTTCCTTACATTTGTTCATCGGATGGAAATCTGAAAAACCTCCGATTCTTGTTTGAATAATTGATTTCCAAAAACCCTTATACCGAACAATAGCGAACCATTTTTATTCTATTCTCTAGCCAATACTTTCGCGTGTTTCACATCTAAGTATAAAATATTAGAGAAAATGTTCCTACCCGCGCATTCTGTGAGTAATGACAACCGTGTGACGTAAGCACGGTGTGACTGCCTCGTTGACTGCTACGTCGCAGGCGACGATATTTTGGCGGGGGGAGGTGAGTGTCGCTTCTTTACGTAGTAATAGTTTCTATTCTTTGACGCAGGTGTCCAACCGCGGAGACGGCCGATCGGCTAAATGCATATTGGGTAAAACACTCGGCGAAAGCCGAATCCACGCAGACTGGTGGTTTGGGGAGACCCTAAATGTGGATGAAGCAAAAGAGGTAGATATGTCAAGATCATAGCAATTGGAACAAAGTGGTCTCTGCCTACCTCTGTGAGAAAGAGGTAGCAGCACAGTAGGTAATTATAAAATATTTTGCTAGGTTCTGTTTGTTGTTAATTAGTTCTAATAAGACTGGCTCTTCAGTAGAAAATAGTCTGGCTTAAGATACTTCAGGTTGTTAGTATAAGATATATATTGTCTATACCAAGTTTAAAGAGATCTGACCAGTGCAGGACTCCTCTGTTTTTGACTCTCCTACCAGTCTAAACACCACACTCGAAGAAATTGTCACTACAAATAGCTGTAAGTATAAATATTTCACCTGTTAACTGCCATGGTAGGATGTAAAATATCCAGCATAATATGTTATGATACTGTGATGCATGTCTGGTGTTAATCTTCTCAGTGGTTAAAAGGTTATGGGCAAAGGAGAAAAGGAAGTATAATTAAACAAAATATAGACCTTCAAGTTGTTTTAATAGGAATTTTTTGAGATATTTGCTCATTGATAATGTCTGTAATCGGTCCATTATATACCAATACATCTTTGGACCTATCTTTAAATAAATTAGAGTGAACTTTCCAAAAATTATCTTTCAGCATGTCATCATGGACGTCAACAATTACAGGAATACTTTTAGGTAGGCTGTCATTATTCACAGTTTTACGTAGCAATATAGTCCCTCTTTTAGATATTTCAGGTTCATTATTATAGTTTATATTGAATTCCTTGAATAAGATTTCATTCTTATCAGCTGACACTGTGCCACTTAGCCGCTTCTCAGCCTGAAAAAAAAGTTTCATGTTATTTTAAAATGATGGTCACAAAATTGAATTCTAACATAAAAATTCTGTACTAAAGCATGTAAGTTGATTTAATTGATTGACTTTAAAATGAGTAGTAAACCAGTCAATTCATTGTCTATCAATATCAATAAATTATATGAAAACATAGATTATCAATTAGATTATTTTATTTCACGATATACATAGATATATTATGCTTTGTATTCCAAAAATGGGTAACCAGAGTGCATAACATACATAGAGAAAAAACATTGTTATTGATACTTATAGATTACCTGATTAGGTGTGAGATTTCCTTGCAGCACTAGAGTCCAGAATGTGGTATTGTATAAGTTATTAATATGTACATCCGCTTGCCTCCATTTCATATAGTCAATTAAATTTTGGTCAGATGGATATAGCACTATGCGGCCATCAAATGTTGGTGGATACTGCAATTTGTCATCAGCAAAGAATTTACTCCAGTAGTAAACATATGAAGAGGAGAACTTGCTGTTAATCACAGTCAGAAGTTTTGCTGCTCGTCGCTTGTACAAAGTGGTTTGTTTTTTTAATACGAACGAGTACTCGTCACTTTGACCAAACCCCATTAATATCTCGTTAAAATCTCTCATAACACTAAACGCAACGTAATTCATTAATTTTAGTGCTCTAATATCATTTGGTTTAGCAAATTTATGATCGTCTGAAAACTTATGAAAACACTTGCCGTCTAGTCTCACTACCATCCACGCATTAGGTAACAATGTGTCATCAAGTTCAAATTTTTTAACATATTCAAAAGAACTTTTAGCCATTTTTTTAAAAGCACACAGAAGTTTAGGTTTCAGTAGAAATTTATATGCACTTTCTAGTTTTAAAAACATCGCACCATGAACGACACGACGCAAAACGCAATGTGATGTGTCAAGTAGTGTCAAGTCAACTGTCAGTTGTCACTTGGCACTTGGTCACTATTTTTTAGGGTTCCGTAGCCAAATGGCAAAAAACGGAACCCTTATAGATTCGTAATGTCTGTCTGTCCGTCCGTCCGTCCGTATGCCACAGCCACTTTTTTCCGAAACTATGAGAACTATACTAATAAAACTTGGTGAGTAGATGTGTTCTGTGAACCGCATTAAGAGTGTGACACAAAATTAAAAAAAAAGCAATAATTTTTTAGGATTCCCCATACATGGAACTGAAACTCTAAAATTTTTTTTTCATCAAACCCATCCATCATCATGCCCGACATTCATTATAGCTCCGGGACCTGGGTTTTTCCTAAAACTCGAAACCGTGGTCCAATTTGATCGTCAATGGCGAAACCCACGTCCGCGCACGATATTTTCGGCGTGTCGCGCCAAACTCACCGTGAATGCCGAAACCCACGTCCAAGCCGTCAGTTCGTTCGTGAGTGTTGCCAATTTAGCAAATTACG
>BHDV01002067.1:0-36122 GCA_005406045.1 Adoxophyes honmai | reverse complement strand
TCTTACGATATCCGCAGGAGAAGTGCCTGTGTATTCTAATCCGACACCAATCCGACAATACACAGGTTGTAATCACAAGCCGCAATACATCGTTCCTCTACGGATCTTTAATAAATCTGCATCCGCTTATACTTTTGAGAACATGGTACTTTAAAAAACTTTTATAAAAACGAATATAGCATACAGAAAATCTGGTATTCCGGGAATCTGATATTTTGATAAGCAGGTATGTCGGCAATCTAGTATTTTGCAATTCTGATATTTAGGGAACGAGCGCTACAAAGCATAAAGCATTTTGCCTCTCGCGTTTCGTGTGCTCTGCCTATCCCATTTAGAAATATAGGCGTGATTATATGTATGTATGTAAGAAACGAAGATTCGAATTCCATTTAAATCTTCTATTTTTCATTAAACTTCCCATCCCAGCATTGCGCTCTCTTCCCAACTCGATCTCCTGGTAAATAAGAGCACATCCTCCACATATCTCACATCTCACGTACGTGCTCAGTGATTTATAAGGGCGTCTTGAGAACAATTGAATGTGCCCCAAACTACCTATTTGTTAGATACGTGAGTTGACTGCGGAAAGCGCTGTGATTATGGTCTGGTTTACGGATTTAAGAGTTTGTTAGGGTGAAATAAGAGCGAGGTTGTTTGTGACGCTATGTCTTGTTAACAGATTGATAATTAAATAAATCAGTCACTAAGTAATAGGGTCACAAATTACATACAACATAAAATCACGCCTATGTTCCCAGAGTGAGTAGGCAGAGCAGACAAAACGTGACAGAGACAAAACCATGATTATAACCATCTCACGCTTTACATTCACAGCCACTTTTAGTATAATTTTAGGTTTTCAAACTAACGAAAGAGCTAGAATAATAGTGACAGGTTGCCAGCCAGTCGCGTAAAGCATACCTAAACCTCTTTAGTCGCCTCTTACGACATCCACGGAAGAAAGAGAGTGGTGTTCTTCTAAACCCGCCACCAAACCATAAGTCCAGTTATGTTTAAAAACCTCTCATACCTCTCCATTTCTTTCGTGGATGTCGTATGATGCGACTAAGGAAACAGGTTTAGGTATGCTTTAGGCGACAGGCTAGCAACCTACCAGTATCCTCTTCCACCTTTGCAAACCTAAAAATATACTCTAAGGGCTGCAAAGCGTGAAGTAGTCCTAATCATGGTTTTATCTATGTCACGTTTCTTGTGCTCTGTCTACCCCATTTGGTAACGTAGACGTGATTGTTTGTATGTATGTTTTAAAATCAAGCTATACTGTTAGCAAATTGAAGCCAATCACAGTCCTCTCCGTATTTACCCGTACCCATGGACCGCAGCTCCTAATAGATTTAGACAAGCAATTCCCATGTAAATGAAGTGTGCGGTCCCCCGGGACCCGCCCAGCCGGGGTTGGGGTGTTTTGGGTACTAGAATGTTGATACGCTGATTATACTTGACTTGGTCTAGTGTTTGTTCAGGGGCGTGTTGTGACCCTGGGTTAGCCTCTTGGCGTTTATTAACCAATAGTATAAACATAAAACTACCGTAAGACTCACTCATAGTGAAAAAATATAACGGAACTGCACATCATCAGTGCGCGTCTGTCCGCTGCCGTGGCGCGTAGCTCCAGATGATGGATCACGGATTGATCCGAAACATGTCGAGCTAATCTCGGTATAAACAACGTGAGTAATTCCGTTATATTTTTTTCAATTCTATAAACTACAAAGTTATAATGAATGACAATATTATAATGAATTTTTATTCAAGCAATCCGTTTTTTACGTGGGCCCAGTGAGTATAACCAAATTTCACGGGTGTCGCTGTTTTGTCTATTTGTCCTACCAATGCCGTATACTCGTATGTACTAAAGTAATTTTCAAGTCACATACAGTAGTTCACTAACTACAATAAACTGACTATTTAAATACAAATGTTAAAATAAAATCTGATCACAAATTGTGAAAAATGTCGTAGTCACATAAAATAGGGTATACATACAAAAAAACAAACTAAATAAATGGGTATAAAAGTTGACAGCAATTCACAGAACAAAATATCTTCAAATACGAAATAATAACAACTTGTTCAGTGATGTAAATATCTATCTATCTACTAATTCTTACGGATTCCATTCTCTCAATTATTTCACACAACAAACATCAAGTCTTAGGTACAGGTAATTCAAGTGCATGTAACTCAACCTTTTAATTTAGAAGAGTGTCCGGGAAGTGTCCCGATTTGCCAGGGGTGTTCCGTTTTTCGAGCATTACCCAAATTACTGGTCTAATGTCAATGTTAGCCAGTGTCATGTTACTTTGTGTGTTCACGTATTAAGGGTCCTACCGCTGCTTTTCAACTAACATCACTATTATAATCATATCATAACATAACATAACATCAATATTATAGTTCAGTGCCCGGCGGCCGTAAAGATATAGGTAAATTTTATGGCCAGATACTACAACAACAGTCCAAGCAAATCAAAAAATGATTTAAGAGACAGTAATCATCGTATTCGCCAATTCGTTAAAATCTAGGCTACGCTGATATGAATCGTATAAATTTCATAACTATAGTCTGTGTTTCCGTAGCGTGAGTAGAGATGACACATATAATCTCAATGTTAAAATCGAGCCGAATTCATAGTAGGTAGATACTAATTATGTTACAAAAACGGTAGCAACAAGCACATAGCCTGAAGATCATTCTGTAACCCCGTCGTACAACATTGCGTCGGGGGTTAAAAAACATATTTCACTGCATGAAGTGTTTGGAATTGTCACGTTTGAATGTAGTACCCGGCCTCTTAACGGCGTTAACAGCTATCGAATAATGGAAAACGGAATTGGGTTCAATTGTTGTTGGCTAACATGTCAGTTTATTGTCTAAAGGAGATAGTTGGCTTTACTTTGATACTGTCCCTGGAACTTTATGGGAAAAACAGATGGAATAGTAGTGACGGGTTACTAGCCTGTCGCCTAAAGCTACATACATACATACATACATACATATTACGCCTGTATTCCCAAAATGGGTAGGCCGAGCACATGGATCCAAAAATCCAGTGCCACTTTTGCAATTTCAGGGTAACCAGATGGTTAAATGTGATATTGCAGTGACAGGTTGCTAGCCCATCGCCCACAATACACTAACCCTTTCCCGGAGTCGACTCTTACGGCACCCGCGGGAAGGAAGGGGGAGGTGCTATTCTAACCCGACACCACACGGGGGAAGCTAAAGCTAAAGCCTAAGCTAAACGTCAGCGAAACCTATGCTAAAGCTAACCCAAACGTTTTCCTTAGTCACCTGTTTCGACATCCAAAAAAAAATGAAGTGGTTATTCTAACTAGACGCCACACAGCCAAAACAAAAACGTTCCACAGCCAGACATCATCTTCCAACACAAAAATGCATAGGTACGCAAAAGCGATCGTTTCATCCGGTATGGAGACTACAATTTAATTATCGAATACCGCCTTGTATTTGCAATGGCCGATGCTTTAGTCAAAACAATCAGCCGGAGTGGCCGTTAAGCCGATTTAGGTCCGATTTAGGGATTACATTTAGCTGTTTTAGAACATCGCCTACGGCTGGACGCGTGGACTAACTACACGAAGTAACTGGACCTAATTAAAAAGTTGAAAGACATATTTCATTAAAACGTTGCTATGGTTACTCTCTTGGTAATGATGAAGTCTTAGAGGAATTCAATGAGTAACAGCGGACGTCTTAAGTCTTCCAGCTGATATAATATAATGTGTAACAATAACTAACAAATGACGCATCGATGTTCAATTGACAGAACTTCAAAATGTCCCATTTATACATTTAGGTACTTTTACATCTACTTTTCAAGTTGCAAAGGTATAGCTACTTCTTATAATTTCGGAAAAAAGTGGCTTCGACACACGGGCATGTCAGACAGACACGATGAATCCATATTAATTAATACATATCTGTTTGACTACGAAACCCTAAAAACTAACGCCGTATTTACCTAAACATCAGTGGTCATGACAAAACCTCCCAAATCTTTTCATACAGTGTTCACGCGTAAATTGAAAACCGCGAATGGCGCAACATTTACACAGCCCTCGGTCTTTTGAAGGCTCAAAAGCTCTTCTCGCGTGTTAATTACTAGCTCCGATCATTAGTGCGCGTCACCTCCACCCCTTCGCCTCTTTAGCCTCTTCCACCTCTTAGTAAGTAACTCGTTAACACACCCACCGCTATCGATTATGGATTACGTTGCTGTGAGATAATCGTTACTTAAGCGAGTACGATTGAGGAAATCGGGGAGTGTATTTGGATGAATCGGCTATTTTTAGGTTTCACAAACGGTTGTAAATTTCACAAAAATACGTACACCAAAATAAACATCGTAAGTTATATTTGGCTCAGTTTAAGCTGGCGGATTAGATTTTTTGCTGTTTACCTTTTCACGGTCATGATTATTTTTAATTGTTTGCTGGTTTGTTACCAATTATTAGCTACTTTTATTTACGAGTACCTACAATGCATGCTGCGGTCGTTATTATATCCATTTATTTATTTTTTAGAAATAAATGCTTGTGTCAAATGCCTTACGGCATTTACTAGCTTCTTCTCCGCATTCTTCTTGACAATCTTGAATTTCATGAAGCGCTGATAATCAAACAAAAACGTGCAATAGATCCACTTACGGTCAACTTGCATAAAACAAATTTAGATTAAATTTTACAGATACAATTTTAAACAGAAATAAAATTAGCTGCACTAAAATAAATATAAACTTCTTGCTATGTTATTAGCGTCGCGAAGGAAATGTGACCTTACTCTACTATAATAGAGTCTATATTGTGGACTGTGAACTTCAGGGATTTCTAAACAAGCAAAAGCAATAGTTACTTCAAGTTCAACTTCTACAACTGCCCATCGCAGCATTACAAAAAATCCGGCAGTAGCTGAAAAAACTTCTTAACTACCATGCCGTCCCATCAACCGCGTCTAATTTCCCTCAAACCTCCAACTTCAACCAAACTTAACTAATTAATGCATTGATTAATTCCATTCAGAATCGCCATTTAATTGCGCGCCGTGTCCGCCATTCCCGGCGGCATTCAAAATGGCCGCCAGTGGCTTTGCACGTCGTAAAACTCTGTAATTATTCGCCTTCATTTCGGTTTTAAATAAGAGAAAATGTTTAATTTCCTACCGTACCCAATTAATTGGGGATTTGTGCGAGTTTTTACGTCGACCGAATTCTTTGTTTACCTGTCTTTTGATTGAGTAAGTAACTCTGTCTGAATGGGGATTTGTAAAAACGGTGGCCTTGAGAGGTCGATATTTTAATTGGAGCGGCTTACGGGCTTGGTGTTCACGTGTGTTTACTTTGGTGATCGGTTTGTAAGTGAATTAAAAAAAGAATCGTAAGAGACTTGATAATTTTCTCTATGCATTAGTTTTCCTTTTGTGTTCCAAGTGGTATTTTAACGAGTAACTATGTAGTAGCTTACTAAAAGCAATTTTAAGGTAGCTAATAGATTTATCAATTTTGAAGATATTTTTCCTATATTTACATTTGGGCGGGGATATTAAAATATTTTCTCGTGCTAAAATATACCTTAAAATATCTACGCGCCAGACTTACAATAAAATTCTCAGTTTTTCCATGGATATAATAAGAGGCGACTAAGGGAATAAGGTTAGGGCATGCTTGAGGCGACTGCTACCTGTCATTTCCTGACGTCTCTAACTAGACGTGACAGGCATAGTCTATCTCGCGCGAATCTCTACTCGCGCCTTGTTATGATAACGGCACCTTCAAATCGACTTCAGCAGCGCTATTGTCTGAATCATCAAAAATCTACATCGTTTTTAATTTGACAGTTTCAGTTCAGTGTCAGTTCGCTTTGAAATGTTTCAATTTCAAAGCGATTTTTGGTTTCAAATGTCAAATCAAAAAATAGATTTTTGGTGCGTTAGACAATAGCGGTGCTGATCGAAGTTTGACAATATTTGCACTGTATTAACTAGGCTGTGTATCGAAAAAAAAATACCAAATCTGCTAGGAACACAGAGGTACACCGTTCATAGAAAATTCGCAAAAATTAAACTGCATTTCCCCGAAACCAATACGATACTCCAATAAAAAACCTAATCACGCGATTACGCCGTAGTGATTGGGAAACAGCTCTTCCAACTTTTTAAATTGGACTCGGACAAGCTCGGGTGCCCCCGAAAGGCGGGCGGAGCGCCGAGCTCAATACTCGGCTATTAAATTGCATCTTTGAGAAACGTTTACGCGAGTTGAGAGAGCTCAGTAGGGATGTAGGATCCGCGACTGTGTGAGGTTATGCGGATGCGGATGCGGATTAAAAAAAAGTTAAGGAACGACTGCGCCGGCGCATGCCTTCATGCTTTTAAATTTACAAGCCTTTTACGAAATAGCTTATATTTAGTTCTTTAGCCTCTTTAGGCTCTTTAGAGGTACATACCATACCTGACATGACAAAAATGTACAACTCATTGGATTTTTAATGTACAAAACCGGGCAGGCTCCAACTGCCAACGGGATAGACGTCATTGGTGGATACCTCGGGATCGCACGGCGCCCCCCAATCCGGCAATTCGATAACGCTGGAGTGGTTTTAGTGGGTATGTTCCACTCCCCCCCTGAACTCGTGAAGGCCAGTCACCCAACGACAAAAACGAACGAAAATCCGCCGTGATTTTTAAAGTCCATCTTCAAAATTCAGTCACGGTGATACTACCCTCCGATTTCACTGTTACGTTATTTATCACATAATGACGTGGCGCGGAGGGTCTAAAGTCAACACATACATACATACATATTCTCACGCCTGTATTCCCATAAGGGGTAGGCAGAGCACATGTATTCAAAAATCCAGTGCCACATTTAGCAAATTCAGGGTAACCAGATGGTTAAACGTGATATAGCGGTGACAGGTTGCTAGCCCATCGCCCACATCTAACCCTTTCCCAGAGTCGACTCTTACGACACCCACGGGAAGAAAGGGGGAGGTGCTGTTCTAATTCGGCACCACACGGGACAAAGTCTTCTAATCTAAAGTCAAAGGATGTCAAAATTGGGTTAGGACGATGGTATGGACTCACCACATCGCGCGCGTCTTCCTCGGTGGTCTCGATGTCCACGCTCTCGTCGCTGTCGCGGTCGGAGCTGCGCGAGCGCGGCGAGCGCGGCGGCGAGCGCGCAGGCGAGCGGCGCGGGGACGCCACTGGTGACCTGAAAGACCACCAGGTTAGAGAACCGTCTTTTCATAGTGACTTCCATTTGCTATTGCTTCATCCTTCTAAAGACCACCAGGTTACAGAACCGTCTTTTCACAGTGACTTCTATTTGCTATTGCTTCATCCTTCTAAAGACCACCAGGTTACAGAACCGTCTTTTCACAGTGACTTCCATTTGCTATTGCTTCATCCTTCTAAAGACTACCAGGTTAGAGAACCGTCTTTTCACAGTGACTTCAATTTGCTATTGCTTCATCCTTCCGTGGAGACGCCACTGGCGACGTGAAAGACCACCAGAGCGTCTAGTGTGTTCATTTCGATGGTGCAGTCGTTAACGGATTCGTTTGTGAGTTATCGCAAAATTGTATGGAAAGCGAGACAGCGCCGCCAGCGGAACGTTTGCACAACTGCCACGGTCGACAAGTCTCCATACATTCCGCGACAACTCGCAAACTAATTCGTTAACGACTGCACCATCAAAATGAACACACTAGACGCTCTGAACCGTCTTTTCACAGTGACTTCCATTTGCTATTGCTTCATCCTTCCGTGGAGACACCACTGGCGACGTGAAAGACCACCAGGTTACAGAACCGTCTTTTCACATTGACTTCCTACCTAATAATTCTCCATCCTACCGTGGAGTAAGAGGCCACTAAGGATAGGTTAAGGTATACTTTAGGTGATTAGCAACCTGTCAGAATGGCACAGCCAGTGCTGCAACTAGGGCGGTGCCATCCGTGTCCAGGCATAGGGCGCAGACTCGTCTAGACCAGTATCTTCAAGGGCGCAGTAAAGCTCGCACAGGGCGCGTAAAAGGCTAGTTATGGTACCAATATCTGACACAATAAGGCTGCATTTAATATCTGATACGATCCTATTACCAGAGGCAGAAGGACGTGTTAGATACCTATTAATCTGTATGTTGCATTTCGTGAGTTCTTTATTTGGAAATACAGATACAGATTGCGAAGAAATGATGATCAGCCCTACGATCAGGGCTGCAGTTTAGGCAACACCGTCGGCGAAACCTCGTGAAAAGTCTGCGGCATTAGGTAACGGTAGAAAAAGAGCCTTTCTACGCCTAAACATGTTCAGAAAACCTTCTGTGCGTATTTATATTAGCTATTCTGTGCTTATTACCTGGTGGGGGACCTAGACGTGGACATGGGTGGCGAGGGCGAGGGTCGCCGCACCGGCCGGAAGGCGCGGGGCTCCTCCAACGGGCCCACTCCGCTCAGCGCCGTCAGGGCTCCTGACAAAGTGGAACCAACATTAACGGTGACACCCTACCGCATGAGAGATGTCATGATATTCCATGTTCGCGATCTTTTTCCGATTTTGATGTTAGAAACGGGTTTGCGCTCCAAGAGATTGACGACAACTAGGTGTAATTGGTCACCCAGTCTTGACACTACTCTTAGTGGTCATTCAATGGAATGCCTCGATCGTTTTGTGACCCAGATCTATCATGTTATTGCCACCTATAACACAAAATGATCTTCTTTCTTAATCTCGAGTTTACCCTTTTGTCATAATTTAATTTATCTGGATCTCCACCACGTGTTAGTGTTAATAAGGTTATGGTATATAATCTGCAACATTTAGCAATCTAGTTGAAACTGTCAGACGTGCAAAGAAACTTCAATTAACTCCTTGATCGCAGTACCAAACGTAAACTAATACGAGGATTGCTGTCCTTGTAATAGGCTGCTCACCTGGTGACCACAGAGTCGGCTTCAGCCAAGGTATGGCGTAGGGCAGCGGCAGCCGCGCGCCCCACACGTAGTCCGCGAGCCGCGGCACCGGCGCGTGCGCCGGCGGGCTGGCGGCGGCGCGCTTCGGCTCCTCGGCCTCGGGCCTGCGAAGCGACACTCGTCTGTGGCACGGATTAAAGCTGAACTTTTTACTAGGGTGGCTTATGGATCAAGGGAAATGAAGAGTATACTTTGATGCTGCGACGTCTCATGGAAGGTTCGAAGCTATCCCCATAAACTTAGGTGAGTGTCCTGTACTTAAACGAGACCGATCATCATCATGCGAACCAATCGCGACCTATAAAACCACTTCGGCGCGCACCTGTCCACTTTGGCCAAAGTTGAATGCTGAGAACTGTGAGCACTGTGTTATATTATATTTTAAGTGCCTAGTACTTGTATCATCAGATTAAGGAAATTGGCTAACGTATTTTAACTTTAAACCTAAAACTGCTGAGAGTGACTCGCGATCTAAAACAAATAATAATCAAATATTTGTCAAAGTAATACGTTCCATACGCTCTCCTACCTCTTTAGGAACATGGCATAAAACGAATTATAAACTCAAAGTATAACTTCGTGAAGTAACATACGCACAAGTAATCAAAACTCCTCTGAAACGCCGCCGTAAAAATAAAAAAGGAAACCGTGCTTCAAGCCCCCGTCCAGAACAACCATATTCTCACAAACTTCCTCTACTCAATCTTCATGAGACTCCATCAAACCTTACCTCGCAGCCGACAGCATCCTCTTCCGCGTCCCCCCATTGAACATAGCCTTCACATCTTCCCAGGCATGCACCACCTCATCGGGCGGTGCTCCGCTGAGCTTCATGTGGCGCCTCCATGAGTTGAAGTTGGCAGCATCAGGCTGAATATACTTGTCTCCGGGGCCGACGCGGTGCGAGTGGAAGATGAACTTGTTGGGAGAGAAGAAGAGGCCGCAGTAGGCGCATTTGATGCATTTGGCGCGGGAAGAGTTGTACCTGAGGGTTGAATTGGTTTGAAGTTTGCTCCATTGCCAGAAGTCCAAGTAGCAAGGCAATATGCATGTAATTTATACACGGTTAATCTGTTTTTCATCCGCACTATTTTATATTGGGTATATTCCACCAGTATTTTTTGTTTATAACATCTTGCAAGAGTATTATGCTCTCGTAAAGTCGTCCAAATAGGTATGATGTAATTATACTGACACTACCTAACCTTTCCATAACATTTTCTCTTGGCGACGAGTCAAAGAACAAACTCAAATACAATTATTATGTTAAAATTATGATATGTATGGTTTTGTGTAGATAAATGTGCTGAAATACGGAAACGTCTATTTACAAGATTGCCAAGTAATACTCAAAGATACTAAGCTATGGCGCAAGTTGACTATACTGGTAACATTACCTGGCTGGCAAGAAAGCGCCGCGGCAGCCCCACGCACACTCGTGGTGCACAGCGAAGGCAAAGTCGTCGGGTAGTCGCGGAGGCGCATTATCTCCGAGAAAGGACTTGCAAAGCCTCTCTGCTTCACGGCGGGTTATCATTCCTGGGATGGAGAAGATTGCATAAAACCTGGGATTGCTTTTGAGTTTAGACAACAGAAATGTTAATTGCCCAAATTGGTCAACGCAGCCTCTATTGAATGCATGAAATTGATTGTAGTAGCAATACTACTAATATTATAAATCTGAAGAGTTTGTTTGTTTGTTTGTTTGAACGCGCTAACCTCAGGAACTACAGGTTCGAATTGAAAAATCTTTTTGTGTCGGATAGACCATTTATCAAGGAAGGCTTTAGGCTATATAGCATCACGCTGCAACTAATAGAAGCTAAGAAAAATGAGGAAATGTGGGGAAAAGGGGGGAATTAGTCACTATTCCACGCAGACGGAGTCGCGGGCACAGCTAGTTTCTTGATAAAATTACTTTGCTCCTCCTCCTTTTAGGCTAAAGAAACAACGGCTGACTGTCATCAACACTGCTGATGATGCCTCGAAGAGAGGAGAAACAAGCGTCCGCCCTTACATTCGGAGCCATTGCAAGAAAAGGCCTATATCCATCAGTGGAATGATGATAGGTATATCCATTAGACCGCCGCGGTTAGACGGCCGGATAGCCCAGCGGTTAGAGAACCTGACTGTGAAGCTTAAGGTCCCGGGTTCGATCCCCGCTCGGGGTAGATGTTTGTATGATGAATACAAATGTTTGCTCTCGAGTCTTGGATGTTTATCTGTATATTAAGTAAGTTTATCCGTTGTCTAGTACCCATAACACAGGCATTAAATTACCTACTTTGGGACTAGGTGATTGGTGTTAATATTGTCCAGTGATATTTATTTTATTATTTATTAGACCAGTCTTACCACATCGTCGCGAAGACACAGGCATGGCACCAGCTCGCCGCAAGATCTCCAGCTGGACCGGCGTGCACTGAACGCAGGTGATGCCCAGCGCCACCCTTCGGTTGTGTATCTCATTGTAGGAGAACTGCTTCAGCAGCGTGTTGGAGATCTGAGCGAGGCAGAGTCTTTCCACTCCCTCTATCACTAGGGAGACGATAGGGACGCCGTACAGGAGAACTGTGCTGACCTGGGGAGGTTTGTACTGCTTTATATGAAGGTAATTAAAACACAAGTGGGATGAAAGAAGTCTTGGAAGTTTTGTATACTCCGTATTTCAATAATTATGCGCATTGAAAATAGTAACAAAGTTTTAACGTGTTTTCAATAAAGGACCTCACATGATTTAAGCTAGCCTAGGTATTCTGTAGGCTTAGCACGACAACATCTTCTAGTCGCGTCGCGCGCGGGATAGTCTACCTGTCATTTTCTGACGTCCCTAGTTAGACAGTGACAGGTATAGTCTATCTAGCGCGTATCTCTACTCGCGCCCTACCGTGCTAAGGGGACTGAGCGTCTAGTGCAGCGGTTCTCAAACTTTTTAGGTGACGGAACCCTTTTGGAAAGCGAAATACTTGATGGAAACCTACAAAAAAACAGCAGTTTTTAAAAGTATTCTTTATCCACCCGTCCGTCCATTCCATGTATTTGCCGCGTCAAAACGTTCGATCAGAGATTGGCGTTTTTTTTCTTCTAAATTCTTGGGGAACCCCTTCAGGGGCATCACGGGACCCTGGGGTTCCGCGGAACACACTTTGAGAATGGCTGGTCTAGTGTAATGAAGTCGGTTAAGGAACGTGTCGATTTCGTTTGCGTGTTAGCGCCTTAGCTTAGCTAATTTAGGCTAATTTAGGTATTAACGCGAAGATTTGTATGAGAACTTTGGTCGACCGCGGCAGTTGTGCAAACGTGCCTCTCGGACGCGCTGTCTCAGTTTCCATACAATTTTTCGCGTTGATACTCAAATGAAATCCACGCCTTTCTTGACCGACTTCATTACACTAAATACGTTCTGTTGAGGTTTATTAGTTCATTAGTTTCTTACCTGATTAGGTTTAGCGCTCAGCTGCATGGCCTTGTGTTCCGAGCGCGGCTTGAGCGACTCCCTCGGTGACATGGCCAGGTTGGTGGCCTCCATCCTGTGACAAAACACATTAAAATACATACATACAGACATACATCAGGCCTGTACGTGTACGTATTCGATAATACCCTATTATCGAAGCCCCGGCGCCCCAGCGCCACATGCGTCGAATAGCCGAACTAAACGATTTGTCGATCGAACGATTGCATAAATACAACTTCGAAATTCCTCTCTGTGGACTTCGGTCCCCAGGCGTAACATCAGCTGGAGCTGGTGAAAGATATCTCTATTAGAATCTTTCCCACACATACATACATCAGGTGTGTATTCCGTAATTGGGCAGACGAAACACTACAAAAACCATGGTTATTTCACGTTGGCTAGGTAAGCTACGTAACGTGTCATGTGTTTTGCCTGCTCCATTTGGGATTACGGGCATGATGTATATGTCCTTGTGTCTTCTGGCCTTGATGAAATGTCTCTAACATTATTTGCCATGTCTCTCAGTTCTGTACTAAACTATCCGCAATCCCAACCGCCCAGTGGGGCCAACCATCAAAAATGGGACAAAAACAACAATAACAATAACGTTCCCAAAACTAACGACTACGTGCAACTATTACGCGAATAAAAGAGGACATTAGAGTAAAATGACTTCATTTACTTTGCCGGTCAATAAAACTGCACAGTGGTTCGGAACAAAGCGCGCGACAAGGGGCGCGTGTGAACTGTATCGAATATCAATTGCTGGTGAGGGCTGACGCCATTATTCAAATTTTGGATACTTATCGGACTTGTTTTACATGTTTTTGATACTTTTTGGTGTTTTACTAAATCTTTTTACCTGACTGCTAAGGAAGTGTATTTTTCTGAACTTCATAAGTAAGTGAGATTGGTTAATTTAGATTTTTAGTTTGACTTACGTACTTTGTTATACTGTCGCTATAGCAACATATAATAAAAAGAAAATAAAATAAGTACTTAAGCAGCTCCTATACGGCAAACGCGACTTTTTTTAACCCTTTGCGTGCGAGTACGACTCGCACTTGACCGAATTTTTGCAACTTTTTACAAAAAAAATAACAAATTGGCTATGAAAGTTTGAGTATTTTTACAAAATATTGCCCTTAATTTCGTTTATTCATCGTATGCGCAATTGATTTAGACTAAGGCAAACAAATTCACAGGTTACATACATACTTAAAAATTGCCACTGTATTTCTGTATTACCCCGCTTTTCACTCAAAAACATATCAAGTAGCGAAATTCACAATTTAATTTTTTTTGATTAAAAAAAGATTCAAAAGTTAACAACTGACACAATTGTAATTGTACCCTTTACATCTCCAAAAGCACGCTCCAGATCAGCCCGTCAAAACATTAATTAAACCGTTACAAAACATGTCAGCCCAGTTTAAAGTGATAAATCTCAGCCCTACTGCAAATCAACACAAGGCACAACCCTATAGCCCCGATTAGTTTATTTGTGCCACCCCTGCGGCAAATAATTGATTGACTTAAATGACATTACATTAGTGTAATGATTGCATATGTTATTGTTCCGAGTTTTTGTTGAGGGTTTATTAGCTTATCTGTGTTGTTTTGTGAAGGTTGGTTATTACAGGCAACTTTTATTACTGTTAGTCACATGATTTCGTGAATTTTTGAGCAGCGTTTATAAAATCGATACGATCAGATTTCTGTTTTTTGTAGGCTAGAACAAAGGAAAGCGTTAATTTATATCCCTTGGATAAAAATAATCACACCAAGGACTGATTTAACGCATGAAAATAAAATATTGTCTGATAGGTTATTTGTCACACACATCCGATATTTTGACATGAAAAAAAATGTTAATGTAATCTTATATTAAATAGGCGAAAGTTTACATGTGTGTGTGTGTTTGTTACTTCTTCACTGGAAAACAGTTGGATTCAATATGATAAAATTTGACATTCTATATACCGACACCCCGGATGGACACAAAAACTATTTTTCATCCCTGAAAAATGCATTTCCCACGGGATTGAAACTAGCCAATTCTCACACAGAATAACAGACAACGGCTAGTAAATCCTAAGTGATAAACAAGAGTGAGAAATACTAAAGTTTAAAACGTAGAATGATGTAACTTGAACCACTATCCCTGTAATTTCCCAGTTGTGTGAGCTATTCTAAACAAAACTCCGCTCACACCCTCAGCATCCCCCTGTGCCCCCATCAAATCGCAACATATCACCACCATATTAATCATATCGCGCATTTCACGGCTCAACTGTGCTGGTGATTATACTGCACGCCATATGGCCCACATGTGCACTTGTTCTACGGAACTAATGTTGTCTATTCTGTTACGATTTGGGATTTGCCATTATAAAGGTTTTCGTTTTTTTTTAAGCGGTTATATTCACTTGTTTAAAATATACCTCTCCTTTTATTTTTGGTTTAGGTATGCTTAAGCGACAGGCTAGCAACTTGTTATTAACCCTTTATTTGGCAAGGGCAAAAAAATTGCAAATTACATAGTATGACAATTTTTTTGAGATTTAGGGTCAAAAATATGCTAGGAAAAATTATTAAAAAAAATTACATCTTTTCAGTTTTCCTGAAAACCAATGTATATCACCATATACAATGCCAAAGAGGCGTAGTATCATGTCTATGTGGTAATGTATATCGTCGGTGAGATTGCCAATTCCGTTATGTGCATTTATTTACTTATGGTTTTTTGCACTCTAAACAAATCTACTTTAAATTGAGATTTGTTTGCACAAAAAAATGCACATACGGAATTTGGCAATCTCACCGACGATATCACGATAGACAATGCCAAATATGGGGTAAAAAATGTTTTATATAAAAATAACAAATATGTGTATTTTTTTTCATATTTATAGAAAAAAACCAGTTCATAGTAGACAAGATATCAAAACAATCGTACAATATTTAGTACGGAAGTTTAAAACACAATTTCTAGGATACTTTCCCGTTATAACAGGTGTCTAGATATTATACTATATTTATTTATTTAGAGTCTATGGTAAACATTTTTTCTCAACTTTTTTATTACTATCGTCATCAGAGCTGCAAAGCTGATTCATACGTTCGTAAGAAGAGACCAAGAGAAGGCGTTGCAGATGAAAATTTAGGCAAAAAAAGCAACTTGATATAGTCAGTCTCTATTTTGTCATTAGAATAATCACTCGTCTCGGAAGAAGCATTCTGGTAAAGGGTCAATGTTTTTGCAGATCTAGTTTTAATCACATGTTGTTAACAAGCAAATAAAATCAAAATTAACCCAAAACCCAATGAATTGGGTAATTTATATTAGATATAAAAATAATGTATTCAGGCGTGGAATTGGCAATGTTTATCACAGTATACACAAGTCTTTGGCTGTCTACTTGGCATTGTATATTGTGATAAACATTCGTAATTAGACAGGTACAGACAATGCAAACGCCAACCAGCCGATATAAAACGCATACCACACAACTCAACATATATCCATGTGCGTGTTGCATCCATTTTTTTAATTTAAACATTGATATAAAATGAAATATGTCATTAAGTACCTTGCGAAGCGGCGCTTGCGTGCGTCGTTCAGGCATTTTGACTTTAGACTGACAGTTAAAACTGTTGTTACGACTCAAAAATGTTTTTCTGTCAATTACTCATACATTCAGCTACCAGTATTTCACACAAAAATATACTTGGAGATGTTCATAACTTGTGCAGATTTTTTTTTTTTAATGTATATCACAATATACAAAGTCAAATAAAGGGTTAATAAACTTCTTTGATCTGTTTCTAAACGTAAAATTATTCCAAAATTGGCTACGAAATGCCAAATGGTCATGATTTGTATTATATAGCTTTTTGTGTGCTCTGCCTATCTTTTTGGGAATACAAGCAGCTTATAATATAATGAAACACGGACACAGGTGAGACAAACTAAAAACTTGTAAAATAGCCAACCTTTCTATTAGGTAGATAAAACAATAATTTTAAACAAAAAAAAACCGACTTCAAATTAGCTATATCCCGAAAGGAAACTTCTGTTTATGTAGATATTTGCTAAAGGTCAAGTAGGTATACCTAGCTCTCAGCAGATTCAAGGCTTTAAAAGGAATAGCTCTATCTGATTTAGAACCCTCTAAACTGTTAAGTAAACCCCACGATGAACGAGCATTAGCAGAAATGCAACGCTTGAGAAGCAGCAGGCCTGAAATTACTGAAATTATAATTTCCAGTCTGCAGGTGCATTCAGTATTGAAAGAATTATCCTTTAACTCCTAAACATTAAGGAGTTGACTCAGCTCAATTTTTTTTTATTGCCTAGCGTAAATACTGGTGAAGCTTTGAAAAATGTACTAAAAACATTACCTGTGCCTATAAAACTTGAGGGTTGCCCTCGATTTCCCTCATATTCCATCAACAGGTCAAAATAATATGCTGACAATGGGACCACCTGGAAACTATATCCTTTCAGACAAAAAAAGAATTTTCCAAATCGGTCCAGGCGTCTTCGAGTAATCAGCGAAAACACATAAAAATACTCCCCATTTCTTCCGTGGATGTCGCAAGAGGCGACTAAGGACATAGGTTAAAGTAAATTTTAGGCGACAGGCTAGCAACCTGTCACTATTATACTTGCCACCTTAAAACCAAAAAAATATATGCTAGAAGTGGCCACGAAGCGTGAAATAGTCATCGTTTTGTCTATGTAGCGTTTTGTGTGCTCTGCCTACCCCATTTGAGAATACAGGCGTGATTGTATGTAGGTAGGTAAGTATGTATGTACAAAAGTAAGTGTGGACTAGCGTCGAGTTCTCGTTGATGTCTTTCATACAAAACGCGTTTCCTGTAATTCAAAAACTACGCGACAGATATTGATGAAATTAAAATGGGACCAATGGGAAGCCATTTCCAATCAAACAAAAAAAAAATCGTCGAAATCGGTCCACCCGTTTAGAAGTTCTGAGGTAACATACATAAAAAAAAAAAAAAAAAAAAAAAAAAAAAAAAAAATACAGCCGAATTGAATACCTCCTTTTTTGAAGTCGGTTAAAAAAGAGTTATTTATAAATATAAACGTGTAGTACTCAACTCAAAATCAAAAACGCTATAAGAAACATTCTACCAAACAAACGCTACGCTAATAAATTTCAAACAGCTTTAAAACTGCTTGTAAACATCCCTCTTCTGCCAGCACAAATAGAAATGTAACCACATCATCTTAAACCTAACAAAACGCTAACACGCGTTTCACCCCAAAAACTACCCTACATTATCGACAAGTACCGAATTGCGGACAAATCCCGCACGCATTGACAACATGTTGTGCATTTCTGCGGATAATCCCGGATCGGGACACTCGAGCGTCTGTCGGGACTGTAGGGTGACTATGATGCGAGTGCGTAGAGACAATGTATTTAGTATTAAGTTTAGTGTGTTGACTTGACTTAAGTCATTTAAGTTATGAGTTTCATTTTCAAATTATACAATAATATTATGTCCTTACAACAATTTCATAATCTATTAACTGATTGGTTATAAAAATTGATTATTTTATAACTTAAGGACCCCATTTTTTTTTCATTGTATTCACGAACGATCGTACAGATTATCGTATAGAAAGAACCAATAAGCATAATCCACAAAACATATAAGTTATTCGTCAGGGTGCTCGACATCTTAACAGAAAATATTTCATTTGCTTCGCAATATTATGTTTGATTGTTTGATTAGGACACATACTTTTTAGTTTGAAAGAGAACACGATAGCGATAGTACAGTTTTGAGTTTGCTTTTCTTTTAGTTTTATGCCCGTTCTCATAGACATTTTCAATACACCACTACTTTCAATATATCTTCATTCATTAACTCTTAATATCGCACCTATGTAATAAAACACAGCTAATTCAAAATTCTCAATACTAAAATTATGGATTAATTAATCTTGTCAAACTTTTAAAAAGTCACTTCGACACTATTTTATTTTCACTACAGAGATACAATATATTTCAGAAAATATCCCAGCCATAATCAACGCATAGTCACCCTGGACCGGCGCAAGCGCTCCTCAGAGACGTCCACAGTTGTCCAATTGTTCCGCGCCGCTGTCTGTCGCTACTCGTATCGGCCCCCCGGAGCTTTAATTGAGTTTCTTTTCAAGTGGGGATCAGATTTTTTTAAGAGATTTTGGATTAATATTGCATCTTATTCTAAATAGTGATGCATTCTTAATACGTTTTATAATTGTTTTTTTTTTTTTAATAAAAGAAGTCTAAACATTCTTGTAACTTTTTGTTCTTCATCGAACCACTTTACTGTTGTAAGTATATTATTAAGTTTTGAAACATTTTTTTTTTTTCAAGGAAACCTGTTGATTCTGAAAATGTTGCTAACATTTCTTCCACTAAGTATATTACTAATGGCTTTCTTAGGAAAAGTTTAAAATTTTACTTCGATTAATTTTGTCCCGCTTTTAAGGTCGCGATCCACCGTGCCCCTGTTTTTAAGCCGACGGCGACGGCAGCCAGCACACGGCAAAGCGCAAGACTATAGTCGCGAACAAAACTATAAGTACAGCTGTACGGGATCCTATCGTCATCGTCTTACTCGCTACTCCTACCGCAAAGCAGCAGTGCAAACATCCGGTATAATTACTATTGCAGATGGCATTGTGATAATTTTCAGGTAGGTACCTACCTACTTACTTAATCAAAGTTAGCTTGTGAGTTTTATTAGTTTGTATAATCTGACGTAGGTAAGGTTATTATCAAGTTAGTTCGTACATTTCGGTAATTTATTGATAAAGTCCAGAATTTACATTCAGTAAACAGAATACCTAGGTACTTTGAAGATATTGCTAATTTGACGTCGTTTTTTTTTGTTTAAAGTTATTATTGAAAAGTCAGATGATAAGTTTCGTTTTGTCTAGGGGCTATTATTTATCTTAATTACATAAAAGTTCCAATTTTATCACCCAGAACCGGGAGAACCGCGTTTACCCGGTTCTAAATCCATCCAAGAACCGGGTATCAAAAATCTGGAACCGTGGCCGGTTCTGCATGCACTAGCTGTAACCGACTAACTAGAGACTACAGAAAATAACAGGTAAGTATGTTTATCTCGAGCATGAGTCGATCCCGTGTTGTTGTACTAAGCTCCCAATTACTCTATAATTAAACTCAAGCAGGTACGAATAGGTACTTCAAAGCTTATTGAAAATCACAAGAGCTCGCTAGTGTCAAAATGTTACAAATACCTAAGTGAATAAACTTTCGTTTATTCTTTCAACCGAACACAAAAAATCCTAATTTTGGCACCAATGATTATGATCGACTTCAAACTGCAGCAGTATCAGGATTTTACTATAATTTAAGTATTTCAGTATCAGTATGAATCCTACATACATACATATTCTCACGCCTTTATTCCCATAAGGGGTAGGCAGAGCACTGTAATTCAAAAATCCAGTGCCACGTTTAGCAAATTCAAGGTAACTAGATGGTTAAACGTGATATTGCGGTGACAGGTTGCTAGCCCATCGCCCACAATACACTAACCCTTTCCCAGAGTCGACTCTTACGACACCCACGGGAAGAAAGGGGGAGGTGCTATTCTAACCCGGCACCACACGGGGAATCCTGTACTTTTATTAACCAAATGAATCGGGAAACGTCCGCAAGTCGTCCCTATACCTAACGCAATAAGACTGAATAGTCCAAGATTAAATATTCAAATCCGACAGAACGACCAATGGAATGGAGGAGGTTATTTAGAAATTCAATTGTCAAAAATGCGGGCCCCGCAGAGTCAACACGGGACCAGCTGGCTCGGCGGATCATCCAGGGCTACTGACAAGAAAAACTGACAGACCGACAGCATAGTGAAATAAAACGGATGTTCATTTGAATATCTAGATTAGCTCGACATGTTTCGGGACAATTAAAGGCAGCGGATAGATGCGAAATGCGCGCTGCCGATCTTTGATGGGTCAAAAATTGGCACGAAAAATGTGAGTTCTGTTAGCATTTTAAAAGAGGATTTGTTTAAGACTGTTCTGCTGAATTTTCAAAAAAAAAATTGGAAGTCTTGCGCTTATTTAGACAAAGTTTGTATAAGTTTACGGTTCAAACCTCCGTATCACTCTGTGGTCCAAAAATAGCAACGAAAAAAAGTACAAAAAGGTAGTCTTCAATTATGTTCATTTTGGTGAACTAGTCACAGAGACAAAAGATGTATAAAATGGCCCCTTACAGTCACAATTTAAATATTTTTGATTGTTGTTTCTTATAACCAACATTAATTAAAAATTAAAAAAAAACCCCGACGAGCCCCAACTCGATGGCTTTACTGAACGTGTAACATTCTCATCACACCTAACAAACGACCTGATGACCTTGAAGACCTGAACCGATTTCCACCAAACATAGTTAAGAACACTCTCGACGGATATAGCTTTCGAACAAAAAAACCGCATTAAAATCGGATCATCCGTTCACACACACACACACACACACACACACACAGAGAGAGAGAGAGAGAGAGAGAGACACGTCAAACTTATAACACCCCGTCGTTTTTGCGTCGGGGGTTAAAAACCGGTTACAATCAAAATGGAGATTCTATGCATGCCTGTATCGAATTTAAAAGACATGAAGTTGCCTATACTCCTGGGCAAGTTATAGAATTTATTTTGATTTGATTTGATAAGCGATAGTCTAACAAGCTGTTCCTGTCACTAATATACCAACCCCTTTCATCTAACTTTGAACTTACAATTAGGTAAGCGGAAACTGGCAACCAAATGTAAATTAATCATGGCTATGGTACTTTATGTAATTTGGTTTGATGTTGCGTTACCTCGTGAAAATTACACGTTTTAAAAACAAATACTTACTTTCCGATCTTATCCATGTATAAATTTTAAGACAAAAGACTGTTTTAGTAAAATTAAAAGCAAATCCTCCCGATTCCCTCTCGAACATTTAACCCAAACATGGGCTTGAAAACAAAAACCGAGCGACAATGGTGCCCCATCTCTTATTTAACAATCGCTCAAAACTCCGCTTAGCCAAACAGCGGAACAGTCGCGCAGCCGATTAATTATTAATCGACGAATTAACCCCGTCTTGACTCGATTAAGCGAGTAATCGAGTAAATAAGCGCCGGCGATTAATTTTGCACTCGTTTGTTCAACATCTTTGTTGGAGGGAACTGTTTGCGGAGCTTAGCCGTGTTGATTTAACTTATGAGTAGGTATTTACTTATCAGCGTGGGTGTTTGGTTTGTTAATTTCATCATCTTCATCATCATTTCAGCCACATTGCTGAACATCATAGGCATCCCCTTTAGACTTCCATATTCCATAAGTATCTGTTGAAAAGTGCTTGAATGGCGACCACGGACCAGCAAACGCAGCGTAGAACGTCCACATTGATGATAAGATGGACATACGACTTGATAAAGATCGCCGGAAAACGCAGGATGCACGCTTCCAACAGGTACTTATGGAAGTCTAAAGGGGAGGCCTATGTTCAGCAGTAGACGTCTTATAGCTGAAATGATGATGATTATGAAGTACTTGTTGGAAGCGACCCGCATCCAGCGTTTTCCGACGACCTTTATCAAGTCGTCTGTCCATCTTGTAGGTGGACGTCCTACGCTGTTCTTGCTGGTCCGTGGTCTCCACTCGAGCACTTTTCGACCCCATCGGCCATCTGCTCTTCGTGTGGCCTGCCCATTGCCCCTTCAACTTGCTAATCCGGTGGGCTACGTCGATGACTTTGTTCATTTATTGCTGTTTTATTCAATTTGAGAGTATTCATTAGTTACCTGGGGTCTTAGCGTGCGTTTATCCAGAGTTGAACGTTTGTCATCTCTTTCGAATATAACTACTACAGGCTAGTTAGAGAGGGAAGGTTATAGGCTCACTGTGCTGTCCTTGTTTCTATTAATTTGTCCGTCAAGACAATTTTTAGGGTTAGGAACCCAAAGGATGAAAGCGGGACCCTAGTACCGAGACGTCGCTGTGCGTCTATCTTTCACTAGGTTGTATCTCCGAACCGTGCTAACTTTACTGACTTGACTGTTACAAATTTAACAGATTATATATTTTTATTGCCGCTATAACAACAAACACTAAAAATAAAATAAAATATTTACTTCCGTACCCAGAAAAGGAAAACGGGATCCTATTACTGAGACGTCGCTGTCCGTCCGTCCGTCCGTCGCCAGGCTGTATCTCACGAACCGTGCTAGTTAGACTGTTGAAATGTTCACACTGTTCACCAGACTATTAATTTCTACTGCCGCTATGACAACAAATACTAAAAAGAAACCCTCCTTAGTCGCCTTTTACGACTTTCACAGAAGAAATGGAGAGGGGACCTTACAGTTTATGTATCAACCATTCTAATTTATTACGTCGAAGAAGCACCTAAAATCCCAAGCCATCTTCCTAGTAACACGAAACACGTCTCTACACCCGGTAATAAAAATAAAATACGGTATTAACTTAAACAAGCGCGTTACAAGACGCGAAGACAATCAAAGTTAACATCAAGTTAACGGCGCCATAGAGATTGGGAACAACTTTTCCCATCTGCAGAAAGTTTAAGTAAACGTGCATAAACATGCAAATTGACTGATTTACTTAATAAAAGTAATTGAATAGGCGGATGACATCTGGGAGCGATGAGTTTGGGAGCCCCCTTGTTATTATTTTTGTGCTCCGGTTCGTTAATTTCGGATTTTTTCTTGATTAAGCTAAGTTACCTATCCAGGCCGTTCTCTATTTTGTACGCTTTCTCATTAAAAAAAAAAAACAAGTAAAATCAAGAGCGCAACCGGTAGCGAAATACAAATAAATCCATTCCGATATTTCAGATACTACACGTGCAATATGTATAAATATGGAATGGAATCATAAAATTTGTAAGAAAATTCTAATATATCCTAATTCGTATCGAGAACGCCTGTGATTCTGACTCTACCAATAGAGTTAAGTTAGGGACTGGATCGACCTTTTACAGCTACCATTTACATTTAAAGGAGTATTATTTTGACAGCTATTGAATTAAAAACAGTGACTAAGTAATATAACTGTGAAAATTTCATAAAATTCATTTCTCAATCACAATGTATTTTTTAGGAAAAATTACCAGACACAGTATCATTTACGAAAACGAGTCTTACATTAATTTAGCTTAAGAAACCATAAATAAAATCCCAAGCATCCTTAAACAACATCAGCTTAACTCAAAAGCCAAATTAACTCAAAAAAACGCCTTCGCCAAAGAATTAATCTTCAGCGTCAAAGTTAATGTAGAAATAATGGTTTTCCCGCGGATGGGGCCTGTTTGTTTCAATTAGGGGCCTGGGAGGGCTTGAACAAGGCCCCATCTATATTTAAACAGGGACAGAAATTAAATCTTACGCGTCCCGTTGAATGCATGTCGGGGCTCGGATGTGATTTCTGCCGGTTTTGGGATTGGCTATTGAGACAGATGACGGTTTGTTCTAACGACTAAAATTTACACAGTGTGGAATGTAAATCGGGCTTTGGAGGGAAATTACTTTAAATCATTAGGAATCTTATAAAGGAATAAATCTGCTTTGGAAATGTTTCGTTACCTCGCTTGCCTCGCCCAAGACTAGAACCAACAATAATTTTAAACAAAAAAAAAAACCGACTTCAAATTAGCAATATTTTGAAAAGATTCTGTTTACTGAATGTAAAATCTTGACTTCATCAACAAATTACCGAAAACGCCGTACATCTCCATATAAAATTTGAAGAGTTCCCTCGATTTCTCCAAGATTCCATCATCAGATCCTGGTGTCGTGCCAATGGGACCAATTTCGAGTTATACCCTATCGATTAAAAAAAAATTTTGAAAATCGGTCCACGGGTCTCCGAGCTATCGAGTAACATACACACAAAAAAAATAAAAAAAAAATTAGGTCGAATTGAGAACCTCCTCTTTTTGAAGTCAGTTAAAAATAAAATAAGTTTGTTAAGTTTAACAGAATAATTTCTTGGAATTAGCACCTTGATACAAAATAGAAGTAATGCTAATTTTTATCCTTAGTCGATTTCAAAATGAATGATCACATTTATGATTTAATATTAAATGTTCTTAGGCTGTAAGATTTCACTTAAGGGCGTAAACGTTTTCTAATATTTTCACCACCATCACCGTATCTTAATTGTAAATGTGTATTTAAAAAAGTATCGGGTTTAAAACATTTCTCCACATTACTTACCTACTTACTTTTACAACTGAGTCACAAATTGTAGTAGTATGAAGTTACTTGAGACGATTTTCACAAACTGGAGAAGAATGTATTAAAATTAATATCTGAGCACTCACATCCACAAATACAAGTTTTATAATTTTCTCGGAAAAGACGAACGTTCCGCGGCCAAATTCATTCAAGTTTGAAGAAGAAGAAAGACATTTATCACATTTATTAACGTAAGCTTGCTATCATAAATGGAGCACATGAGATCTCCTAAATCGAGTAGCGCAAGATATCTTCCAAGTCGAGTAGCACATGAGGCCTAAATCTCTTGATCTAGATCTTGTAAATCGAGTAGGAGTAGCACACGAGACCTCCTAAATCGAGTAGCACAAGATATCTCGCAAGTCGAGGAAGACACGGTAGATCTCCTA
Source organism: Adoxophyes honmai (assembly GCA_005406045.1). Lineage (NCBI taxonomy): Eukaryota > Metazoa > Arthropoda > Insecta > Lepidoptera > Tortricidae > Adoxophyes > Adoxophyes honmai. Next base: position 10,941 of record BHDV01002067.1, on the reverse strand, counting down.
AATCGAGTAGCGCACGATATCTTGCAAGTCGAGTAGCATACGAGTCCTAAATCGAGTAGTGCGGCACACGAGACCTTCTAAATCGAGTAGCACAAGATATCTTGCAAGTCGAGTAGCACACGAGTCCTAAATCGAGTAGCACGTAAGATCTTGAGTAGCTCAAGTCGAGAAAGACACGGTAGACCTCCGAAATCGAGTAGCACAAGATATCTCACAAGTCGAGTATCACACGAGATCTCCTAAATCGAGTACCTAGCGCGTAAAAATTAAATTGAAAAATTACATTAAATTGAAATTAAATCTGTAAGTTGAGTAGCACACGAGACCTCCTAAATCGAGTAGCACAAGATACTTTACAAGTCGAGTAGCATACGACATCTCATAAATCGATTAGCACAACAAGATATCCTGCAAGTCGAGTAGTACACGAGTCCTAAATCGAGTAGCACGTAAGATCTTGTAAATCGAGTAGGACACGAGTCTCGAATCGAGGACCGCGTAAGATCTTGTAATCGAGTAGCACACGAGTCCTAAATCGAGTAAGATTTTGTAAATCCAGTAGCGCACGAGATCTCAAGAGTTCGCACGAGATAGACTTCAACTTCACTAATTTGTAGTACATAGTCTGTAGGAATCATGCCGTGCCCCGCTAAACGTACAGTCACGAACCAGGATTAATTGCAATTTAGACGTGCAATCAATGACCGATGTGACAGACTAGATGTCAGCTATTGGATTAGTATTACACGACCAAGTTACAAATATAGGTAAGTGGCTCAACAATCCCTGTTCGCGATGGTACAGAGAAACGTCTCGTGAAATAGTAATTTAATTGATAATCGCATAACCCTTCACGAGGTTTTACCATTTGGGACAATACATATGTTTGAGGCCCTGCGCAGGCGACAGACTATCCGTGACGCACTTTTTAATCTGTGAAAATAGAAACTATGCAAATATATGCAGTAACGCACACGACGCGCAAAAAGTCCGGCGCACAATACATACAATCCATGCAGACTTTTTATGCGCCGCAGACTTGATCGCGCAAAAAGTGTGCCGTCTGCGCTGCACCTGAATATACGGAAAACGTTTTTTTTTTAAACGTTTTTAATGTAAAAGTGGATTCCTTTACGATCGTTCTTAAAAAGTAGCAAAGTCCTCGGTATTTTTGTGTCAAAATTCCTCATTTCAACTCATTGATTGGATTTGGTTAAAAACAGGCTAAGCACAAAAAACTCAGTTTCATATGAAAAAACCTTATCAAAATATATACATCCGTTCGAGAGTTGGAAAGCTAAAGAAAGACAGACATAGCAGTTAAATCACCCCTAATTTGCGTCGGATATTTGTAAGATACGGTGGAGACCAGGTGGAATGAAGCACGAACAGCACAGAACAGTGCGGCATAGATGAAGAATGCCAACTCCAAACACATTAAACGCAATCAGCTACTAAATCCAACCGAGATGACACGATCGTGAGGGTTAAATTCAATTGAATTTGAATCCTATTGCCGTACGTAATGGTTCCAGATTTAAACCTCACAATCGTATTCGCTCGGTTGGACATGACACTTAATAAACTAAAAAAATAATTAACAAAAAATGTAACCCGTAAAAAAGAAAAAGCGAAATATTTTTTTGTGTATTCTACCTCAAATAAAAAAAACACCACGGAAAACTTTACCTTTACAAAAAAAATACTACCAAAGCAAAAAAAAATCGTAATAACCATCCTAAACTTTAAAAAAATACCAACCTTATTATCTGTCCTCACTACACTTAAGCCCGGGGCATACTTCGCGCGCGACAGCCGGGCCCGCACTGCCGGTGTATCGGCGCCTTAACCAATCCCCGCCCCGCTTTTCAAAGCCCCGCCCATTCCGCCCTAGCCCGACCAATGAGATGGCTAGTAAAACTTTATTTACCTCAAACCGCCGCCCGCTGGCTCCCTCTCGCGATATCGATTGGGCCAGCTACTTATTTAAGGCGGGCGGGAGAATTAATTTTGTGATTGGAATTATGGCTTTAATTCGTTCGCGCCCGGCTCGTTCGATTAAGGCTGATTCTTTTGTGTTGGTTTTCGGGTAAACAAGATTAAATATGGCGCTGTGGTTGTGGTAAGTAGGTCATTTGTGTTATGTATTTATGTTTGTCATTTAAATGTATGTATGTGTCTTCGGATAAATATTTCCAAAAGGAGAGACTGGGTTGAAGTGCATTCATTGGATGTTTTCATTGTGTGCTTACTTATTCTCCAAAAGCGCCTTTTAGATAAAAAAAGGGCAAAAAACTCGTAATGCTTAATTATTTTCTCTAATTAACGAAAATATTAGAACGAATACAATCACGCCTGTTACCAAAAGGGGTAGGCAGAGCACACGAAGCATAAGGCACAAGACCATGACTATTTTACGCGTCGCAGCCAACTTCCTGCGTAATTTAGGTATAAAACCAGACGGAATAGCTTTCTACATACTCCTTAATAGAGGTTGCTAGCCTGCCGCCTAAAGTATACTTACCTACACCTTCACCTTTTTCCTTAATCGCCTCTTAGTTACCAGGGTACCACATCCACGGAGGAATAAAAGAGATGTTATTTTAACCTAGCACAACCACAGAATAGATAATAGTACAAGTACAGAAGCCTCACTGCTTTGATTTTCACAAATGCCGCCTTTTTATGTGCCTACATAATTATTAGTAACAAACGGACCGCACGCTAGCAGCCGACATTGAGCTCTCTGGCGCCGCGCGAAGGTCGACATTACTCCACACCTTGTCAAATGACCCGAAAATAGGGTTGTCAAGTCAATACTTTAATTAAGTACCTACCTATTATACCTAACTATCCGCGTGGTGTCAGAATAGAATAACACCTCTCTATTTCTTCCGTGGATGTCGTAACAGGCGACTAAGGAAATAGGTTTAGGTATGTTTTAGGCGACAGGCTAGCAACCTGTCACTATTCTACCTCTTCCATCTTTGCAAACATAAAACTATGCTAGAAGTGACTGCTATATAAACGTAATCATGGTTTTGTCTATATTACTTTTCGTGTGCTCTGCCTACCCCATTTGGGAACACAGGCGTGATTGTATATGTAGGTTTCTATCAGATTTATGTTGTTTGTAATATTTAAGCCAAAGATACATTAGGCGACATTTGTCGTGCGACATGTCGAGCGATGTAGCGCGACGTCGCCGGACATCGCTCGACATGTCGCGCGACACGTGTATATACGCGGATATAAGTCGCGCGACATGTCGAGCGATGTCGCCTAATGTATCTTTAGCTATACCTACTTAGCGGTTACACTTTTATTTATTCTATGACGCGGGGTCGAATATAATAATTTATATTTTTCATTTTCTCGACAATCGACTGCAATACAGAATATTTTGGATTCATTTTGCTAATTAAAATATGACACGCGTTTGCGATGTAAACTGAATCGTGCTGCGTAAAAAAAGAGACATCGACAAATTCGAATCAAACACTTTTTGCCAACAAAAAGTTCATAACCAATACGTTTTAATTGACAACAACGTATATTATTTTTTTCCATACCCCGCCCGAGATTTCGCCCAGTACCTAGGAGTTCACGGTACAAAAAATACCGGCCAAGTGCAAGTCGTACTCACACTCGGAAGATTCCGCACAAAAAAATTGAAAAAAAAAAAATTGTATGAGAGCCCCTCTTAAACATTTACTTTATTTTTAGTATTTGTTATGGCGGCAATACAAACACATCATCTATGAATATTTCAACTATCTACATATCTCCGTTTTTGAGATACTTACAGACTGGTGACAGACGGACAGACGGACAACGAAGTCTCAGTAGTAGGGTCCCGTTTTCACCCTTTGGGTACGGAACCGTAAAAACTGGAAAAACATTTAAAAAATCACGATAAGAAGCGATAAGGTCATAAATAACGAAGCGAATATGACGCGTGCAAATAATCAGTGTCATAATAATGCCCATCTGCTGAGTTTAACCCCCAATTATGGCATTAAGCCGAAAGGGTTGGGGCGAGGGATGCAGGCGGGGAGAGGTATCGATGAATACGAGTCGATGTTTGAGTCTGATCTTGACGATAGTAGGGTTTATGTTGAGTTTTTATGTGCAATAATTTATACATTAAACTACCGTGAGTCGCGCGCAGAGAGCCGAGGCGCGCAGTTCGCGTTTGGCAGCAGCAGCTGCCGCGGCTCCTAGATGAAGGGCTACGAATTAGTCCGAAACATGTCGAGCTAAACTCGATTTATTTAACGTGAGTTATCCGGTAATTTTCAACATGTGCAATAATTTAATTAAATCAAAAAACAGGTCAACTGCAGGGGTTCAATGCCAGAAACTGCAAAAATAACGTTTTTTTTGCGTGGGAGACCAAATAAATACATACTTATTTATTTTAGTTTCATTATTTACTTTTAAAGTAAGTAGGTTTACAATTAATATACAAACATACATATTTTCACGCCTGTATTCCCAAGAGGGGTAGGCAGAGCCCATGAATTCAAAAATCCAGTGCCACGTTTAGCAATTTCAGGGTAACCATGGTTAAACGTGGTAATTGCAGTGACTGGTTGCTAGCCCATCGCCCACAATACACTATCCCTTCCCCAGATTCGACTCTTACGACACCCACAATTAAATATTCTGTGAATATTTGAAGTGTCTGCCTGTTACTGTTATTTAAGTTAGTAAAATCATTTAATTTTTAGTATTTGTTGTTGTTGGCACGGTTATTGAGATACAGCCGTGCGACGGACGGACGGACGGACAGCGGAGTCTCATAATAGGGTCCCGTCTTCATCCTTAGAGTACGGAACCCTAAAAACAGAAATATTGGTAGAGTTTTACTAATAGCGAGGCCACATTAAAAACCCTCACAAAACATGTTTCATCGTTAAATCAATCAACAACTATCGCCGTGTCCCATCACTAGCTATAATAACAACCGGCTGCTCAATACGCGAATAATGAAGTGTCGTCACGCCGCCATTGTAGCGGCAGTGTGCACGCGCCCTTACACTAGCTACACCGCGCTGTGTGCGGCTGCCCTAACTAGGGTTGTCTAGTTTGAAATTAAATTATTTGAATATGTTTTAAACAATGAAATTAACATAAAAAACGATAGACAAGCTTTTATGCTTATTGTCTTACTTACTTACTCATTATTATCAAAAACAAGGCAGTTCTTTTTTATAAAAGTAAGTAAGTAGGAGCTTAAGTTTGTTTTCGTATGTGAGACGCTTAATTTTCATAAAGAAAATCTCTCAAGTAAACACAATTCTAATATATCCGCAGACGAAAAACACTCATTTTCACGTGTGTTTCAGTGACCTAATTCAAGTTTAGTCATCACAGATATTTCACATTTCGTAGCCCGTTTTAACTCAATCCAAGATTAAAAGAACGATAAAATATGCACAAACAGGTTGCTAACCTGTCGCTTAAAGCTTACCTCAGGAAAGAAATCATATGCTGGTTAAAAAAATGTGACAATAATTAACATACATATAATGATTAGGATTTTTGTTTAGTTAAGGCGAACTATAAAGTTGTGGCTGGGAATGGTTGGAAGAGGAAGACGGAGGACCGTGTTGAGTGGCGTGCCATGGGAGAGGCCTATGTCCAGCAGTAGACGAATATGGGCTGATGATGATGATGATAAACTATAATACCAGCAACATAAGCTTTAAAAAAATACTCATTTCAAAACGTAAAACGCCCCTTTTTAAAGTTTTAGGCGCTGCGCAGACGACAGTGTTTTGTGCGATCGAGTCTGTGGAGCAATAAATTGTCTGAATGGCCCGCTGACAGTTTCCAGGAATTTCCATTCAGAGTTTCGTGGAAATGTCAGCGCGCCATTCAGACAATTTATTGCTCCACAGACTCGATCGTACAAAACACTGTCGTCTGCGCAGCGCCTTAATGTGAAAAAGTCTTAACAAATAATCTGTCGATGATCTCCTCTAAACATCTACATGAGTGCCAACCCTACACTGTAAGCTGTCCCGGTGCACCCTTACCTGCGCAGGCGCACGGGATTACCCGCTCGTGTAGATTGCGCGTAATTGCTCTTAATACTTAGCAGGTTTATTTAGTTCGTGCAATTACCCATAGTAATAGCGTGCGTCGGTTTAGAGGTTGCGATATAAACAAATTGGTTTTGAGTAGGAATTATTGTTTCTGTAATCCAAAATGGGGGCAGAGCATTAGAAATGTTACGTAGACGAAACCGATTATTTTCATGTTTCGCAGCCACTTTTTAAGTTGGAGACGAGAGGTATAAGGCCGGCCACATACATTCGGAATTTTTCCGTTCGGAATCCCGAATCGAAAAAACGAACGCAGTCAATCCATACAAAGTCTATGGATCGCCACACACATTCGCAAGGTTTCCGTTCGGAATTCCGCACGGAATTTTTCCGCATGTGTGTGGCAGTCCATTGATTTTGTATGGATTGACTGCGTTCGGAAAGTCCGATTCGGGATTCCGAACGGAAAAATTCCGAATGTATGTGGCCGGCCTAACAGTAACAGGTAGCTAGCCTGTCGCCTAAGGCATACCTTGATATCTCTACTTAGCCGCCTCTGGACTCTGGATGTCGATCCACGGAAGAAATGGAGAGGTGTTATTCCAAACCTAAACCTGAATTAACTAACGTTAATACTAATTCAGAGATGTTATGTTTTTACCGCGACAGACTTTTTAGTCTGTGAAAATAAAACCTATGGAATTATATGCAGTAACGTAAAGTCCGGCGCACAATGCATACAGACTTTTTGCGCGCCGCAGACTCGATCGCACAAAAAGTTTGTCGTCTGCTCTGCGCCTAATGCCTTGATTATACGTACCGAGTAGAGTGGCGAGAGAGTATTCTCGGCCGAGTACTCGGTTTGTGTGTAGTATGAAGGCAATAGTTCACACGAACCGAGTACTCGGCCGAGAACACTCTCTCGCCACTCTACTCGGTACGTGTGATCAAGGCATAAGACCGCCAAACATACCATGAAAAGCGTACATATGTATGTCTTTATTGACTTATGTACTTACCTATTTGTTTGTAGTAATTCGTGTGGTGCCAGGTTAGAATAGCACCTCCCCCTTTCTTCCCGTGGGTATCGTAAGAACCTAAGAACCGACTCTGGGAAAGGGTTAGTGTATTGTGGGCGATGGGCTAGCAACCTGTCACTGCAATATCACGTTTGACCATCTGGTTACCCTGAAATTGCTAAACGTGGCACTGGATTTTTGAATTCATGTGCTCTGCCTACCCCTCTTGGGAATACAGGCGTGAGAATATGTATGTATGTATGTAATACTAATTCAGAGATCTTATGATTTTACCGCGACAGACTTTTTAGTCTGTGAAAATAAAACCTATGGAATTATATGCAGTAACGTAAAGTCCGGCGCACAATGCATACAATCCACACAGACTTTTTGCGCGCCGCAGACTCGATCGCACAAAAAGTTTGTCGTCTGCACTGCGCCTAAGACCGCCAAACATATCATGAAAAGCGTACAACGTACGGTCAAGGACTTTAATTCATGAGCCACCATAGCACCTTTTCAAAGAAAAAATAGTTACGATTTCCCTTGACAATTAATAGGATGTCACTATGACGTTTACTGTGAATTGATTCCATGGTGGCTCATGAATTAAAGTCCTTGACTGTACATATGTCTTTATTGACTTATGTACCTATTTGTTTGTAGTGATTCGTGTGGTGCCAGGTTAGAATAGCACCTCCCCCTTTCTTCCCGTGGGTGTCGTAAGAGTCGACTCTGGGAAAGGGTTAGTGTATTGTGGGCGTTGGGCTAGCAACCTGTCACTGCAATATCACGTTTAACCATCTGGTTACCCTGCTGAAATTGTTAAACGTGGCACTGGATTTTCGAATTCATGTGCTCTGCCTACCCCTCTTGGTAATACAGGCGTTAGAATATGTATGTATGTTGTTTGTAGTATAATACTATCTCCTGTAAGTTAATACTTGCTGGCCTTCCTGCCCCGCCCTGTAATGTAACCACATAACTAAGGCCGGCCACATACATTCGGAATTTTTCCGTTCGGAATCCCGAATCGGACTTTCCGAACGCAGTCAATCCATACAAAATCAATGGACCGCCACACACATTCGGAAAAATTCCGTGCGGAATTCCGAACGGAAAGCTTGCGAATGTGTGTGGCGGTCCATAGATTTTGTATGGATTGACTGCGTTCGGAAAGTCTGATTCGGGATTCCGAACGGAAAAATTCCGTATGTATGTGGCCGGCCTTAACAATATGTGTAAGTGTGTAATGCGACACTATCTGTGATAGCATCGCAATAGATGACTTAACTTCGCGTGGCAACAGGGAGCCAAAAGGGAGAGCAATGCTCTTCCTTTGACGCGACTTTATTTAGTTTTCTACTACTTAGATTAGGTTTAACTGCCTAGAGACAGGACAACTTGAATAAGGCGGCTTCTTTGATTCGGTTTCACTCGGACTCTCAATAGGGATGATGACAGGGTAAAAAATATATCATTCTAATTAGTCCGTAAGTTAGATTATGGAAATAATTAAACATCGACAAAGGTACAGATTATCAAACTTCCTTAGTGGGGGCTATGACGTCACGTTTGAGTAAAAATTGTACCCAAACGTGATATCACGCGATACTTTAAGGATCTTTATTATCGTCATTTTTCGTCTGTCAAATAAAAGAAAAAATATGGGTATAATATTTTTTCGTAGTCTATCTGACGGACTAAATAGTTTTATCTAGTCATCTAGCCTATTCCCATCACTAAAGCGCTCATGTATAGGTAGAGAAAGAGTGGTACGCTTAGTTTTCATACAAATGCAGGAACTCGCGGTATCTATTTCGATATAAGTCTGTGGACTTCATCAATTAACGATAATGTGCGTTAAACTAACAGCTTAGTTGATGGGCTCCGGTTACTAGGATTACGGCGGTTGTTTACTTACATACATACATACATAACGCCTGTTCCCTAATGGGGTAGGCAGAGCGCCAGAAATAATACGCACACAAAACCAAGACTATTTCACGTTTGTGGCTATTTCTAGCATATTTTTTCAGGTTTTGAGTTGGCTATAATAGTGACAGGTTTGCCTATCGCCTAAAGTATACCTTAACCTAATTGCTTAGTCGCCTCTTACGACATCCACGGAAGAAATGGAGAGGTGTTATTCTCAACCCGACGCCACACGGAAGCCGTTGTTTACCAGAAACTAAATTAGTTTTTAAATCGCACGGGAGAGATTAGTTTTTGAAGAAAACATGGGGATACCGTAAACATGTTATTTACCGGTTTTTTGTCTGCTGGGCTGAATTTAGTTTTAGTAAATACTTGCAAGTGACTCGTAGGAAGTGATACTCAAAATGAAGTTAAGACACACTCCGTCCTATATTGTAGAGAAATTGACGAAGTTTTTGCGATTCTAAAAGTCGCAAGAAAAATATGGGTGCGATTTATGGTAGAGAGGTTAGGTCAATTATATTATTTCTATCTTTTGATTTCTTAGCGTCCTTACCAAATGAGTGAAAACGAGACCCTATTAAGTACTAATACTTCGCTGTCACCAGACTGTAGGGTAAAGTCACCAGTAATGGACAAAGAACCAGTAATGGACAATGACTCTTATTTACTACCCACTAAGGAAAAGTCATTTGCTTGTCAGCTTAAACCGACCATAACTGGTGCCGTTACCCTATGACGAACTGTGCCAGCTAAGTGTTGAAATTTTGACCGTCTAGGTATGTATTTCTATTGCCCCTATAACAGCAAATACAAATAAAATACATTTATTAAACTAATACTCATACTCATACTCATACTCTTTATTTGGTAATAAAATTATTATTACATGTCATTACAATACATTATCAAATCTAATTAATAAAATTGTTGTGAATAAAAAAAATACAATAAGCAAATAATAAGAATAAAAATAAAAGTAATATATCAATGTCACATTATTGTCGTTAAAATACATTATTATCATTATATTACATACATATAATAATAACTCACCGGGGGCTGTACTTATTATTATTTAGTCTTAAACCAAGTCAACCAACTTCTTCGTATGAAAAGCTTATTTAATCGCGAGTACATAGTCAGTCACTCCTAGACTTAGGTAATTGAAAAGACTTAATTGAAATAGTAGTGATGCCACTGTGTGTGTAAATTCGATTAACAATCGCTAAATTGTGGAGCTCGAACAAAGGGGAGGGCCGGGGTAAATTGATTGTGCGGCGGCCTGCTGAAAAACGATTGGAAAAATCGCGTAGCGCTTAAAGTATGCGGACAACAATTCTACAGTCTCTATACTCCATTTCATTTAACAGTGAAGCAGCTTAGCGCCACCTATTGTAAAGTAGTACAACTTCTTCGAAAAATGTGTGACGTCATTCTAAATCCAACATGGTGGATCATTGAGCTTGTAGCGACCAGTAATAGAATTTCTTCCACAAACGTCATCAGCTGTCAAAAACTGTTCTACATGACGCAAAAAAAGTTTCGAAGATAGGTTACATAAATTAAATACAACCTCTCACTTTCTCTCTGTGGACTTCGGTCCCCGCCCCGGGCATAACATCTGCCTGGAGAGAGATCATTCTATTGGAGTCGATCCCACAATTGAATTTTGAGGGTCATAACCTCAACACATTTTTGAATTAACCAAGGCGTCACCGAAACTGGTGATACCGTTTGTATTGAGAACATTATGAGTACTATGACAAACTGTAAAGTGCTATTCTCTATTTTTAAGCCTAAAATTATGCTAAAGGGGACTGAAACCTGACATAAACGTAGTTTTGCCTACCCAGGGAACCAGCCATGATTGGTACTTCTTGGGTTGATGTACAGTCGCGAACCGGGATTGTTGAGCCACTTGCCACTGT
>BHDV01002060.1:14594-46575 GCA_005406045.1 Adoxophyes honmai | reverse complement strand
GCGACCGTGTAGAGAATATCCCAAAAAAATTTTTTTTCATGTCTTAGAAATTAATTAATTGACGACTATATGAGAGTATATCTTTATGTTTATATGCATGTATTGATGCTTTAAGATCATGTCTACCATACCAGAGACTATCCATGGATTAATCTGCTTCGACAAAGAATAGAGCGCGTTTCTATGGTTTCTCAGGAAATTTCTCGATTTTTTTAATATCTCTGAAACTATAGTACTTACACCTATGGGAGTTCTAATACGTGCTTTTATTGGTAATCGAGTATCTAAAAATTACATAAAATAGGGATGACCGCAACTAAGCCATTTTAATACACTGTGCAGACTACCATAAGAACTTGTTTTAGTCCCTTGTTGAACAATCTACTATTTATTTTTATTCTCACCCATTACTTCCGTGGCTGTCGTAAAAGGCGACTAAGGGAATAGGTTTAGTTATGCTAGCAACCTGTCTCTAATATACTACATCTTCCATCTGTTTTCAAACCTAAAATTATGTTAGAAGTGGCTGCGGCTAATCATGATTTTGCCTATGTCACGTTCTCTGCCTACCCCATTTGGGAACATAGGAGTCATGTATGTCTGTATGTGAGGGCGAAGAGTGGTGGCGCGCAGTGTGCTTTTGGCAGTAGCCATGTCAAGCTAAACTCGATCTATGACGTGAATCATCCGTATATTGAAAAAGTCTGAAATTTAAATTACATTTCCAAGAAAACTCGTTTAATCGCTTTTCTAACTCTTTGCTTCGTGTATTTAGGAACTCGATTGACTGTCACTATTATTATAAATCAACATAGAGGATAGAACCTATAGAGAAACAATGTTCGCAACCCCGGTCCGCAAATAGTTTGTTGATTTCAACATACTAAACGTCACCGTCACTGTCACAGAAACTGTACAGAGCCAATAACCGTAAAGAAAAAGGCACTAGCGTTACGCGCGATCTTGGACCGGCCAATAAGGCTCAATTCCCACCAGAAGAGCAGCGCAGCGCGGCGTAGCGGAGCGCAGTTTCAGTGTCATGAGAATTTCAACTTTATTTTCATTACAATAAGACTTATTATCGCATGAGAAACTCTAACGATGCGCGCGCATGCCCGCGTGTCCATGGTAATTCCAGCGCATTCCATAAACAAAGCCGTGCGACTGCGCGAGCTGTCGCAGGAATGTCCGAGGATGCTCGAGTAGTCGCGACAGCCGCTGTCAATACATATGTCAATATGTCAATAATTATGTAAATTCCAGCGACTTCCTACGCATTCCAGCGGCTTCTCGAACAGTCGCAGGAATCCTCGCACATTCTCCACGGAGCGGGTCGCTGCGCTACGCCGCGCTGCGCTGCTCTTCTGGTGTGAATTGACCCTAAGAGCACAGCGATCACTTCAATTGTTTTGCGGAATAATTTCCGAACAACCAAGATGACATTAGTACTCTATAGTTTCTATTCTCAATGTAAATCAATATGCGAACCGACCAACGCCCGACTCGGAACCATCCTATGTGTTCCGAAGCTAAAATTCTTCACAAACTCCAGTCTTCGCTATCTCCATTCCAGCTCGCATACTCTCTGGCCCCCACCTCGTCGTTACCTAAGGATAATCGCTGATTTATGACCATTAACGCCACGTGATTTAGCTGCCGCCATTTTTGTTTTACCTCGTACATGGATTCAAATCGAATGTACAAATATAATGGGATTTGCAAGGATGCCGTTCGATTTTTTTGGCAGTTGGTCCGTTACGATAAGCTTAAATCCTGTCTTTGTAAAGGATCTAAAACAGATGAGAGAGGTAATAGTGATAGGTTGCTAGCCTGTCTCCTAATGCATATCTTAACTTATTTGTTTGGTTGTTTCTTGCGACAGCCATCGAAGAAATGAAGAAAGGTTATTCTAAAATGACACCACACAGAATTAAAGATCTAAAAATTATGGTTACGACATACATACATATACATACATATACTCACGCCTGTATTCCCAAAAGGGGTAGGCAGAGCACATGAAATCAAAAATCCAGTGCCACGTTTAGCAATTTCAGGGTAACCAGATAGTTAAACGTGAGATTGTAGTGACAGGTTGCTAGCCCATCGCCCACAATACACCAACCCTTTCCCTGAGTCGCCTCTTACGACACCCACGGGAAGAAAGGGGGAGGTGCTATTCTAACCCGGCACCACACAGGAAATATGGTTACGAATGGTTAAATAATCAACTAATCTGTCCACCCTATTTGGAAAGGTTTTTGCTTCGATGTATGTTAATTTCTTATATTAATCTATAAAAAAACCTGTTCCGATTTCTTTCAATTACACAAATAAATTCCAAAAAACAACTGGCTCCTAAAGTATTGCTTACAATTACTCTTAATACCCACAACTCCAACTTAAAGTTAACAAAATTCAAATTTATTAACAACTTTCCACGCTTAACCACTCCAAACCCAGACGAAATCTCAAATTCCGCTTTGACTTTGACAAATTCATCACCGTCTGACCAATCTCAACTCCCTCATTTAGCGTCAAATTATCCGTAAGAAAATTCGAATCTTTATCAATTAGGAGGCTGTGAGCATTACTGGAGCTGATAAATAGAATTTATCAGCAGAAACGAGCGCGGTAACTCAGGATGACGCGGGCTAGATTACTCTGTCTAACTTTGTGAGGTCATTGGGAAGGTAGAGCAAGTGGAGTGTGAACAAAATTTGGCGTAACATGCCGGCAAGTCTGTGTGGAGAATGCTGGAAGTTTTTACGCTGTTTTTGGGGTTCCAATGACTCTTTTTGACTAAAATGTGAACGTTTTGGTCAGGTCAAGAGTATCCAGTACTGACGAGAATGTATTACTATGATTGATGAATGTGAATGTGCGAAAGAGGTATGTCCGGATCGTATCTACCTTAAAGAAAGTAGGTAAAGTTTTAAGACGAGACAGGCTAGCAACTTGTCACTGTTATACCTCTTTCGCTTAAAAAAAAGTTAAAAAACTGTCCAAAACGCTAAGTTAAAGCTAATATCCTGCATGTCTCAGGCTATCACATCTCGCAGCATGCATGACCAAATCGCGCGCGAGCGGAATTCGGTGGTTTGGTTTATCTACTGAGTCTATAACCACCTGGCTCCATCGTCAGAACTTGGTTCTCATTTAGAATCAAAGTGTTTATCAAGATAAATCAAACGAGCACAAGCTTGATCGCTGCGTTTTATTACAGAGCTCAAATAAGTTCATTCCTAGATACAGGCGTGTTAAATACAGAGTGTAAATGAATTGTTCAGGCTAAAATAAAACCGTAGCGCAGTTGTAGACATTTGACGAGCACCGCAGTTTTTCATATTATTAAAATCGATGACATGGTTCTAAAGAACATAATAATTATATTTTATCTTCGTATACGCATCCTGGACATTAGTGTAGCTTCTATAACTGCGTCTTTACTCACTAAATTATCATTCTACTCGTAGATTTTATCCCGCATCTCCTTCTTTTGTAATAATGCCGTTCCTAACGGTGTCTAGTTCAATTTGAGAAAGACTTATGGCAAAGTCCTCTCTCGCCGCGTCTCGGTGAACATTAAAATATCTCGTATCTTTGTTGCTTAAATCTCAAAGTATTTCAGACGGGAAATTAAAACAATTTCACTTCCGTGTTGAGATCTTGCGCTCATTGAGGAAAATCACATTTGACATGGCGCCCTTTGTGGAAATTTGGACGCGATTCTGAACTTTATTTTAACGGGGTTGGGATGGAATTAGCTTGGCGTTCTCTTGACACGCTGACGTGTATTGTAAGTCTTGTTAAAAGTGACTTAATGAACTTTCCTAAGAGGTGTGCTGAAAGGATTATTTTTGACGTTAGCGTTCAGAGACGACCGAAATAGTTATATATATTAAAACGCCTATATTCTCAAACAAGGCAGACGAAACGCTACATAGACAAAACCGTCACTGTTTTACGTTTTGGGTCCACTTCTAGTATATTTTTAAGTGCTAGGTTAGCAGGTATCACAGGTTAGCAGGTTGCTAGCCTGTCGCTTAACATTTAACCTATTTCCTTAGTCCCCTCTAACGACATGCACGGAATAAATGAAGGGATGTTATTATAAACCCAAACTTATAATAAACGTGGAAATTATACTTACAATTGTGTGTATTTATTTTAATTGTTATTATTTCTATATTTTATAATATTTCTATATTTGGAAGACCTAGACGGACGTACCGTGACCGAATCGCGGACGTTTTAGAAACAGGTCAGGTCAAGAGTACCCGAAACCGACGAGCATGTATGAGGATATTTATGAATGTGGATGAAGCAAAAGAGGTATGTCAGGATCGTAGCGAGTGGAACAAAGTAGTCTCTGCCTACCCCTGTGGGAAAGAGGCGTGACGATATGTATGTATGTATGTATATATGAAAAGCTGGGCGAGTATGTTTTTATTCCAGTAAATTTTTGTCTGCTACGGTTACATTTTCAAGCCTGAATTGCTTTTCGATAACTTGAACTAGAAAGAACACTGAATGTTATTTTATCTAAATCAAAATCATAATTATATCTAATCTACGCTTTTATAAGCAAATGACCTCCTTTAGGAGACATTATAAAATATTAGGTAACATTACTAAAATGATAACGCTATTATAACAACCTACATTCAAATTTCGAAGATCTTAACCCTTCGTATGCGGGAAAGGAAAAATATACTGCATTCGAGCCTCTTCTGTTTCAATATCTACAAATTATGGTGATTAAAATAAAAATAAAAAAAAGATATCCCTAAAATGGAGCAGATCTGCTCCATAGCATACGAGAGGTTAAAACAGAATAGATGATGATTCAAAGAAGAAAACAAGACAAGTTAGATTAAATTTGGAACACGAGTTTTGCGCGGCTGACGGTACGAGCCTGGGACGCCGATGCGCAATTGTTTATGGAATTCCGTACTACCGCCATCTTAGCCGTTATTTAGTCGTACAAATAATTATCCTTATTTTTTTAAGTTCTTACTAATTATTACTACAAATTGACGAATCCCGATTATTTTCCCTTTATTTGTGCTATAAAACATTGCTTCATACCTTTCATGATTGTAGGTCATTGGAACGTACGCCTTTTTAATCAGGCATAGAATAGTACCCGTGTGGTGCCGGGTTAGAATAGCGCCTCCCCCTTTCTTCCCGTGGGTGTCGTAAGAGTCGACTCTGGGAAAGGGTTAGTGTATTGTGGGCGATGGGCTAGCAACCTGTCACTGCAATATCACGTTTAACCATCTGGATGCCCTGAAATTGCTAGATGTGGCACTGAATTCTTGAATTCATGTGCTCTGCCTACCCCTCTTGGGAATACAGGCGTGATGTATGTATGTATGTATGTATAGAATAGTATTTGTTATAGGTACACTTTCAAGCTATCAAGTATCAACTACCATTCCCATAACCTATAACCGTTATCTGGGCATAGTCGGGATGACATCGTCTGCAAGCGCTCAGAAATTCAAATTAATGAGTCCGTGGTGCCAGCGACGCATGCCTGTGGCCTCTATGTGGGTGAAACTAAACAATGGCTATAAGTAAATATTTACTGGTCAGCTCTCTTTAGGTGTTATAATGATAGGATATATTAGTAATGTTATGAATGCGAAGGTTTATTTTAAAATGTCACCAAATTCTACTGATAGTTTCAAGTGATGATAAAAAGATAGAAAGATTCATTAATTTCATACATATACATACATATTCTCACGCCTGTATTCCCATGAGGGGTAGGCAGAGCACATGAATTCTAAAATCCAGTGCCACGTTTAGCAAATTCAGGGTAGCCAGATGGTTAAACGTGATGTTGAGGTGACAGGTTGCTAGCCCATCGCCCACAAAACACTAACCCTTTCCCAGAGTCGACTCTTACGACACCCACGGGAAGAAAGGGGGAGGTGCTATTTTAACCCGGCACCACACGGGAAATTCATTAATTTCAGTCTGGTAATTTCGTCGTACCTAAATTTTAGATTAAAAGTACATAATCTAATTCACAAAAGGAACGTCAAATTGTAAAAATAATAAAACAAAGCACAAATTCGTAACAATTATGTCAGCACAATTCGTCATCGTCATCACAAATATAAAAAAAGTCCTCTATCATCCAACCGCGGCATAAGCCCCAAGCTAACACAGAGGAGCGGTTGTATTGTAAAAAAAAAAAACTTTTGATACTCTACTTAAGACATTATTATTAGACCAAACCACTGGGTTACCACAACAGTCACTACGAATCCCAAAAACTTTTCTATCATCCAATCGCAGCATAAGCCTCAAAGTAACATAGAGGAGTGGACGTATCTTGAAAAATCTGATCAGGATTTGAACCTATGACACACTCCATACGTAAATTTACTAGACCCCCACAAATCCCGAAAAAGTCCTCTATCATTCAAACGCACTATAGGCCCCAGATTAATACAGTGGAGTGGTTACATCTAAAAAAAAAGTCAAAGTAAAAACAATTACGTAAAACAAAAACATAATGCAAAGTATTGTAGTGTGTTAGTTAATCAGTATTTGAACCTACTGTACTGTACTAGAGGCGATAGATTTTAATACCACCACAATTGTCACCACGAATCCCAAAAAAGTCCTATATCATCCCACCGCAGCATAAGCCCCAGGCTAACACTGTAGAGCGGAGTATCGCATTAAAACGCATTAAGCCTGTCTAAACAAGTCCACAGTCATGCTAAGCACGGCAGACTGACGTGACGGGAAATTCTGGAGCTATAAATCCCGCGTGCTGCGGTCAGGATATACAGCTGTGATAGTAGACATATATGGCTATACATAATGTACAGACGTGGTGAAACAGAGGTATATGGCGCATATTGCGGGGCTGCTTCGGTTTTGTTTGGCAGTCTAAAATTATGGTTTAAGGGGCGCTAAATAGTAATGTTTTTAAGGTTCTGTATTTCTATAGAATCTCTGTAGGATTTAGTTGTCCGTATGTCTGTCTGTCAAGACTAATTTTCTCAGGAATTAGTCTTGGGCCTCTTTAACCTGTGCCAAAATCATTCTTTAAGTCTACGAACTAACCGTTTAATGTCACATTTCTCATAATAATGTTGGCAAAGGGACAGAAAACTTATAGTGTACTTTCCAGTGACCTATAATCATTTTTGGCATGAAGCAATATCGCTTTACACAAGGCAAGTTTAGTATACGTCGAAAAAATCATGCGCCGCGTCACTTTACACTATAACTTATACGCCTATTGGTACAGATATTACGGAAATTTTCGTGCGCGAGTCAAATTCGCACTTTTCTGGGTATCATCTAGCTCTGACACTCTATTTAGTCGTGCTGATAACTTAATGGGGTACGCTGTACGCTACGGAAATGAAAAGATTATGATTAAATAAAAAATAAAAAAGAACGAAGCATTGTCTATTCAGTTTATTTTGAATCGAGACAAGCACAGTACACTCGATCGTGCTGAAAGTTTATCCAGCTCTTTTATAATACTTATTAAAAATTTAAAAAAAAAAAACAGACTAAAATTTTATCTCGCATCAAAGCATCTTCCTTGGAGCAAAATTAACATTTTCCACCTAAATGTTAATAACACATTAAGCCATATAATCTCGCGTATTTTTTACCACTCACATATCCGAGTCCCGGAAAACTTTTTTGATTACCCATAATCCCGTAACGGCACAGTTTACGGCCTCGAAATTAACTTTTCGAATAAAAACGAGAATTAAAAGCGAAATAAACGCTTTGGTCGTTAAAGATATATCAGAGAGATGATTGCGATTAGGAAGTATTAGTTTGTTAAGATGTTTAAGTGCTTAGTGGATTGTAGTGTCCGACCGAAGGTACAATTTTAGCCGAAGCCGAAGCCGAAGCCGATTAATCGGCTTTCATGAAAACTTTCGGCCGAAGCCGAAGCCGAAGCCGAAGGTGTGTTGACCCAAAGAAATGAGAGAATTTGCTAATAGTAAAAAAAGAGCAGTATATTTTCCGCAGTTTTCGCTTCGAAATCAAGTATGTTTATGTTGTTATGTTATGTGTTGTCAGTTATTTATAGGATTAACTGCAAGCAATGCGATCGGGTCGGCGAAATGCTGTTCTGCTAAGCGCTGCGCACTATCCGTCTCGCTCTGGCATCGTTCGTTCAATTTCAAATCACAATTTGCAAACCTTCTGCTTCGGCCAAAGCTTCGGCCAAATTTTGGCCGAAGCCGAAGGTTTGGCCGAAGGTGGATTTTTTGGCCGAAGGTGGCCGAAGCCGAAGCCGAAGCCGAAGCTTCTGTCGGACACTAGTGGATTGCGTTGTTTATTTATTGGTTGTTTATGTGACTATTGCGTAATAGTCATTAAAATACGACGTGTTGTGAAGTGAGTTTGAAAGGTGAAATCTTTAGAGAATCAGGAGTGTTTTATGCCCCATGTACATTCATAATAACATATTATGTATATTGCATCCAAAACTTTATCAACAAAATATAGGCCAGCAACTTATCACTATTATAGGTGCCTCTTCCATCTGTTTTCAAATTTAATATTTGTGCTGGAGGTGGCTGCGAAGCGTGAAATGGTCATGGTTCTGTCTATTTCTCATTTCTTGTGCTCTGTCTCTCCGTTTGGGAAAAGACTCTAATAAGAGTTTTCTCTTCAGGCAGATGTTACGCCTTGGGACCGAAGTCCACAGAGAGAAAGTTGGAAGTAGTGTTTATGTAACCAATCTTCGACTTCAACGTAAATGATGTTCGTAGAAGAAGCTATAGCACTCGACAATAGGTGGCGCCAGGGGTCGTAACATTCTATTTTTAAATTCAGTTTTTTTGTAACTGAGACAGTTTACGTAAAAGTTCGTAAAATTACTTTTACACTGGCATGGTTACATAGCATGATGTTTTAATAGTCTCTTAGTTTCTTCTCTGTCGTTCACGTCGTAAACGAAAGAGACATCACGAATATTGGTTAAGTTAAGTGCCACATAACATGAGAGCAAACAACCTGAAAACGTTTTAGGGGAGATTAAATATCGGAGCATTATGACAATACATGTTAAATGGATTTACGTAAGTGTATACATATATAACACTTGTCTAAGCTCGACATTTTCAGAATAACCTTGAACTTTCTCCTTTTGGGTGGCAATACAGTGTATAGTTTGAAAACAGTGCCTCTAATATGATATATACATTATATAAAGGATAAACTATGGGTGTGTCAAGGAGATCCAAAAATAGCTTGACACTTTCGCTTGTATCACGACTCCCGCATGTCACTGTAGCCATAGGTTACGAATTTGGTGGTTTATGTGAAACCCATTCACAGTAAAAGAAACGTATGTATTCACTTCTTTATAATCAAGAATATTTCGACTGCAGCTGACGTTGCTCCCGATAATTTATCACAATTGTTCCGAAACATCTCAATATCTATTTTTTCTCTGGATGTCATAAGAGGCGACTAAGCAAATAGGTTAAGGTATATTTTAGGCGACAGACTAGCAATCTTGTCACTGGTTACCAGCCAACCATAAAAATATGGTAGAAGTGGCCGTGTGTTTGCCTATTTAGCCTTTCAAATTCTCAGCTTAACCTGAAAATACAGGCTTGATGTATATACGTATCAACATGAAGACGTGAGTGTATCCGTATTATTGTTTTATTTCCGTGCAGCAACTGTTTCATATTTGTAACATTCTGTGTACTGTGACAGAATGTTCAGCCGTGGGCTATATTTATCGCCACACAGTAAAAAACCTCATAAGGCGTTATTTACCAAATCGCTTTTTTTATCGCTTCGTTTTAACCGAATCGTGTGGAACTTTTATCTGACTGCTTTTGACGCTTTTATGGAGTATTAGAGTTTATAATTGAAACGTTCGGGTGATGTTGGGTTTAGATAATACATCGATTATTCGGTGATGTCGTAAGAGGCGCCTTTGGAAATGGTTTAATTTTTTTTTTCGTTCCGTGACCTCATGATAAAATTACATTATGAAAAAAAAAGTAATGTTTTTCTTACTTTTTTACTTTATCGGTATTAATTCTGAACTTAATTGTGAGAAAAAAAAATGATCTTCAAACCGAAAGAATTATCAAAACTGATGTATTTATGGTATTTTGATAATTATTTTGTAAGTGAAACAAATCAGGTACACTCAAGTCGCGTTAACTTGATATTAGTTCAATATTTTAAGTAAAGTAATATACAAACAAATATTTTAAGTAAAGTAAGTAATAAACAAAATAATTGAGTTCGTGTTATTTGGCAATAAGTAAGTTTCAAGTTACAATCTATGTTTATAATAATTTTGTTTTTTACATAAAGATACACACATTTTTTACGGAAGTAACGTACTAGTCACTAAAAGGGTGCTTTCAACCTTTTGTCTCTAAGCCATTCTTTACTCGCAAGTAAATTTACTTTTCACATGAAGTGGGTAAAAGTGACTTATTTTACGATAAAATTGTATTCTTGTCTGATTAAATCAACCCATATATTATATCACGAACAAATCACCACTGCACGTGATCCTAAACACACTAGGCCAATTCTTCCACACCGTATTTGAACACGAATAAAATATGTATACCATCCCAACTCCAATTTTAATCAAAACGCACTTAAGACAGTTTCCCTGCCGAGCTCAATTTGTTAGAAATATTAATTTCACTTAGGCAAATGGTTGGAGGGAATTCGTGTCACAGATTCTCCACTATCACCAAGATTTCCATTTTGGATAACAATTCCGCTGATGAGGACGATGATTAAACATGTTTTGGGGGTACCGGTATACCGTTATATTTACCGGTACCATATTTACCGGTTCACGTTTGTCAGTAGAATGATTACCGGTACTGTTTATTGCGACGGGCGTGATAAATAATTTTCGTGGAAAGCGTTCTTCATTTGAAAATTACATAAAATTAAATTGCAAGAATTAGGAGAAGATTTATTAAACAAATCTATACAGGGAATGTGGATGGGTGCATTGGGAGGGGAAGACCTAGACGGGCATTCTGTGACCAAATCGCGTTTTACAAACAGGTCAGATCAAGAGTACCCGAAACCGACAAGCATGTGTAGAAGGAACAAAGTAGTCTCTGCCTACCCCTGTCGAAAAGAGGCGTGACTATGTATGTAAATTACTAACATTCGACGGCTGGCCCAGTGGTTAGGAACCTGACTGTGAAGCTTAAGGTCCCGGGTTCGATTCCCAGTCTGGGCTGATGTTTCTATGTTGTACGAATGTTTGCTTTCGAGTCTTGAATGTTTATACTCTTTTAACAAAGCACTAATTAACAAATGAAATCAATAAATCACAATACTATCACACATCGTTTATTAATAATTGCAATTATATTCAAACTTAATCCGCTTAAAACTAAATAACTGAACTACGGATATTGTGAAATTATTTCCTAGTTTATGTAAAATAATTAATGGTTGAATTTTGGAGCAATCCATTATTTACACGATTGGGATTATTTTGATAGAGAAGGGTTTTATCATGCTATCTTCATGAGTTCAATTTAAGACAACGTTCAGTAATAATTAAATTTAATACAAGGGTGTTTTGCGCACCATATTCCATTAAAAAGAAAAAAACTAGTCACTACATCAATGCACTTTGTTATTGCCAAAATTGCTTTGCGGTTTGCGGGGTGCGGAATGGACTGTAATTTTTTAGGTTTAGGCTAGCGGGGTGAGACTGAAAGACTAAGGGGATGAAGGAAAATGCACAATACCTCAACTCTCCTGGTTCTGTGATCCTGTGACGATGGAATCCGCTCGGTCGTTCGCTAGACGCGAGGCGGCGCGTCTCCAGAGGCCTGAATCTTGGTCTTCTAGGGTATACACACAACACTAGGGAGCTCCCTGGTCTATCAAATAGTTATTATCCAATGGCTTTCAGCCTCAATGAATTGAAAATACTTTCAGCGCAATTAGCGACGCCGAATTTGATGCCGCGAGGGGCGATAGTTTTAGCAAGAGTGCGAGCGGAATGCACTCATCTTCATTTTATATGTACACATCTCCTCTCTCTCTTCCTCCACGGCCGATGGTACTGTGCAGGGAAGGAGTGGGGGAATAGACGTGGGTGAAAGTAATTCTTCGGTGGGAGTAGATGGATGTAACTTGGGTGGCGTTAACACACTTCATTATAAAACTTTTACTATGATGCTACGCCTAATAGTTTTTTTAATGAGTTTGAATGTAGTAGTCTGAGTTTATTGGTGACAACAAATATTGATATGAAAGCAACCAGCTGAGAGACGTCACACTATATCTTGAGCATCACACTATATCACTGTCATATATTTAAAAAACTCACTTAAAAAACTATCACTTTAACTAAACTATCACTTTAAAAACGTGAATCGACTCTGGGAAAGGGTTAGTGTTAGTGTATTGTGGGCGGTGGGCTACCAACCTGTCACTGCAATATCACGTTTAACCAACTGATTACCCTGAAATTGGTGAACGTGGCACTAGATTTTTGAAACCATGTCTGCCTACCCCTCTGTGAATACAGGCGTGAGAATATGTATGTATATCTTGAGCATTTTCTAATGTTTGACTTTAGGCTAAAGGACTCGATAAGACTCTACTCAAAAGAGTCTTCAGTTAAACGACGAGCCAAAATATGAGTCGGGTTCTTAAAACGTACTCAATACTCGAGTCTTTAGTTACCAATACAACAAGAAGCACTGCAACCTTATAGCATTCAAGATGGCTTGAAAAATTCGAGTGCACAGAATGCAGCGAAAAATGAATTTTAAATATTCGACTAAATCCCTCCGACAAGCTGCAGTTCGTAGAAAACTCAGCGTTTTCCGATTTTTCTTTGAAAATGATATCACTTTTTTATTAAAAAAGTTTAACCTGGTCTGAGAGAAGCTGTTATGAAATCCGGGAGTGATAATACGACTAACAGGTAATCTATTCATAAAGGAAGCCATTTTAGTTACTAACAAACCCCCAAAAATACGTATATTCATCACGCCAGTACGCCGTATAGGGTAGGCAGATCTCACGAAACTCTTAACATTAAAAACCATCTATTTCAGTCATTTCCAACAAGCAGTTATGGAAGTTTAAAGAGGAGGCCTATGTTCAGCAGTGGACGTCTCATGACTGAAATGATGATGATGATCTATTTCAGGTTTCGTAGCGTTTTTGAGCATTATTTTAGATTGAAAAATTACCCGACAACACAAGGGCAAAAAAAACTACTACAGGGCAAAAAATATCGAAACCTATATAATTATTGTCCCTGTATTTCTAAACAAGATATCTGGCGGTATAAGTCTACTAAAAAAAATCTAGCCATGTACCTTCAGTCTTCTTTACTGCGGAAAAAGCGGCGTGCAAACTTACCCCCACTAGTTAAAACTGTGCAAAGTCCGTGGACTGTATAAATCAAGTTTTAGATTAGACTCATAAATTTAAAGCAATGAAAAGTCCAAAACAATAAATAATTGAACCCTCAATAACAATTGAACAAAACCGCTAAAACAAAAACGCTGCGTTCGAAATTTAATTTCGAAAGAACCGCTGCCTTCTGACCCGAGAAAAC
Source organism: Adoxophyes honmai (assembly GCA_005406045.1). Lineage (NCBI taxonomy): Eukaryota > Metazoa > Arthropoda > Insecta > Lepidoptera > Tortricidae > Adoxophyes > Adoxophyes honmai. The sequence goes on along the minus strand of BHDV01002060.1, from coordinate 32,978 downwards.
TATTTTTCGAAGACTGCAGACAGCCGTCGGCTGTCTTGTTAAATTGGAATGCGCTTTTTGCTCCCGACCTCTGAAATAACCAGACTTACCGAAACTCATCCTCTCACTCGTTCTTACACGTACATTCTTTCATTGGTGTGACAAGGACGACACCAAAGTTTTCGTATATTCGATTCAGACTGTAAGAGCAAAGTGCTTTCTTATATTTTTTAAGTAAGGCTTGATTAATGAAGGAGCCAACGCCAAGGATAGCGTTGGGTTTGAGTTTTTTTAGTGTAATTCGTGGTTTTGTTCCGCAAATTCGAGTATTTTTCTTAGTAGCAGCTTTCTGTAATTTCATTTCAACTCGTTTTGAAACCATTTTAACACGAAACGTGTAGAATAGTTATTTACGTGCCTGCTGCATAATAAAAGCCATAATACTCACTGTATTTTACGTTGATGCAACAATTTTATAACTACCGTGAGACTCACTTAAGCTCGTCACACAATAAGCAGACACGGTAATATATCTGTTACAGAACATATATATCTGTCAATATCGCTCCCTATACAATTTCAATGAGCCACCACACACTGCGCAGATTTACCGTCAGGTATTTTTTGACATCGACATATGGAAAAATGGCATTTATACGCAGATCAAATATTATCGTATATGCGTAGTATGTGACCGGCTTTAGAGTGAAATAAACGGATCTACTCACGTTTTAATATTGAGATTAGGACATGTTTCGGGCCAATTCGTGACCCATTATCCGGAGCTACGCGCCACGGCGACAGATAGGCCCGCGCCTAAACATATCGGGCTGATCTCAATATAAAAATCTGAGTAGATCCGTTTATTTCACTATCATTTTTTATAGATTTATTTTTTTATTGCAATTGTTTTGCACTCCTGACATTGCTATTTTTAAATTGGACGATCTTTTTGTGAAATTACTTACATGAAAATTACGAATGATGTGTTTTTCAGAAAAAAAAGAATCAATCTATCTATTTCTTCAGTCAGTCAGTCAGAGGCGTCATTCAAAATCCGACACTACACTTGAGACTGAGAAGATAACTTTCTTTCAAAGTTAACCAAGCAAATAGTCCGAAGAGTGCTCAGTGCCGGGTAGTGCGATCAAGTGCGGCACTTCACAACACAGCTGCCCTGTTATTCATGGAGGAGACACCTGAAAGGCCGCCATATTGGATGCATTCAGGCTCTTAGACGTACCTGAATAGAGGCTGCATTCTGAAGATGTGGCTGCAGAACCAGCGATTATTGCAAGCTTTTTTTTTTGTTATATTTTTAATTTCGCGGTAGTTTTTTGTTTCTCGTGGATGTCGTAAGAGTCGACTCTGGAAAAGAGTTAGTGTATTGTCGGCGATGGGCTAGCAACCTGTCACTACAATATCACGTTTAACCATCTGGTTACCCTGAAATTGCTAAACGTGGCACTGGATTTTTGAATTCACGTGCTCTGCCTACCCCTCTTGGGAATACAGGCGTGGGAATGTATATTTATGTATTTTTAATTTGTTTTTGTTGTATAATCATGGCTGCATACAATCACTCCTGTATTCCTGAATGGCGTTAGACAGAACACACAAAACCGTGACATAGACAAAATCATAACTATTTCTCGATTTTGAGCCACTTCTAGCATAATGTTAGGTTTCAAAACAGATGGAAGAGGTTACAATAGTGACAGGTTGCTAGCCTGTCTCCTAAAGCATAAAATAAATAAATAAATAAAAAAAAAAAAAAAAAGCCTTTATTGTTTCTTGCATAATATGATACAAACATTTTTAAATAATTAAATTTATTCTACGTGTCTTTTTATGATAATTCTTATACTATTTATTCGTATTCTCAATTGCAAGAACCCCTTTTTGGGTAAAGGCCTCCCCCAATGATACCCATTTGCTTCGGTCTTGAGCAGTATGTCTCCAATTTGGGCCGGCGAATGCTCTTATCTCGTCTTCCCATCGCGTTGGTGGTCTTCCTCTACTTCTCTTGCCTTGTGGGCCTCGCCATACGGTAATTTTTGTGGTCCAACGCTCATCAGTTAGTCTCACGATATGGCCTGCCCAATTCCATTTAAGCTTCAAAGAGTAACTCAAAGCATCGGTGGCCTTAGTTATTGCTCTAATTTTTGTGTGCCGTATTTTATCCACCAATCTTATCTTGAGCATGCTTCGTTCTAGTCCTCGTTGACAGGTGGTGATTCTTTGCCTCGCTTTAGCACTAAATTTCCATGTTTGGCATCCATATGTCAAACACGCATACCTTAACTTATTTCTTTAGTCGCCTTTTATGACGTCCATCTACGAAACATAATGGAGGAGAAATCTTATTCTAACCAGACACTATAGATAAACCTCCACCATCAGGACCCAACTTCTAGTGCTAGAGATACTGGGAAAAATTCGTGAAATATTTAATCGTTTTTCATTTAACGTTTTGCTATATCTGCCTTCCTCATTTGCGAATCTAGGCGTAGTGTTCATGTATGTGTATGTGAAAATTTTACGAAATTGAGCCACTGCCAAAACTGGCCGTCATCAAATCTAGAACCTACCAATTTCCCCTTTCTATTACTTACCCAACTACGTTTTCATTATCCTGTAACCTTTTACATTTTACCAACTCTCCCCGCAGTCCTATTCGTAAATAAAACCCGTATCAGTATAGATAACATTGCCGAAACCGTGCTACTTAACATTCAATCCACGGTCTGTTGAAGTCGACACTTTTGGCTTGTGGGAGCAATAAGTACACTATTTCTGTTTGCTTTTCTTACAATTCCAGCGAATGTTTCTTTAGCAACGACGTACACTTACTCGTTTCTTCGCGGACTAACCTAAGCTTCACCCTCCCCAATAGTAATGAATGCTGCCGTAAGCGACCAGGCGGCTGTTTGTTTCAAATGAAGATGCCAAGTAAAGCACGTCACGTCCGTGAAATATTCAGTTTGAGTGTATTTTATTTATATGTATGCTTGTACCCGTGTTTGGTGAATTTGTTATGCGTTTATGAAAAAAACTTGAGTGAAAGAAGACTTATTTTCTTGTGTAGTTTAATGACCTCCAGCGGTGAAAGGATCTATTCAATGTGAAGTTAAATTGTCAATCATCTGAACTCGAGTAAATTTGCCCAGTGCGGATTGGGAACTTCACACACAACATTGAATCGCTTCGTCGCTGTGTGCAGGTTTCCTCACGATGTTTTCCTTCACCGAATAGCTCGTGGTAAATATCAAATTCGATGTCGCACATAAATTCCGAAAAATTCAGAGGTGCGAACCCGGGGTTTGAACCCACGACCCTCTGCTTGAGAGGCCACAGGTCGAACCGCTGGGCTACCACGGCTTATAACAAGGTATAACAGTGATAAATTGCTAGCCTGTCGCCTAAAATGTAGTCAAAACCCCGTCTATTTCACGATTCGTATATTTGTATTCGTGTCACAGATTTGATTAAATGACATGTGCCGTGTTTTATTCGATTGGTTGGATTCATGCAGCGTTGACACAAGTAAATAACAGCTACAGAAGGCAATCAAGTGTATGTACTTCACTTTTGACACAATTTGAAGCAAATCGCCAACATAAAGAAGTTTATGTATGTTCTCTGGTAGCATTATTTACTTTTCAATTGCATTGTTGGCAGCCATTAAAATACTCATGATTCTTTGTACAATTCACCTTTTAGACTCATGTCATAATCAATACTTCTTGTATATGTAGGTAAATGAATTTTAGTAGGCATAAGACACAAAAATAACTGTAAAACGGGTGGCATAACGTCATTCAATAGTGTTCGACAAATACTATAAAGTAAGAACAGGAACTGAAATCGAATATCAGCCGCTGCTGGTTTTCACGCTTTGGCAAGGGTAACTTAATCTAAGGCGAAAGAAGATTTAACAAAAGAGAAAATGTTTTCAATTTAGTACAGGTAGGTATGATGGTGTTTTTGTTTTTCATAAAATGTATAAATGAAAAATATATACACGAGTACACGAAAACAAACTCTCACAACCTCTCTCTCAAAACCTCTAAGGCTGAATAACGTTCGTCGGGTCTGCTAGTGATCTACAATTCAATTTCTTCTTGCAAGGGATGCAAAGGTTGAAAAATATGTTCGAAAGTAAGCCGGAACCGATACCTAACGTTTGATGACACACTACCATTGATTTACATACACAGAAGCGTATTTCATTCACGTGAACCATGCACCAATGCATTGGGCCAAATCAAAACTATTCATCCATTTTATTGGAAACATTTGAATTCTAATTTATGTATCTGGAATATTTGCGTTGAAAGATTGCGGCCATCATAGTATTTTCGACTGGCTTTAGAAATGAGCTGGAAGTAGGTATGAATTTTTTAGAAAGAAAGAGAGAAAGAAAGAAAGAAAACATGTTTATTTTTAGTTCCAAACCATCACCATACAAAAATAACAAAAAAAAAAAACTTACAACTATAACAGTATGTCTAGGTGACGCAAGTGAACCGAAAAATGGGCCTTCGCTCAGCATGAGCTGCTGCATTTTCAGCGAAGCCCTGAAATGTGCGTAAGCATCGGAGAAAACCAGATTACATTAACATGAATAACAAAGTACATACTTAGTAACTACAACATACAACTATCCACCATTGCATTCCCCAAACTATACCTATATTAAAATAAAAATAAAATAAATTAATTAAAAATTAACTAAAATGCCAGACAACAAAACAGCCGGGCGCACACGCACACGTAAGCTCATTCATCTATTATGTTATGACATGTATAAGGACTAGACATCGCATGGACTGACAATACACGATAATATCTAGCTGGAACTCTTCTGGCTGTCCGTCCGTTCGCCCGTCTATCGCCAGGCTATATCTCACGAACCATGCTAGCTAGACTATTGGAATTTTCACAGATTACATACATACATACATACTCTCACACCTGTATTCCCAAGAGAGGTAAGCAAAGCAGAGCGGTTAGCAATTTCAGGGTAACCAGATGGTAAAACGTGATATTGCAGTGACTGGTTGCTAGCCCATCGTCCACAATACACTAAACCTTTGCCAGAGTCAACTCTTACGACACCCAGGGGAAGAAAGGGGGAGGTGCTATTCTTACTCGGCACCACACGGGGTATATACCTAGGTATTATTAAATTATTGTATTTATTATACTTAACCCAATCAACATCCCTATACTCAACTCTCCACGCATTTAACCTCGTCCATAGCAAATTGACCTCCTTTCGTCAGCACTAAGCGGTCGACAAACAAATCCCGATTGTGTCTGTGTCGACACAAATCGACGCGACGCGACACGACACGTGTCGTCCCGACATTGCATCCGAAACGACGTGATTACGCTGTCTTGAACTAATCAGATACCACAGTGTTGAGAGGGACAGTTAGAGAGAAAACCTCGGGTGATAATTCACTGGGATAAATGTAAGAAACGTTTTAAGTTTAGGCGACAGGCTAGCAACCTGTCACTATACCTGCCAACTCAAAACCTAAAAAATATGCCAGAAATGGCCACTAAGCGTGAAATAGTCATAGTTTTGTCTATGGAGCGTTTCGTGTGCTCTGCCTACCTCATTTGAGAATATAGGCGTGATGTATCTATGTATGTATAGAAACATGCCGTTGGATGTCAGGCTTCAGTCAGCTAACACCTCTCCATTTCTTCCGTGGATGTAGTAGAGGCGACTAAGGAAATAGGTTTAGATAATCTTAAAGCAACACGCTAGCAATCCGTCACTTTTAATATCTCTCTCATATTTTTTTAAACCTAAAATTATGCTAGAAGTGACTGCGAAGCATACCACAATCATAATCATTGTGTTGTCTATGCACTTCGTGTACTCTGCATATCCAATTTGGAAACATCGGCGTGATTGTATGTATGTATATCTTAAGCATTTAATAGAATTATTATTGGATCACCTTTAGAAATCCTGAAAATCTGTATGGAAATAAATTTATACTATTTAATAAAATAGTATGAAAACAATTATGTTACTGCACTTATATGACTATGGCGAAGACATCGACTCAACGGTTGTTGAGTCAATTTGTCTCCAACATAGTCTGAAGGGTATTAGATATTGCTTTTAGCGTATGATATATTATATTGTCAAGCCTTTAACACTATCGAGCTACGGTTATATCATTAATTATTCCAGCTGTTAATTGGACAGACGTGTCTCTAAATATATTTATTGATGTACATTTATATCATCAGCAAGTGGCATACTTTAAGAAACCTGTAACACGTGGCAGCATTACAACGTTTGCTTTACAAAATCGATGTCGATACTATTCTAAAATTGTTCAATTAAAATAGACGATAAATAAAAGAAGAAAACAAATTTTTACGTCATTGTAATGTTTTTCTTGATTTTTATTTTATAAATTGATATGACTGTATAAATTTATGCAACTATACATAATAGGGCATAAAAATACTTTTGATTGTTGATGAAATTAATATGCCTTTTCCGGCTCATTCCAAAAACGTACATACCGTCACGCCTCTTTTCCACAGGGGTAGGCAGATACCACTTTATTCCGCTTCACAAATTGGGGATGTTTTAGAAACAGGTCAGGTGAAGAGTGTCTGGGGTAGGCAGAGACCACTTTGTCCCACTTCACAATTGGGGACGTTTTAGAAACAGGTCAGGTCAAGAGTACCTAAACTGACGAGTATGTATGAAGAGATTAACGAATGTGGATGAAGCAAAAGAGGTATGTCAGGATCATAGCAAGCGGAACAAAGTGTTATCTGCCTGCCCCAGGGAAAGAGGTCGGAAAGAGGCGTAAGTGTGTTTCGTGTGCTCTGCCTACCTCTTTTGGAAATTCAGATACGATATCAAATAACTTTATCGTCAGGGGAAACAAAACTACAAATTAAGTTATATCTGTGTGAAAAATTTTGCTTGAACGCACTACTTATCTCACAAATCTCCAAAGAGCTAGTGTAGTTTATGCGCCAAGTTTTTCATATTTCAAGTCAGGAATAGCTTTTGTAGAAGCCAAACTTGGCCGCATGCAATTTATGTGTATATGACCCGTGATCGCCGAAACTCCGCCTTAATTTTAGGTAATTTGGTTGTTATGAAAACAAAACAACGGTGAAGTGGCGCAGAATAGAACAGACTGGCCGTTTAACGTGCCGCTGACACATATGTGAGTTCTAACTTTCGTTAGGAACTTTTGCTCTGCATAGTTGTCAAAAATTCTCAGGCGTATGAACGCGTTTGTGTGTTTGCGGCGCTTGAGAAAGGTTCGACGCTGACAGGTGGCGGTGAATGCGTTAAGGCAGGCATTTCACATTATTCCCTATAGCCATTTTGAATGTAGGGAAACTTCTTCTTCTAACTAATAGCTTTTAAAAAAAGTAATAATAAACGTTTAATGTTTTACTAAAGAATCTTCAGGCAGAAAAAAGCAGATTTAATTTGTTTTCGAGTATGTACGAGGAGTCGAGTTGCTCGGAGCGAACGACACGTTTGCATGCGTTCGCTGACGAGCGATAATCTTTAAAGTCTAGGGGTGTTACTTTTCTCTGATATTGAGTGTACCTTGCGTATGATAGAAGTACACAAACTAAAGCAGTAAATTTCATATTTTTCTGATCATCTAAACATCTAAACTTTATTTTTGCTCTGTATAAATCAGATTATTACTGAAATTAAGTTGGCAATAAATCGAACTTAACTTCGAAATAAATTAAAAAGTTATTTTAAAGAGGCAACTGATCTTTGATTCCGCTAAAGGCTTTTTTCCCGCAAAATAAAAAGTTCTGACGGAATATAAGCAACATCGTCAACAGATTTATTAAAAAAAGCGTACCCTCTGCAAAACCAAGCTGTGGCCCCTATAACAAGACTTAGCATGTTCCTCCGAGCATCGGGCGATATTTCACGACCGCCAGCCAAATTTAATTTTGTTGCTGCATTTTGTATAATGTCTTCATGGATTTGCGTGTTTGGAATAAAGAGATTACTTGCGTTTTGGCCGTTTTGGGGAATATTGTTTTTGAGCGGTTAAAGGTCAGGTGTTAATTTTTTCGGCAATTTTGTCGAGTTTGTGACTTTGACGTTTATATTCTTATCGTTTTGTTTCTGCTTGTTTCGATAATTGACAGGTATACATGGGCTGTGGAGTTTCTGTTTTGATAAATTGTTATGTGATGATTATAGATTAGATTAGATTAGATGTCTTTATTTCATTTTGAAAATTACATTATATTCGATATGTCAAAACATAATAAATTCGTCAAAAGGATCGTCAAATAAGTAAACATTAAATAATCAAAACAAATAAAATGAGAATTATATATGAAATGTCAGAATAATTTTTAAAACTAATCACATAAAAATTAAAATGTAAAATAAAATGTCAAAAATAAGAAATAAAAAGTAAAAATTGCAAATCACACAATGTGATAGTTGTTAAATGCATAAAAAATAATAGTATATAATGTCAGACTTAAAATCAATGTTGTAAAATACGATGTCAAAAATAAAAAAATACTACTAATAAAAATCAAAATAAACATGTCATAAAATCAATATCCAATAGTTATTCAAAAAATTCTTTTACTGAATAAATCGACTTGTTCAACAAAAGTTTTTTTATATATGTACTTAGATAGTATTTCCTTTAAACTTAGATCAGTATTTACCAATGAGTGATGGCAAGTACAACACGACGCCATTTTTTTAACCTTTTCGAAGGCAGATATCACAAGGGCGATGCGTTCCGATGAAGTGTGCAGAGCGACCTATCACCGCGCGACTAATCACAGAGTGACTAATTACTGGGTGATTATTCACTGGGCGACTAATCACTGGGCGACTAATCACAGAGTAACTAATAACAGAATGACTAATCACCGCGTGTCAAACATAGACAAAACTATGACTATTTTGCGTTTCAAAACTGTCACCTAAAGCAAACTTAATCTATTTTTTATTACATTTCCAAAACTTTATTCCTTCTACGTAAAAACTAGCATATTTCATTTCTCTGAACAATGGAACGACTCAACAAAATAAAATACACTCAATTAATTCACCGCATCACATCTAAAATAGTTTCTCCATTTCCCCATCTATTTTAACGTTTCCCTCAAATCTGAGCTAATAAGGCTCTAATCCTCAAATAAGAAAACCTCGTGAGGGTAGTTCCATCCACAGGTGCAGAAGTAAGAAGATCACGCCGAGCTACTATTGACCGTTCGGATTTTAAATGGAGGTACCAGGGGTTCTCATTGTGAGCTTGTATGTCTCGCTTTCACGGCACAAAGGTCCATACCGTAGCTTAAGTACGCTCCGGTGGCGTGACCTTGGGAAGGCAGGTAACGGTAGAAAGAGACAGCAACATTTTTACGCCTGACAAGTTAAAATGTTCGAAAGTGGACCTTCTTTGAATAAATCAAGCTTATATTCCCAAACGGGGTAGACAGAGCACAGGAAATGCTACATGTATGTATCATAAAGTATTTTTTACGCTTCGTAGTTTCTGCTTGCATATTTTTAGGTAGGGTCAGCGTCAAAAGTAAGTGATAATTTTAGTATGGAATTTGACGTAACTCAGTACTAAAATTGTCAGTTACTTTTGACGCTGACTGTACCAAGTTAGAGAAAAAAGGTAAAGCAGTGAAAGGCAGCTTGGCTATTTCCCAAAATATACCCTGTTGTTATAATAACATACATCTTCATACACGCACGTCAGTTTCGGGAACTCTTTGAAACTCAAAAACTTACCTGAACTCACGCGTTTCTCACCACTTTGGCGCCTTTCCCTTAGTAACCACTTTCTGAGCTGAAATACTAACATGCCCAGATGTTCTGCGTTTATTCTGCACATTACCGTTTTTGGCGCCATCTGTCGCCACGCAGAGCGTGTGGTATTGACTTTCACGGTTAAGTTGGCATTTACTTAAAGTATTTAAGATTTGAAAGCGTTACGATGTGAGGTGAAGTGGTGGTTTGGTTCCTTGCTTTATTAGTGCTCTTTGGGATCTAGTACTTCGTTTTAGGCATAAACCTATTTCCTTAGTCACCTCTTACGACATCCACGGCAGAAATGGAGAAGTGTTATTTCGTTATCGCAGCCCATACCTACCCCATTCGGTACTACAGGCTTGATGGACGTATTACATAAATACTTGTAGGTAATTGTTTGCTAAAAATCTTACAATTGTTAGCTAGGTACATCAAGTGTTATTACCGTTACAGATTACTTCAGTTCATATGTTTTTTTATCCAGGTTATTAAGACTTCTTCATCTAGAAATAACAAGTCATTTAGTACCTTTATACATTATACTATTTGAGGCTACTTTTTAATCCAAAAAATGCAGTTCTCTCACTAGACAGCGGGCTACATTTCTTAAAAAGATACCGACAATACAATCGCTTTAAAATTACCATACCATCCCCAGCCTCATGAAAGCGAAACTAAATAAATTCATTATAATGCCAGTAATCTGTCAAACGCACGCGTCACTAATGAGCCTGTCAAAACAATGTTCCGTGGCCAATTTGCCTTTGCTTTTGATGTCGCGTTTAAAAACGATGTAAAGTTATTTATTGGTTGTGTTTTTAATCTGTATTGCCAGTGGAATTATGGTATTCGATTATGTATTAATAATTAATTAAATAAGGAGCTAGATATTTTCTGTTGAGATTCAATTTAAGAAGCTGTAACATGCCCTAATTCGGTAATTCACTGGGGTATTTTTAAGTAGTTAGAGAAGCTAAAAGTATATTATAACAATATACTTAAGGCTTTTTAAGTACCAGAATATCGCAGGTCAAAGTTATTTAAAAATGGGCTACTTAAAAGTGGACTCACGCTCGAAGGGTTCCGTGCCAAAAACTGCAAGAAATAATTTTATTCTTTTTTATGGGAGATACTTTTAAAGGAAATATACAATTGAATATTCCGTCAGTATTTCAAGTGTCTCCCTACTACATACCGTTATTTTTATCGCTCCAAAACACAGACAAAAATCATGATTGTTGTATGGCACATTATTTAGTATTTATTTTACTTTATTTTTAGTATTACAACTATAGAAATATTATATTTGTGAAAATTCCGAAATATCCTGGGACCGTAGAATATCAAAAAAAGTGTAACATCTTGATTTACAAAAATACATCATGAAATAAGTTAGATTCCGAAAAAAAACAGACACTTTTTCATAGGTAGTGTATATATACCCTGAGAATCATCGCTGGGGGAAATTGTTAAACCCGTGTTACAGAGGGAATCTATTAAACCCGTGTTACATACTCGTAGAGAATGTGCTACATTATGTTACATAGGCACACATTTTGTTGGAACCGGGTCAACAAATCAAGCACGAAACAGTAACAGATACACAGCCAGACAGACAACAGCCAGACAGACAACAGCCAGAAAGAAAAACAAGCAGACTGACAAAATGTAATTAACTTAAAACCTTTCGCAGTTACTTAGAAGAAAATAAGCACTCGATAAAGTATTCTTCTAACCGTACTCCACAAATGTATAGTAATTGCAAATTGCTTTTAGAAAACTAAAAAAGAAAGTGAACCAAACTAATTGCTTGTACTTTTCGCTTTTTATTAACCAGTTCTGTTTTCTTGGAAGTATGACTTCTGTTTTAAATTGAATTAAAACTCGCCGAGGTTAACGTACCATACATTTACGTACATACATTACATACATATTTGTGTGTATCCTAACACCCGTCAGTGTTTGAACTGCTTCGCGTTGTAAAACGTTTTTTCGTGTGGTGCAAGGAAATACTGACGTAAGTTAATAAGAATATTTTGTTGAGAATATTACATACATACATACATACCGTCACGCCTCTTTCCCACAGACCACTTTGTTCCACTTGCTACGATCCTGACATACCTCTTTTGCTTCATCCACGTTCACAAGTCTCTTCATACATGCTCGTCGATTTCGGGAATATTAATATTATATTATATTTTGAGAATATTAGTTAGTCAATTTATAGATTAACTTAAAGTTTTCGCTGTTGACTGAACTATCAACTGACTGTAGATAGATAGATACATTCATTCATCTATTTCACATCAGTTCATTACATACTAAACATCACGTCTATGCAGGGTAGACAGAGATATCAGAGCGCCATTAGCTGCTATTCTGGCATACTTCTCTCCCTTCACTCACATTCATCACTCTCGTCATACACACTCTAGTTTCGGGTACTTCCAATTTCAGGTGTTGCCAATAACCCACCAACAGCAACTATTGCTATTTCAAGAGCTGAACTCGATTTAAAACTTGAATTATCCGTATGAAACGTTTTGTGTGCTCTGCCTACGCCAATTAGGAAAGCAAGCGTGATGTTTGCTTAGCTATTAATTAAAAGTACTCGAAACCGTCGAGCGTGTATGACGAGAGTGATGAACGTGAGTGAAGCAAGAGAAGTAGGAATAGAAATAGAAGCGAAATAGAAATAGAATAGCGGAAGAGAAATAGAAGCGAATGGCACTCTGTCGTCTCTCCCTACCCCGCAGAGGATATAGCGTGACGTTTATGTTTGTAGGTTGTAAGTATGTGTGTTTTCTTAGTTGCTTACTTTTACGCATGGTGTCGGGATAGAATGACACCTCTCCATTTCTTCCATGGATTTCGTAAGAGGCGATTAAGGAATTAGGTTTTGGTATGTTTCAGACGACAGGCTAGCAACCTGACACTATTTTACCTCTTCAATCTTTGCAAACCTAAAATTATGCTAGAAGTGGCTACGAAGCGTGATATAGTCATAATCATGGTTTTGTCTATGCCACATTTCATGTGCTCTCTCTACCCTAATTGGGAACACAGGCGTGATTGTATGTATGTATGTATTGCTTTTACGTATTTTGGCAACTTTTTCGTAACTTAGACCGAGTTTCAATACCCCCTCGCGTAACGGGGGACTTTATGGTCGAGCTTTTAAGGCTAAACGCTGTTATAAAGGGGACACACGGACTGACAGCCCGTGCAGCGTGACATGTTATTAATGACAGGACGGCGTAAAGTAACAGCTGGGAAATGTACATATCAATTTGCCGCTTGGCGTTTCTGTAACAATATAATTCTGTGCGTAGTCGCGCGTTTAGAGAAGGAACTCTTTTTTATAGTTTACTTGAGTTTCTTTTTTTTTAAGCGTTTTAAGGCTGGTAGGAGACACGATGAATGGTGGAACAAGTGTATTTTCGAATTGGAGATCTCGAATGGATAAGATATTTTATAATAATGACATTGTGGAAACACCAGGGCTGGTCTGGAAGAGGAAGACAGAAAGTCGATCGGGATGGAAAAAGCTCGAGGTATACAACTCAACGGTGGGCAAAAACACCCTAAAGAAAAAGATGTTACATTTTTTTCTGATGTTCAAGCCATTTCTGTCAGAGAAAATCTAAGTTGTTGATGTAATTTATAAGAATTCATTTATAGATTTAATAAAGTCAAAATATTATTATTGTTGATAGCAAGTTTGAGAACATAAAGTGCCTAAAACCGACAAGCGTGTATGAAGAGTCTTGACGATAGTGATAAATGTGAGTGAAGCGCGAGAAATATGCCAAAATAGAAGCGAATGGCGCTTTGTTATCTCTGACTACCTTACAGGGAATAGAGCGTGATGTTTATGTGTATCTCTAATTTTAATAATTTATGTCAACTATCGACGACAAAGGACATCGGTTAAGGTATACTTTAGGCGATAGGCTAGCTACCTGTCACTGTTGTACCTGCCACCTTAAACCTAAAAAATACTATGCTAGAAGTGGCCACAGAGCGTGAAATAGTCATCGTTTTGTCTATGTAGCGTTTTGTGTGCTCTGCCTACCCCGTTTTGGAATACAGGCGAGATTGTATGTATGTATGTAACTATTGACGGCGCTTATTGAGAGTACAATCTCTGTAATCTCATAGTAATGATACTGAATGTGTTGTAGAAGTTGTATGTCCATGACAGCCGTATACCCCAGCAAGTATTGCTCTGCCCTGTAAGTACAGTTATCTGAGGTTCTCACATATTTATGCCCGTAATATGATTTATTTATGCGAGACTTTTACAAGTTACTCGTAAGTTAAGCATTTGATCTCTCGGCTTGTTCATAAATTTTGGCATCGCAAGAGTTCGGAATAAATTGAAGAAGTTTTTTTAAAGAATTTGCAAGTTTGGGTTTAAATGAAATAGGTTGGTTTAAAAAAACAACATAAAGTTCCTACGAAAGTAAAGTTATGTTTCGTTGATCTGCAGCTGTGGCTTGTGGCTGCATTAAGTAAATACTTTCGCAATCACAAAATTATTTTTGATGTTAGAGTTCTTATAACCCATGTGGTGCCGGGTTAGAATAGCACCTCCCCCTTTCTTCCCGTGGGTGTCGTAAGAGTCGACTCTGGGAAAGGGTTAGTGTATTGTGGGCGATGGGCTAGCTACCTGTCACTGCAATATCACATTTAACCATCTGGTTACCCTGAAATTGCTAAACGTGGCACTGGATTTTTGAATTCATGTGCTCTGCCTACCCCTCTTGGGAATACAGGCGTGAGAATATGTATGTATGTATGTATGTATGTATGTATGTATGTATGTATGTATGAGTTCTTATAATTATGTTGATGTATCGAAAGCAAATATGACTTCATTTACTTTATCAATATAAGGACTCTGGGAAGATAGTAACATTATTTCACCAAAAGCGTTATTTCATAATATACCTAGTAATATTTCTATTCGCTTTTTTCTCTAATGGCTTTTTTCCCCTTTGACGTTTTTAACTGCAGCATATTTTCATAGTAGCACTACTATTTTATCTGAGGATCAGTAAACTCTTCAACTTATTCTTTAGCTTTTCAACTTTAAAATATAAGTGTCTTTCTATATGTATTTTTTTTTTTCAAAAGTATTTCACGAATAAAAATAAATATCAAACGTTCGTTCTTTTGTGGTAATGACCACAAAAACATGGCGGCGTATTTTTGAGGCGGCTAGAGCTTGTTAAAACCGGTTCTCACGCTAGGGAGCGATCTGTCATAAGCAAACTAATGGGCACATTGTTGCAATTATAGAATTTAATCAGCAGTGGGATTTCGGACTGTTAGAGTTTTGGTTGGATTTGGTAGGTATGTATTAATATTGCATTGCTTTAAAAAGGTTAAGTGACGCAACAAAGTACCCTCTCAAACGACACCCTTGAGCATAGAGAACAGACCTCGTAGAGTACTCATCATCATCATCATTTTGGTTGTTCGGACAAGATTCCGCCAAACAATTGAAGCGATCGCTGTGCTCTTATTGGCCGGCCCAAGATCGCGCATAATGCTAGTGCCTTTTTTTCTACGGTTATTAGCTCTGTACAGTTTCTTTCACAGTGACAGTAGACGTTAGTATGTAGAAATCAACTAAACTTTTGCGGCCTGGCTGGCCAACATTTTTTTTTCTATTGGTTTTGTCCTCTATTTATGCCCATGTGGCGTCAGATTTAGAATACCACCGCTCATTTTCTTCCGGGGAAGTCGTAAGAATCTGTAACTATTGTAAATTTTAAGTCAAAAAAGCTTCTCAAAGTGAAGTAAAATTTGTGTTAATTTTGGATAACATAAGTATTGTGTTAATAGCGTCAAATACCCTAGAGAAATCAAGCAAAGCAAGCACAATTCTCTCTCCCCTATATCCTGAGCGGCTAGTATGTCATCACGTCATCAGTAACACCCAGTAAGGCAGTTCTGTCGTCATGCTTTGATGTTTACGGAACCCGGATTGTACGGCCGGCAAGACTTTATTTGATTTTAAGTAATCAGAGAACTCAACACATACGATTCTTTCCAAAAACTTTTAAAAACAAAGCAATGTACTTATCGATCGTAGATCTTTTGTTGTTATGGGGTTTGGTATTTTTGAAATAGGAAGCACCTAAACAACTTTCCAGAAGTCAGGGAAGCATTGCAAATCTACCGACTTATTTATAACAAACTGTGCCCGCGACTTCGTCTGCGTGGAATCGTTATTTTGGGCATTACCATTTATTCTTTCCTTTTTTTTCTCAGGTTAAATTTGTATCAAAATCTGTTGAGTTGAGAGGTTTAAAGGATGATTTCCACCAAACGGCCGGAACAGGAACGGAACGGAAAGAATACGAAAGGATTCCGCGACAGCCGTATGTCGCCGTCGGCATGTCGACGCGTACGATCGAGCCGATGCGGCCGTTCGCGGCCGACAGGATGTCGACGCATCCGAACGGCGCCGTACGTCACCGTACGTCACCGTGCGGATGCTAGCGAACGTATTTCCAGTCCGCAACCAGTTAAATACTTTCGTTCGTTCGTACCACATTGACGTGTTGTGTTTGGAAAATGGTTGTGAAATAGAAGAAGGTTCGCGATGGTACCTACTCCAATATGTATTTATGTAGCTCACCTGCGCAAACAAATACTAAATAAAATTAATACTAAAAACACGACTATTAACACGATACCATCACACCATCCCTACCTACATACACACCATACCTACATGCCTAATATTGTAAAAATATTACTAAAATAAAACAAATATTGTTAGCTACCTCATATTCCGATTTCTTTGCTGATTATCTCCCACGCATTTTGTTTGCTCATTTTGTCGCTATAGTAGGTAACGAGAATATAGGTATATCAAATATCATACAAACACGTATGCTTTTGCACCATCATTATCAATTTTTCATCGATATCCATTATACTTAAGTCATCGAAATCACAGCGCGTGCACTTTGGAGAATGAGGGATAACTGATATCGCGCTCGCCCGGTCGGTCACGGCGGCATCGACAGCTGAAAGATTCCGATCGGATACGACGACATGCGCACGGCACCGTACGCGCACGACGGCATCCGAAAGGAGCCGAGCGGCGTCGAGCGGCACCGATCACGCGTCGCGACGTACCTACGGACACGATCACGTGTCGCGGGCGACGTACGTCACCTTGCTTTTGTACGCGGCTTGGTAATGTAGACTTAAAAACAGTGAACGTAAGGTTCAGTATCGTTTAAAGACCATAAAATTCTTTCCGATTCCAGCCGTTTGGTGGAAATCATGCATAAGCGGGAAAGAGTAACAGAAAGACAGACAGACTGATGGAATTACTTTCTCATTTATAATATTAAGTAGGGATTGCAGTTATCACCCTCAGAGTGCATGGTAGCGTTAGATATTGTTAACCATAAGCCTAACCGAATCGTTATCTTATGAGATAAATGATTTTAAATCATGCACGCAAAACTGACCTCTTGGACACTTGACCGTATGGCCACTGTCTGGTTGGCCCCTAAGTGATTCGAAACGCGAATAAACTTGAACTTCATTACCAACGGTAGTTTTTTTACAAAGGCCAAGGCATTCTCAGAGCCTCCAATAGCATTGTTGGCCGATGCGATGAAAATTAAATTCTTGAATACTCCCCCCTTATACCCCTCCATTGTTATGAAAATTTTGTTTATGAATATTTCATTTATTTGTTAAGAGGGAAGTTTTTTTAGCTGCACTCGGATTCTTTGGTAATCAAACTTTTAATAGTGTTTTAAATTGGTATTAGTAGCTTAGTATTTGACTTCCTGTGCGGTGTTTGGAGAGAATAACACTTATTCTGTGGGTGTTGTAACAGTCGACTAAACTAAGGTAATAGGTTGAGGTATTTATGTCATCAGAAAATAACACATTCCGTCAGTTTATAAATTTCCTAGGAAGTTTATAAACTTTCGTAAGATTCAAAACGGGAGACAAAAAATGTTTTTACACCCACATTTTTGCAAAATTTAATATAATCTAACCTAACCTAATCTAACATAACTAAACCTAATCTGATCTAAACTACCATAACTACCTAAGATTCAAAACGGGAGACAAAAAATGTTTTTACACCCACATTTTTGCAAAATTTTATATAATCTAACCTAACCTAATCTAACATAACTAAACCTAATCTGATCTAAACTAACATAATCTAACCTAACCTAACCTAACGTAAATTGATTATGTTACGAAAACGCGGCCGTAAAATAATACAATTTGTCTGTTATTTGGAATCTTACCGAAGTTTATAAATTTCCTGAAATTTTTTAGGAAATTTATAAACTTACGGAATGTGTTATTTTCCGGTGACATATATATATTATACTAGCTTTCCGCCCGCGGCTCCGCCCGCGTGAAACTCGGTTATATTGCGGTATAAAGCACAACTATAAGAAAACTTCTCGTTTCAAACGACACACAGCGCTATCGGGGTGTGTAATGAACGGTATAATTATTTTTTATATATTTTCATTTGATATAATAACATTTGATATAATTTCAAAGGATATAAT
>BHDV01002060.1:0-13790 GCA_005406045.1 Adoxophyes honmai | reverse complement strand
CCATCGCTCCGTTTAGCCGTGAAAGACAGACAAACAAACAAACAAACAAACAAACAAACACACTTTCACATTTATATATTGGTACGGAAGTTAGCCACAAGCTAGCAACCTTTCACTATTATACGTGCCAACTCGAAACCTAAAAAATATCTTAGAAGTGGCCACGAAACGTGAAATAGCCATGGTTTTGTCTATGTAGCGTTTCATGAGTTCTGTCTCCCACATCTGGGATTTCTTTTTATTAGTCTCCTCAGCTCTAACCTAGGGCAACACCGGTTGTCAGGTAAGCCTCCCTAAAACCTACTTAACCTACCTTACTTACTTTACATGAACTTTATTTTTAGACTAATACACGAAGCTTAAAAGCGAGTAATACCGGAAGCTCCCGAACCAGATCGTATTTCCAACGGGACGATGACAAAGCACTGAGTTTACTAAAACACGGGTACAGAATGCGAGACCGTGTAAAGCGCTCGAAAATCTGATTTGTAATCACCGCCTAGGAGAGCGGGTATTCTGTGCATTTGACGAGTTTTTATTTTTTCACGATATTTGACAATTTAAACATTATTTTTACGTATTGTTTCCCTATTTTATACCTATTGTTTCGTGCGGATTGTTGGATCGCATAATGCCAAATGTATGTAGACTATTATTGTTCCGCATAATTAAATTGGCATAATTATTTATTTTGAAATAACACTACTTTCGCATAGTAAATCTTTGGCTTACTCTTTTTTTGCATAGGTAGGTAGGTACTATGCTAATATCATAATTTCAGTTGAACTAATTTGTATTGGCCGAATACACATTACGCATACTATTGTTTGGGCTAATCATTATTTGGTAATAAACATTAGGTTAGGTTTGGTTAGTATGAAATCCCGCTGGTGCATCCCTGGGGCCCCCCTTGACAGACGTTTTTAGTGGGTATGCCTCCCTGTGAAGAGAGCCCCACATAACCGTCGCGTCGTCCCCAAGATGTGGTGGTATGCGTAACGCATTTTCTCACCGCCAAAAAAAAGTTTAGAATGAAATCCAGGCGAAAAGCGGCAAGCAACTCGGAACAGGAGGTCCGCGTACCCCGACCTCCGTCGACATCAGTTTAGTTCCTAAACGTAGATATTTTGATAATGATGCCAAATGACCATTATGCCTAACTAAATGCCCAACTAAAGACTACAAAAATGTCGGTAAAAAAAATATTTGTGCACATAATACCCACCCGAGCATTGCATACGCGGCAAGTCTGTAAGAGGCTCTAAACAAGCCCGCAGTTCGCTTTCCGTTCCGTTCACCTTTACAACTGCATTTTCGTCATTTTGCAACCAGAAAGGTATGAAGATGGATGAAAGAAGATTTACTGAACAAATTTATACGGGTTGTGTCGATGGGTGCATTGGGAGGGGAAGACCTAGACGGACGTTCCGTGACCAAATCGCGGACGTTTTAGAAACAGGTCAGGTCGAAAGTACCCGAAAAACGACGAGCATGTATGAAGAGATTTAATGAATGTGGATGAAGCAAAAAAGGTATGTCAGGATCGTAGCAAGTGGAACAAAGTGGTCTCCGCCTACCCCTGTGGGAAAGAGGCGTGACGTTATGTATGTAGAAAAGTATGTTTGGGACACACAATCGCGATATCATTTTTATTTCAGCGCTTAGTGGGATTTCGCTTATTCGACGTGATTCTGACTCATATTTATCGTAATGCGGGACTTAATCATGCATGAGTGTGATTTTAATAACCTCGTAGTTTCGGCCGCGTTACAGCGACCGTGGTCACTAGTAGGCTAAGGCTCAATTCACACCAGAAGAGCGGCGAAGCGCGGCGTAGCGGAGCGCAGTTTCAGTTTCATGAGAATTTCAACTTTATTTTTATTACAATAAGACTTATTATCGCATGAGAATCTCTAACGATGCGCGCGGATGCCCGCGGATCCGCGGGAATTCCAGCCCATTCCATAAACAAAGCCCTGCGACTGCGCGAGCTGTCGCGGGAATGCCCGAGGATGCTCGAGTAGTCGCGACGGCCGCTGTCAGTATGTCAGTATGTCAATATGTAAATTCCAGCGACTTCCTACGCATTCCAGCGGCTTCTCGAGCAGTCGCAGGAATCCTCGCGCATTCTCCACGGAGCGGGTCGCTGCGCTTCGCCGCCTTTCGCCGCTCTTCTGGTGTGAATTGAGCCTAAAGCAGGACATTACACTAGTTTTGCAGCTCGGCTTCTTTAAAACAACAGGAAGAAAATTCTTTAAGGTGTAGGTATATTCGCCCTTGTACTTATGTACTGTTCTGTGCTTGTTATTACGTCTTTTTTGTACAATAAAGAGTTACCTACATACCTACATAGGTGCACATACAGGGATGCACTGTTTTTTTCCGACTTCACCCCTGTATTCTTAGCTGTATTCGTAGAGCACACGAAACTCTGCATAGACTTCTTGGATATATTTTTAGATTTTAAATTGGCCGGTATAATAATAGTGACAGGTACCTAGTCTGTCGCCTAAAATACTAAATATATACCTTAACCAATTTCATTTTAACATAATAAAATGAATGAAATCCTATACCTTATTACACTGTTAAATTGTGTTAATTAGCAATTATTCAATATTGAAAAAGAAAACTATGAAAACTGGAACAATGCAATTTCTTAACCAAAACTTCATTCAAAGGAACGGAACTGAGCAATGTAACGAAAAATAAAACAAAATTCTTAAATGAACTTTACGCTTTCTGCTATTGGGTTCAAATCTCATCACTGTCAGATGAGGATATAAATCCGTTTAGAAGTGTCACGTAGATGTTGAACTTGCCTGGATATCCTGATTCAATGCAGTCACTTGCTGAATGAAGTATTGCTATGGAACTAAGAGCAATAGTTGCAATACAGAAAGAGTGCTTGAAAATTATGTATTTTTGTCCAAAGAGATGGAATATTTTTTGCACGTCTATCAAAAAAATTGTACAATAATTTAACATTCAATAGCTAAGTCCACACCAGTGCGCTTTCGCATTCACCTTCCGTCCTCCTCTGACGCATGCCCGCGAGCAACCACCAACAACAGCGCATGGCGCCAGCGCGTCTTCATTGAGGACGGAT
This sequence comes from Adoxophyes honmai, assembly GCA_005406045.1. NCBI lineage: Eukaryota > Metazoa > Arthropoda > Insecta > Lepidoptera > Tortricidae > Adoxophyes > Adoxophyes honmai. The sequence goes on along the minus strand of BHDV01002060.1, from coordinate 10,681 downwards.
CTAGTTTCAGCGCATGCGCTGTGGTTGCACTGGCATGCGTCAGAGGAAGACGCAAGGTGAACGTGAAAGCGCACTGGTGTGGACTTAGCTAATTAGATTCATCTGAACCTTGGTAAGCCTACGTAACTTGGATGACAATACGATATTCCGGTAGTGGACTTCTGGTGGCCCAGCCGGGACTGTCTCCGATGGAGGGAACTCTTCAACGGTTGGTCTGATTGACTGGAAATCTGGTGCACATGATTCAGCGTAGATGACAATGAAGTACAGTTGGCAAAAAGTACAGTCGGCAAAAAAGTTTGTATCGAAAATGGAATTTCGTTGGTAAGCTTATTTAATACAAATTGTGAACAAAATGTCCTCTGTACATTCGTTACTCTGTGCCATAGTTGAGAACTAACTAGCACAAAGTCTTGGTACTTGATTTGTTCGAGAAAGTTGGAGAGCCGACTGTACATCTCTTTGAAGTTTCTTGCGGTCGACGTGGAATAAATACAATTTCAATATCCCAAAGAAACTGGGCAACGCAAAGGAGTCTGAGGAAGCGTTATTCAAGAACTTAAAGTTTCTTTGTAATATTTAATACCAGCTTGCTTCTGCTTAATTAAATTAATGAGTACTTAATCTGTGGTGGCTTTCGTACGGACTGGGTTTGAAATATATCGTTCAGTTTAGTTCATTGGGACACGTTGTGTTCTGTTGTTATGGTGTGCAAGCAAATTTGCAAGGGAAGTGAGACACCTCTGCTGGCCTGTCGATTTAACGTACCTTGATCTATTTCCTTAATTTGACAATGTCCATGGAAGAAAATCAAGGTGCCATTTGAAACCCATACGGATAAAAATAAAAAAACTTCAAAAAAATCGTGCGAAAGACACGCAGCAGACTAATCTACTTAAAAATCGCGCCACAAGCCCCCTCTTGATTAAAAGCTGAGTCTACGCAGCATCTCACAAATACCAGTCATTTCCTCTTAGACCCGTGGGCTTGGTCCCGATTGCATTAGGGATTCAGAGCGAGTTGCCGCGTAACAGTTTATTTTCCACTCGGGTAAAAGAGGCGCAGTGAGGAACTCGTCTTAATTTTCGGGATTTTTGGAGGTAAAGGTTGCCGTGTCGGGTGTGGAACACATCTTTGTTTTTTTTGTAGATGTTGTTATGCTAAAGGAATAGGTCAAGGTTTTAGACAGGCTAGCAACCTGTCACTGTTGTCCTGTCACCTTACAACCTAAAAAAATGTGCGAGACGCCGTGAAACGTGATAATATAGTCATCGTTTTGCTTATGTAGCGTTTTGTATGCTGTGCCTTCTAGAAAGGCCAATTGCCTTGCAACCAAATAGAATAAAATAAAATAAAACAGGTATGCAGTTGTTGTTTACTCTGTGCTTCTCGTCATAATTGTTATTACGTTTTCGCATCACCGCATCTTAAAATAAATTAAGTTTAATTAAATTATATACGTCTAAATAGTAAATTATCCCCGGAGTAGATCTAAGGTTGTGAGATACGCCACATTACACACATTATACACATACAATCAGTTACACAGTCTCTCCAACTAGTATTGCCGTATTCGCTGGAAATTGCTGAGTGTTAATTTTTAATAATATTATATCTTCGATTCCCGCCTGATCGTGCATCTCAACAGCTGTGGATTGGGTTCCGCACCTGGCACGATTACCTTCTCCGTTTGGGAATACAGGCGTGATGTATTGTATCTATGTATATACCTGTCAATTTGCTAAAGACCATTTTTTGATTCTCGAGTATCCTCTGACTGTAGGAAAAGCGTAACAGTATTCGAGTCAAAAAAATAGCAAAGTAAAGTTTTCTTCGGTGACGAAAAAAAAATTACAACACTTTTTAGTTTTTATTGATAAATACGAATAACTCGCTTCTTAAACAAAATTGAGCCGTTTCGGCTCCTAGATAACTAGAGAAGTATTAATGTATGTACGTAACGTCCTATCATGTTAAAAAAACACTTTGTTTACAAACTTACTATCACGCCTGTGTTCATCATTGTTTGAGTTTGAGTTCATCTCTTTCATTTAAGTTTAGTGTCTGACCCACTATAGTATCACTCCCCTACGAAGATAAGTGGTGTCCCAAATTGTTAAGTTCTTAATTAAAACATTTCGTCGTGCCAGCAACAATGTGTGCACGCAGAAACTAAAAACAAAAGGAATTTCAAATTTTACACCAAAATAGCCGTAACGAGTGGCGAAAAGGTTTATCAGTGCAAAGCTAATTTTCGTGGGTCGTTACCGACCGTGTCCACAGATTGAATGGGGAAGATACATCAACCGCCGTGGTGTGTTGGGCTTAGAATGACACCTCTCCATTTCTTCTGTGGGGGTCGTGCGGGACGCCTAAGGATAATGGTATATTTTAGACGAAACCTAGCAACCTATTACTTTAGTATTTTTTAACTTAAAACCTAAAAGCTATGCTAGAAATGTTTACAAAACTTTAAACAGTCATGGATTTATTTGTGTAGCATTTTGTGGTCTACCTGCCTTTTTTGGGAATACAGGCGTAATATTATGTGTTTTTGTGTACGTCAACTGAAATTAACTAAACATTTTTTTGCTGGGAAACACCTCTTTCGTGATGAAAGCAGATGTATTTCCAGCATTACCATAATTACGTTTATACGGCTGGTTTAAGACATCCAGAATCTAATTAAAGGCTTATTTAGACTATTTTAGACTAAAAGTGAGTAGGTAATTTAGTAACTAAAGAATTCTGAACAATGAAAAATGTGTATTATGATAGCATTCCTATGAATAAAACGTCGATATATATTTTCGTCTTTAGCTTTAAACGTTGCAACCACGGAACTAATTTAGCCAAAATTTTGTATGAATACAGCTGAACGCCCATAGGCAACTTTTGACACAGAAAAAGACACGTACCTATTTTATGAGTCTGTATCAGTTTTTAAGAGAGTGACTCATCTGTTCTCACCAGTCTGTGAAACGTTCCCAAAAGTGCAGTATTTTATCTCAACAAATGCTGCCTCCCTTTTGTTCCGAAATTGCACTGTTTAAGAAATAGTGTTGCACCGGGGAGCAATGCAGTTGCTACTTTAATATCGTTAAAAGCGAAAATAATGGGCGGAATCAAACGCCTTGCCATTGCTTGCTATTACGTGTCTACATTGTAAGTTTTTATTCCGTTGCCTTAAATTAAAAAATAATATTTTTTTGTGTATTTAATAAAAGTGAACGGTTCAAATTGGGCTTAAACGGTTCAAACGGTTGAAAAGTTCAAATTACAATAAATTTAGAGTCAATTTTGATAAATAGGAATATTATTTCGGCTTGTAATAAGCCAATCTTACAGGCCTGTATTCCCAAATGGGGTAGGCAGAGCACACAAAACGCTACAAAGGCAAAGGCATGACTTTTTTGGCCATGAAAATGGTCATGGCCACTTCTATCATACTTATTAGATTTTAAGGTGGCATGGCATAATAGTGACAGATTACTGGCCTCTGGCTCAATATACCGTAATCTATCCTTAGTCGCCTCTTGCATACAACATTCACGGAAGAAAAAGATAGGTGTTATACCAAACCCGACACCGCACTTTATGGACCATGTAGCACTTCATAATATCTTCTGCTTACTACTAGGAATACAGGCATAATGTATGTATGTATGTGACAACCGCAGACATACGTTGATGATCCACAAAACTTTTAATGATACCCAGAATGACAGGGCAACTACACAGGATCCTGTGAAAGGGACCTCGTTTTCAAAAGGTGGACTATAAATCCGGGCCTCCAAAAAGGCAGGCAATTTTTTTAAGGACGCACTTCTCTAGAGGATACAAATACAGTAGGACAACAAAATGTTATTAAACTTCTGTAGTTACTACTAACGCCATCTCTTGTCGAGTAGAACTACTACAAACATCATCCAATGCCAATGTGTTTTATGTTGCGCTAATGGAGTTGCGAAGTTCTGTTGCATAAATACAATTTCCAACTATATCGCTATAGACATTTAACATCTTGCTCGAAGGCCGGCCAAAGAAATCCGAATTTTGCCGATGATCCAGCATTAAGTGTTCCTTTTTAAAGTTGATCATCTGATATATTTCATCGAGACTAGTGAACTTCATATAAAAATGGGATAAAATTCAATGACAATAATTAAATTAGTCATTTTAACCTAAATCCAACGATACCTGGTGCTTATTACAACGTCCTTTTTTAGATTATTTACGTATGTAACGTATTTTTTTTGTAACTTACGGAAAAATTTACGCTGATATAAAATATTCAGCACTGCCACTTAATTTGTCAGCACACGCGCACACTGCCACCTGAAGGGATGAAAATGGTTCAGTTTAAAAGATGGTAAGGTAAATCTCTGTGCTCGACACTGCCCCAATACATGACACTTGCAACCTTATGTCATAGTAAGACAGGTTACAGATGGGTGTCATCTACTGGGCGTTAAGGCGTCGAGCATTGGTACTTTTATAATGTTTTAAACTTTCGCTATTCTCACTCATATTTATTATATGTATGTACGCGTGACGGTGGACAAATATTGATGAAACGCGGGTGGTTCGAAGAACCCGGGCTGCGAAACAAACGTCGTGCATTGCTTCAGTCAACTCGTGACCACGGTCGCTGTAACGCGGCCGAAACGTCGAGAAGGTAAATAAAATCGTAAAATCGTGATTATGTCCCGCTTACATACATAAAATATAAATATTGGTACTTTTACCTTACGGAGTGCAATGGGCTTGGATTCGAGACCTACCTCTTAATTTCATTGGATTCCTCGTCCGTATCCACTGTAGGTTTGCTCCACTTGGCACCAAGGATAACACTGTCCAGATATTACTCGCAGCACGCGATGCCGCTTGTTTATCGTCCAAACAGTCCGCTCCACACTGCGCCTCATTGTGAATACAAATGGCATTGTAATATATTTATTTAGCGCATTTGTTAGTCATGGGAACTGTGATTGCCTTGAATATTGGATCCGGGGCGTGTAGATGTTTGTTGCATTGATTTGTGAATGTGATGCGAAGTTGTATAGAATTTGTTACGTGAAAAATACATACATACGTCACGCCTGTATTTGGGGTAGGAAGAGCACATAAAATGCGACGAAGACCAAACCATGACTATTTTACGTTTCGTGGCCACTTCTAGCATGTTATTTTTAGTTTAAGACGACGAAAAATACTCTCTCGAAAAATAGCAGTAGTGTTGAATCCAATTTTTGAGGCCATTAGGGATATAGGTTAAGGTATATTTTAGGTGAAACTTGTCACTATTATAATCTGCCAACTCAAAATCTAACAAATATGCTAGTAGTGGCCACGACACGTGAAATAGTAACTAAGTAAGTAAGTAAGTAAAAAAAACTCTTTATTGTACAAACAGATGAATTACAGGTAAGTAACAAATAAAAATTTTAGAGTACAAAGGCGGACATATCCCAAAAAGGGATCTCTACCAGCCAACCTTTGAATAGTAATAACCATGGTTTTGTCAATCAATGTAGCGTTTCGTTTGGTCTGCCTACCCATTTGAGAATAGGCGTGAGTTATGTACCTACGCAAGTATGTTTTTTTTCTGGTGCCCAGATGATGCCACTTTACCTATCATTTGTAAGTTTTTTTCTATGAAATGCGGACCGACGGATATACCATTTCATTTTTTAAAGCGCATCCCAGATAAAACAAATTTGTGACCTCTACACTAGGCTCACTAGCCATCTCTAAAAATGTTGGGCCACTGGCACAAGTTTCAAACTTACTGGAAGTTCCCAACCTATCTCTGTAAAAGGAAGCTGAAAAGGAAAAGAAACATTTTTTTAAACGGGTACCAAGTGGTGCATTTCTTATCTCTGAGGCGCGGAATGTTTTGCCGCCCGTCCGTTTGTAATTAAGAATAAAAATTGTTTTCGCCGCAGGCCAATTAAGAAGCACTCCTGAAGTGACTGCACGATATTTTTTCACGGAAAAACGGACGCAACACGGCATGGAATGACATTAAAATAACCTAACCAACAAAAATGTCATTTTCGATACTAGCTTTTTTTACCTACTGTACTTCATTGTCATCCACCCTACATTATGTGCACCAGATTTCAAGTCAATCAGACCAACCGTTGAAGAGTTCCCTCCATCGACAGTCCCGGCTGGGCCACCAGAGGTCCACTACCGGAATATCGTATTGTCATCCAAGTTACGTAGGTATACCAAGTTTCAGCTCAATCGGTCTATTGGGAGTGGTTCAAATCTTCCTAGCGAGATTTGTAAACATACATAAAGTGAAGTCAAATAAAAGTTTGTGAAAAAAGAAAATCTACCAGCAATATTGTCATCATTAATCCATTGATATTCGTGTATTAAAAAAATACATTTAAAAGTCTACTTTATACAGCTGTTGCCGTAGCACGTTGCGCCTGGGGATGGGCCACGAACTGGCTCAAAACGTGAATAGTTGATTTCGACATTAAGACTTTTGTTTATCCTTTTACACAAATTTTATTTTATTATTTCTTTGCAGTCCCAGAATTCAATAAAGAACAAAACCTGTGCTAATATTACAAGTAATGCAATGTCACTACAAAATTTACTGCAAATGAATTCTATAGTGAATCAAGAATCGATTGGTTCAATAGGCACAGTGCCTAAGACCTTTAGCCGTACAGCGCAAATCTTCAACTCAAATTGGAGTTCTAATGTACACTTTGACGTCCAAAATTTCCAAAGCCCGGGAATACAATCATGAGGTAATACCTAAGTTTAACTCCGGGTCAACCGGCAAGCTCAATAAATCGAAATTTCGACTAAAACGGGGTAGTTCAAACAAGTTTGTCGGACAGACTGACGGCTAAAATACGGCGCTCTGGTGTGTGACGTCGATGTTAGTTTCGAAATTTGGATATTGGTGCTCTTTGGTACATGATTGAGTGAGTTCATAATGTACAGGCAGGTTTGCTAATCACGAAGACCCTTGTATTTGAAGTTAGTAAAGGTAATAAAAAAAAAAACAAAAAAAAAAACTGGTACACTTCATTGTTGGGTTAACTTGTTCCCCCTTAAAATCAGTGGCGTGAGGAATTTTTTTATTATATTTTTACGGATACACCATTCGAAACAGCGGCAAATTCTGAACAAAACTGTTCATTCACTCATTTTGCGTGTTTTGTTCCTTAACTCAATTGGACTTCTAACTTTCTCTCTGTGGATTTCGGTCACCAGGCATAACATCTGCCTGGAGAGAGATCTCTCTGTTGTAGCCTTTCCTCCACACATAAATGCAAAATGCCTCTTTCTCTTCACCCTCGAACTCCAGATAAAACATCGTTTGGAAAGAGATCACTCTATTGGAATATTTTCCATAATACATAACAAACGTAACTATGAACACTTGGGTTCAAATAATTGCCATAGAATGCCATAGATGGACAGACACACGTAAAATCTCTCACACACACCACGTGTCTATAAAGTCAAATTTATATCACCCTTTTTGCAAAAAAAGGAAGTTATATCACAATTACGCACTCTGGCATATTTATTATACTAACGAGGTTGTATATGCTCCCATTAGCGGTTACTCAAGCTTTATATGAATAATGTACGCCAAGCCTAATATACAACTATTATTTCCTGAATAATTCGGAGGGAACGCGCTACAACATGATTAACATTTTCAATCTGTGGCGCGATTTACAATTATAATGAGAGGATCATGCGTTGTTATAATCTTGTAATGAAATTTAATTATTTAGGCAAAAACGATTCGTGGAAATAGATGTCTGATCCGTCGCCGTCGTATAACGAATAATATCGAAAATATAAGTAAAGTCGCGACACCTTTGTTTATAGGTACCTACATCTATTGAGCGTATTTTTCAAGATTATCCATACAGTTGCTAAAAGAACTTGATTTATAATGGTCATAATATCAAAATATCTGTAAATCAGTATGTTAGTCATGCCGTTTGCGTGAGTTATAATTATATGAGGTGATTTTGATACCAAATTTTTTTGGAATTTAAAATATCAAAGCTAATCAAAAGTATATTTTTTTTATTTATCTATCGCAAGAATTAATAATAGTAGTGTCATTTTCATCTTAATATCAAGTCAATGTGTGATGACTAATACTAGAACAACGTCTAATACGAAGTACAATCGAACTAACTGATTCCTGACCCACCGCAGAACGTTGTCACAATAAACTTAATAAAGATTTCCTTCGTCAAGCAATGCAATGTCACTATGACGTTCACTGTTGTGAATAGGTTATATTGTGGGTGAGGAATCAATTGGTTCGATGGCGCAATAACGAGCACCATGTTTAAATTTTCGCCATTAGATCTTTTGTTTTCAATTTTACCACTTCCAAAAATTTCTTACACACATTTTTTTATTGTCTCTTGTGTTATACCATAGGTATACACAAGGCAAAGACTTTAGGACACCCTAATTCTCTTTTTGGACCGGAAAGAACACGTCATTCTGAACAGAAATAACGTAAAAATCGCTGAAAATATCACAAAGAAGTCCATTCTAATGCTGAAATATAATTTTTAAGCTTCATTAAGTGTCGAAGCCGGTGAATTGTCAGGACGATCATCGTCTCTTAAGTATGGGGACATTTTCTTAGCACCGATGGATCAATGTCACCTGTCCATTGTACATTTAGGGGGAGGCTAAGTGGGGAGGCAGGGTGAAGAGCCCAGCCACCCTTGATTGCGAAAGGGCGTAACGCTTAAAGGATTTTGTGGCTGTTAGGTTCTTTAAGATGGTAAGGGTGATGTTGAGTTTTCAGGGCAGTAGTGTAGTGTCGGATTATAAGGAAGTTGAGGTTAGCTGTCATTTTGGATAATCAGTGTCAGTTGAATGGATTGTTAACTTTTAAAACTATGTCGTTACATTTCTTACGATAGCCGTAGTAAATATCAATTCGATAGAACTTATAAATCCCGAAAAATTCAGAGATACGAGACAAGAGTTCGAAGCCACCCAAAACCCTATGTAAACCACGGGCCAAAGCTTTTCATAGTAGGTACAAAGGAGTAGGTCTTTAATAACAAAAATAAATACCCGAAATTGTGCTAAAAGCGGCTGCAAAGCGTGAGATAGTCGTTCTCACTTGAAAATGCAGGCGTCGTTCTCCATTTTTAGCATACTAGCTTTCCGCCCGCGTGGAACTCGGTTATATTGCGGTATAAAGCACAACCATAAGAAAACTTATCGTTTCAAACGACACTCAGCGCCATCGATCTATCATCTATCGATAGATCATCGATCGATATCGATTTATCAAGCAAACTATATTTTTGTTTTCCCTCGGGAATATCAATTGCTTCTGGGATAAAAAGAATACCCTATTATTTAATCCGGACTTCTAACTTTACGTCTGCAAATTTTCAAAGCAATCGGTTCAGTTGTTACTTTGTGAAAGCGGAACAAACAAACAAACAAACTCACTTTCTGATTTAGAATTTTTAGCATATTTTTGGTTTTAAATTAATAGAAAATAGCAAATAGAAAATAAAAATAACAAAGATTGCTAAACCTTTTTCCTTAGTCGCCTCTTCACAATGTCACGAATAAAAAAAATTTGTCCCCTCAATAATTTTAGTATAATCTTTCAGTGGACTATTGAATAGCTAGTGCTCAGGTAGATAATTATAATAATTATAATTATAATTTACCATAACGATTCTTGGAAGGCACGCATGCTAATAATTCTAACTCAATTTCCTCGTCTAAAAACAAACAAAACAAGCAAGCAAACAAAAACAACTCAATTCAAACACAGCATTAATTTATTCCGCTATAAGCTTGGAGCTCTTAACCAACTGAAGGTGTCATCATCATTACATCCGTAAAGTGTCCACTGCTAAACATCATCCAGCCTTATTAAGTCCCACTGCTGAGCACAGGCCTCCTCTCAGTATGAAAGGGCTTGGGCTATGGTTCCCACGCGGGCCCAGTGCGGATTGGGAACTTCACACACAACAGAGAATTACTTCGTCGTTGTGTGCAGCTTCCTCACAATGTTTTCCTTCACAGAATAGCACGTGGTAAATAAAATTCGATATCCCACATAAATTCCGAAAAATTCAGAGGTGCGCGCTTGGGGTTCGAACTCGCGACCCCCTGCGTGAGAGGCCACAAGTCGAATCGCTGGGCTGCCATGGCTTTACACTGCTGAACATAGGCCTCCCGTTTACACTTCCATAAGAACCTATTGAAAGCGAGTTGCATCGAGCGTTTTCTGGCGACTTTTATTGGCGGCTGTCCATCTTGTAGATGGACGTCCTATGCTGCGCTTGCTGGTCCGTAGTCTACACTCGACCCCATCAGCCTGCCCATCTGCAGCTCTGGCCTGCCCATCGCCGCTTCAACTTGCCAATACGGTGGGCTACATCGGTGACTAGTTCTTCTACAGATCTCCTCATTTCTGACTCGATCGCGTTTCTGAAGGTGTAATTTTAACAAATATGCTAACTTTTTTAATTTGTATACAAGTATGTATTTATCAATAGATAAGTATGTCTATTCGTTGCGTAGTACGCATACTATAGGAACAAAACTTTTAGGTACAGAAATCAATCAACACTGCAAACTATTAACGACGGCCGGATAGCCCATCGGTTAGAGAACCTGACTGTGAAGC
>BHDV01002056.1:101289-141785 GCA_005406045.1 Adoxophyes honmai | reverse complement strand
ACGACAAAAACTTGTAGAATAATGAAAAAAATAGGTTTTTTTTATCCAGGATTAAACTACATACTTTATAGATGCCTAAAATGCAAAAAAAAGCAAAATTGAAAAAAATCACTTTGGCCCTTATACATAGGGCCCATCGAAATAGTGCTGTGTTGCCACTATTGAAAGTTAACGATAAATTTGATTCTGTATCGATTATTGTAGGTAAGTTTTCCCACAAAGTAGAAGTTTGGTTGGTTAGGACTATCGATTTTTTTTCTTACAACAATCCTTACTTTAGTTTGTTTGTTTGTTTGTTCCGCTTTTTACGCCGTAACTACAGAACCGATTGTTTTGAAATTTTGCAGACGTAAAGATAGAAGTCCGGATTAAATAATAGGGTACTTTTTATCCCGGAAAAAAATGATGTTACCGACGAGGGAATGTTCGCTTTATACCGCAATGAATATAACCGAATTCCACGCGGGCGAAGCCGCGGGCGGAAAGCTAGTTAATTATAACACGGGCATTTGTATACAGGGTGGAAACATTGTCGATGATTTGGAGAGCACCACAAAACCATAGCTATACCTTATCGGTTTAGGTAGTTAAAACAATGTAAACAATCTTGACGTGTCTTTTTATTTAAACGTACCTATGTTACGTTTGAGAATAAGTCCATTGTTACGATGTTGTAGGAAAGACTCCAGATGTTATGCCTGAACCGAAGTCCGCAGAGAAAGTTGGAAGTTGTATTTATGCAACCGATTTTCGAAACTTCGTTAGCGTGATGTAGAACACTTTGACAGTTGATGACGTCTGTGGAAGAAGTTCTACTACTCGACGATAGGTGGCGCTAGGGTCGCCACAATGTGCTTTATACAGGGTGATAATGGAATCCGTAACGAAATTTTACGTACCTGTTTGTTAGTAAAACTTAAAAATATAATTTGCGTAGTTTTTCATTTTCTTTTGAAAATAAGAAATTATGAATCACCAAAGTTTTCCTAAAAAGTGCTAACATTATGGACAACGCGCGTCCACCGCTCAGCTCAGACACTCGAGACTCGTAGGTACCTAGCGCGCTTTCATTTCCTTGCGAAAAATAATACGACTTATTCAGTACCTACAATTTATTTCTTTTTTACCATAAATTGCAATTTTTTTTAGGCCGTCCAAATGCAGAAGTTTTATAAAAATTAGTTACTTGAAAACTTGTAGGTTAGGAAAGGTAGAATAAAATAAATTCGGCATTCAGGCGTAGTTAAAGAATTGGAATCAACTTATGTACAAGAATAATAAAAACTCAACCCTATCCTACTAATCGAAACTAAGTTTAGTGTGCCTACCTTAATAACCCTTCAAAATGGAATCCATTTTTCTCCAAAGAGTCATGCACGTTTCAACATGTTTTCATTCACTCTTCTTAGCACTTTAGTTTCACTTTTCACTTCGGAAAATGCACTTACAATCTTGTCTTTAAGATTCTGTACATTTTGTGGTACGTCCATGTACACACGGCGCTTGATTTCGCCCCAAAGATAGAAATCACAAGAGGTCACAGGTTCACCGTGACTTATCCACGGGTCACCGTACACATTGTTCAAGTACTCACGTACATCGCACGAAAGGAACCGCGGGTTTCGAAGTCCCTGAGTCCGGAGTCTAGGTACACTTTCATCTCGATATCGTCTACAGGTAGCCTCCAAATTTTTGCTGCACTTCACACACCACCATAGTACTCGCGATTCCAAAATTCTAACGACATTGTCACTCGCACAATTCGCGCTTATGTATCAGTACGAACGGGATGAGTAGGGAACGCGTGCGCAACCACTCGCTTTGACCACCCGCTCGCGACTTAATTTTTCATACCTACCCTCAGCGGTTGCCTTAGGGTCGTCGAACTGCAAATGCAAAACTACCCTACTTTAAAATAGAATTTAAACAAACGTAAACAGTTACACCGCGGTTTGTAGTATGCCCACATTCAATATTTTTTCGGGAATTTCACGATGAAAAAAAAAGAAAAAAAAGGGTTTTTTTTATTTTACCATCGTATTGTGTTAGTGATTTTGAGTATCAGGATTTTTTTTCGTTACGGATTTCATTATCACCCTGTATGACCGAAATAACATAAAGTAAAATAAATACCAGCATAATAAATAAATACCACCTTAAAACCTGAGAAATATATTATACCTACATTAAACTACCGTGAGACTCACTCATGTTGAAAATTATCGGATAACTCACGTTTAATAAATCGAGTTTAGCTCGACATGTTTCGGGCTAATTCGTTGCCCTTCGTCTAGGAGCCGCGGCTGCTGCTGCAGCCAAGCGCGAACTGCGCGCCTCACGCCTCGCTCAACAGCGAGTGTGGAGGTGCCTTTACAAAGTGATGTGGTTAGTGTTGTGTGCTACCCTATTTTTGACAATAATGAAAATGACGATAATAACGAGGGTAGTCGTGTGCCAGTTCTTCTTGCCTTTTGTCTTCTTTCATCCACAAAAAATAAAGAAACACCAGTCTTCAGGTCACTAGCCTGTCATATAAAATTTACCTTAAACCTATTTCCTTACCAAACCAAACCAAACCATTTGGTCACATAGAGAGGATGGATGAAAGAAGATTTACGAAACAAATTTATACGGGGAATGTGGATGGGTGCAGTGGGAGGGGAAGACCTAGACGAACGTTCCGTGACCAAATCGTGGACGTTTTAGATTAGAAACAGATCAGGTCAAGAGTACCCGAAACCGCCGAGCATGTATGAGGAGATTGATGAACGTGGATGAAGCAAAAGAGGTATGTCAGGATCGTAGCGAGTGGAACAAAGTAGTCTCTGCCTACACTTGTGGGAAAGAGGCGTGACGATATGTATGTATGTATGTATTTCCTTACTCGCTTCTTACAACATCCACGGAAGAAATGGTGACGAGTTATTATAAATCCGGAATAATACGGGTCTAATAATTTCACCAATAAAATATACTAAGCTGTTGCTCCCATCTGTTCGTTCATTATGATTGCTAACGTCTATCGAAAGAAGACATCCCCACTAATATTATAAATGCGAAAGTAACTCTGTCTGTCTGTCTGTTACGCTTTCCCGCTTAAATCTCTCAACCGGTTTTGATGGAATTTGGCACAGACAATCTTTAGACTATGAGAAGGGACATAGACTACCTTTTATTGCGAAAAAAAGGTACCCGATGCCCAAATGACTATTCTACGCGGACGAAGTCGCGGGCACAGCTAGTTGGCAATAAATTAGCCTTTTTACAAAATAAATAAAGAGACCATATCCCAAAGTTGAACCTCTTTTCTGTGTGACATCAAATTCGAAATAAAGAAGAATAAAATGTTCGAAGTCAGTCGACAGCTGTTTTGATAGCAAGGATATTAAGTTTACACGGAGAAGTTTCCAGCGATATTTTTTTTATGTCGTTTATTGTTTAGTGTTTTATTTTATCGATGGTATAGTATTATTTTACTCTTTATTTTACTCTTTAGTAGACATTTATAGTACTTTTTGCCTAAACACCAACGTCCACCGCCAGCTAAAATAAGTTAGTATAGCTCGCATAGTTGGACTAGTTAGGATTCCGTAGCCAAAGGTCAAAAATGGAATCCTTATAGATTCGTTCTATTCTATTCCTATTATTCTTTCTATTTCTATTTTCTATTTCTATTTCGTTATGTCTGTCCGTCCGTCTGTCCGTCAGTCCGTCCGTCAGTATGTCACAGCCACTTTTTTCCGAAACTATGAGAACTATACTAATAAAACTAGGTGAGTAGATGTGTTCTGTGAACCGCATTAAGATTGTGACACAAATTAAAAAAAAAAAACAATAATTTTTTAGGGTTCCCCCATACATGGAACTGAAACTCAAAAATTTTTTTTTCATCAAACTCATACTTGTGGGGTATCTATGGATAGCTCTTCAAAGATGATATTGAGGTTTCTAACATCATACTTTTCTAAAAAGTGAATAGTTTGCGCGACAGACGCTTCCAAAGTTGAAAAAGTTGTCCCCCCCTCTAACTTCTAAAATAAAAGTGATAAAAATCAAAAAAATATATGATGTACATTAGGTACCAAAAAAACTATCAACAAAAATTGGTGTGAACAAAATCTATCAAGTAGTTTTTTTTTTAATAAATAAAATTAAAATCTATCATTAGTTCGAAAATCTGTCACTAGAGGGCGTTGTAATCGGTTTGTACGGAACCCTCAGTGTGTGAGTCCGACTCGCACTTGGCCGGTTTTTAGTTTTCATGGGCGTCCACCGCAAACTATGGCAGCTTAGGCTTGAAACAGTGCTCGACCGACGGTCAGCGCTGACCGTCGGTCGAGCACTGTTTTAAGCCTAAGCTAACAAAAATATCCCAACTGTCAAACGAACTTAGTAGAAGCTATGCTAACCAAACTACGCCCCTCTCCCCCCTTGCATTACCCCTCTGTCGCCTTTGCTACTATTGGTTTGTATTGTGATCTTCATGATCGTGCGTAGGCAGTGAAACATACATAAGTAGGTATAGCTTATTTTTCAGTGGACGATCAGCTATTTCCTGAGTTACATAGTGAGAGGTTGCTACCCTGTCGCCAAACTAACTATTGTTGTTTAAGTATTTAAAGTTTAGTTATCTTTGTGAAAAGAATATGCTCAAGCGTAAAGTGCCTTGTGGTGGGTTTCGGAACGTGCTATCCGTTTCCCAAAATATCCGTTCCCAAGATACCCGTTCCAAAATATCAGTTTCAAAGTAGGCAAAAAGATCCGTTACTTATGACACCACTATGTCGAAACACCCGGTGTTCATATCACCGAATGCCAAAAGAAACGTCTCTCATGACCAGAGATCGGAAAAATTTGCGACATTGTTTGCAATTATGTGGACATGACTCCAAAATTAATCGAAATGTTATTTCAGTTAATTAATTTTTTTACATACATACTCGTACCATCGAACCAATTGATTACTGACCCACCATAGAACCTATTCACAGTGAACGTCATAGTGACATTGCATTGATTGACAAAGGAAATCTTTACGACGTTTATTGCGACAACGTTCTGCGGTGGGTCAGGAATCAGTTGGTTCGATAGTACATACGTAATCACGTCTAGGTTCCTAAATGGCGTAGGCAGAGCACACGAAACGTGAAATAGGCATAACCATGATTTTAACTATTTTACGCTTCGCAGCCATTTTTAACATAATTTTTTTGAATTTTGTACTTGACTTATATACAAAAGTTTGTTAAAGTATTGGTTTATTAAAAAAAAATCAGCATTTTTGTCCAAATCGTTATTTATTTATTACTAGTTTTCCGCCCGCGGCTTCGCCCGCGTGGAACTCGGTTATATTGCGGTATAAAGCACAACTATAAGAAAATTTCTAGTTTCAAGCGACACACAGCGCCATCGATCTATCATCTATCGATCGGTCAACGATCGATATCGATCTATCATCGATCGATATCGATCTATCAAGCAAACTATATTTTTGTTTTCCCTCGGGAACATCAATTTTTCCGGGATAAAAATTAGCCTATTATTTAATCCGGACTTCTATTTTTTAACCGACTTCAAAAAAAGGAGGAGGTTCTCAATTCGTCGGGATTTTTTTTTATTATTTTTTTTATTTTATTTTTTTTATGTGTGTTCGCTGATTACTCGAAGACGCCTGGATCGATTTGGAAAATTCTTTTTTTGTTTGAAAGGGTATAGTTTCCAGGTGGTCCCATTGCCAGCATATCTTGATCTGATGATGGAATATGAGGGAAATCGAGGGCATTAACCCTCAAATTTTATTGGCACAGGTAATGTTTTTAGTACATTTTTCAAAGCTACACCAGTATTTACGTCTGGCAGTAAAAAAAATATGACTGAGCTGATGATGGAAGGTCAACTCCTTAATGCTTAGGAGTTAAAGGATAATTCTTTCAATACTGAATGCACCTGCAGACTGGAAATTATAATTTCAGTAATTAGTGAGGCCTTGCTGCTGATGGAAGGTCACCCTCATTATTAAACAAATGCTTTCAGTATAGCCCAAATTTGAAGTCGGTTTTTTTTTTGTTTAAAATTATACGTCTGCAAAATTTCAAAGCAATCGGCTCAGTAGTTACGGCGTGAAACCGGAACAAACAAACAAACAAGCAAACAAACAAACAAACAAACAAACAAACTCACTTTCTGACTTATAATATTAGTAAGAATAAGTATAATTTTTTTTACGGAAACGATACCCATTTTAAATATGAACCTTTTGCTAATAATTATTTATGTAATTAATTGTCGTCGTAACGTCATTTTTTATGTTATTGCAGTAAGTACGTGCTTATAAGCACTTTATAAATAAACTGTTATCTCCAAAAATTCAAATTATATTTCAATGAATAATTAATTAACATTTTGATTAATTTTGGAGTCATGTCCACATAATTGCAAACAATGTCGCAAATTTTTCCGATCTCTGACTATAACCAAACCGGTGAAATATAGAATTTTTTATTATTATTCTAGACTGAAATTTGCTAGGCAACCCATATGCAATATATTCTTTGATATATTGAATTACATAAAAAATGTGTTTGATCCATTAACCAGCTCGGTGAAGGTCGTTGTATGGTCGTTGTACCTCCCCCTTTCATCCCGTGGGTGTCGTAAGAGCCGACTCTGGGAAAGGGTTAGCGTATTGTGGGCGATGGGCTAGCAACCTGTCACTGTGATATCACGTTTAGCCATCTGGTTACCCTGAAATTGCTAAACGTGGCCCTGGATTTTTGAATTCATGTGGTCTGCCTACCCCTCTTGGGAATACAGGCGTGTTTGTATATGTATGTGTGTGTCTAATTTGTTTTGTTCCCGAATATCGTGGCTTGCTATATTTGGGAGGGAGACCAAAAATATCAATACAACATAAGCCAATTTACGAGTATATTAAAATTGTAATCTTTCGAGTAATCTACAAACACTTCTTTTTGTTTTCAGTCATCGCGGTCACAATCGTCATCAGGTTAGACAATTTTATTGTATACATTCATACATAGTATAAATAAAAAGCTCTGTGGCGATTCTAACGCCATCTATCGTCTGAGACATAAAGTCTTGTCATCTGATTTCATCGAATAAAATAGCTATGATTATTTATAAGTTTTATAACATCTGTACCAATATTATAAAGCTGAAGAGTTTGTTTCAATGCCCTAATCTCGGAAACTATTGGTTCGAATTGAAAAAACATTTTTGTGTTGGATAGACCACTTATCGAGGAAATCTTTAGGCTATAAAACATCACGCTGCTACTAATAGGAGCGAAGAATTATAGGAAAAAGTGAAAAAGCGAATGAAGTCGTAGGCACAGCTAGTTCACAACAAGTTGAAATAATTATTTCAATTGTACACCATGCTTACGAGTTAAGAGGATAGGAGTCGCCCCGCTTCAAACCGCTTCTCCATACAAACGTAGTCCCCTGTTTTCTCCGTGAATAATGACATTACAGCAAAAATTTTTTTACGTTATATTTGTAATCTGTTTTGGCTATGCCCCTATGATTTAAACATGCCACAACAGATACAAATATAATGTAAAAAAAATATTGCTCTAATGTCATTATTCACGGAGAAAACAGGGGACTACGTTTGTATGGAGAAGTGGTGCGACTCCTATCCTCTTAACGTTTGAAAACAGGCAAAACAGTCCAATTTTGAGAGGAAATTTAATAGTTGGTATTCTTCTTTTTTATAGGTTCCAGAAGATTTACCAACTATGCCACCTCACAGGCGGATGAGGATAATTTCGATCTTGGAGCCCTTAGAACCGGAAAAAGGAGCGGGTAAAAAAAATACATACATACATACATACATACATACAATCAAAGCATACGATACGAGACATAGACATACCCATGATTATGACTATTTCACGCTTCGCAACCACTTCTATTATATGATTTATTTTGCGATAGTACTTATGTTATGTGTTTGTATGTTATAATCAGACATCGGAAAAATATGCGACATCGTTTGCAATTATGTGGACATGACTCCAAAATTAATCGAAATGTTATTCAGTTAATTACTTTTTTAAAATACATACTCGTACAGTCGACCAAGAAATTGGTCTACCCCCTCAAGATCGATATTCATTTGAACCTCATGAAACAACAAAGTCGATTTCCCCTTGCCATAATATTATGACAGTGACAATGTCAACCTTGTGATTATTTTGATCTCACAGAAACTTTTGTCAAAAGTGGTAGACCACTTTCTTGGTCGACCGTACATACTTAATCACGTCTACGTACCCAAATGGCGTAGGCAGAGCACACAAAACGTGAAAAATACATGACCATGATTATAACCTGTCTGTAGCTTATTTTCTTTTGTACAATAAAGAATTTTTTACTTTTTTTTACTTATAACTATTTCACGCTTCGCACCCACCGCTAGCATATTTTTTTAAATGTTGTACTTGACATATAATTTGGTTCCTAGTCAATAAATAAAGTTTGTTAAAGTATTGGTTTATTTAAAAAAAATTACAGTATTTTTTCCAAATCGTTATTTATTTATTATAATTATATAAATATTTACGGAAACGATACCCTTTTTTAAATACAAAGCTTTTGCTAATAATTATTTATGTAATTCATCGTCGTCGTAACGTTTTTTTTTAAGTTATGAATAAACTCTTATCTCCAAAAAATCAAATTATATTTCAATTAATAATTAATTAACATTTTGATTAATTTTGGAGTCATGTCTACATTATTGCAAACAATGTCGCAAAATTTTCCGATCCCTGGTTATAATTTTTTTATCACGAAAAAATAAATAGTTCAGCTGCGGAATGGCGATAATCTTATTTTACGCTAAGTATTTTTTCTCTCCATGTGGGTATAAAATATGTAGGTAGCTAACATTTTTCCATTTCTTCCGTGGATATCGTAAGAGGTGACTATCGATTTTAGGCGACAGGCTAGCAACCCGTCATTATTATACCTGCCATCTCGAAACTTAAAAAAATATGCTAGAAGGGGTCATGTGAAGTATTCACAGTTACGTAGCTTTTTGTGTCCTCTGCCTACCCCATTGGGGAATACAGGCATGATGTATGTAAGTATGTAATAAAACAATTACAAAATAACAAGCACAAATGAATGTATGCATGTACTATTGAACCAACTGATTCCTGACCCACCGCAGAACGTTGTCACAATAAACGTCATAAACATTTCCTTTGTCAGGCAATGCAATGTCACAATGACGTTCACTGTGAATAGGTTCTATGGTGGGTCAGGAATCAATTGGTTCGATGGTACCATCAAACAATTCCTGACCCACAATAGAACCAATTCACAGTGAACGTCATAGTGACATTGCATTGTTTTTTTATTAGCCGTGATAGCCCAGCGGTTCGACCTGTGGCCTCTCAAGCAGAGGGTCGTGAGTTCAAACCCGGGCTCGCACCTCTGAATTTTTCGGAATTTATGTGCGATATCGAATTTGATATTTATCACGAGCTATTTGGTGAAGGAAAACATCGTGAGGAAACCTACACACAGCGACGGAGTAATTCAACGTTGTGTGTGAAGTTCCCAATCCGCACTGGGCCCGCGTGGGAACTATAGCCCAAGCCTTCTCATACTGAGAGGAGGCCTGTGCCCTGGACGTATATAGGCTGATGATGATGATTGCTTTTTTATGACGTTTATTGTGACAACGTTCTGCGGTGGGTCAAGAATCGGTTGGTTCGATTGTATGTCTATTTTTTTTCAGGATAATTGGATCCATAGCCAACCTGGCAAAGGGTGCCTTAGGCGGCGGCGTTTTGAGCGGTCACGTTGCGTACATGAAGTCTGGTTGGCTGTCCGCAATCTTCTTGAACTTGGGCTTTGGAATGTACCTCGGTTACTGCTTTTATGTAAGTAGCTAGTACAGATGCCGTGTGGTGCCGGGTTAGAATAGCACCTCCCCCTCTCTTCCCGTGGATGTCGTAAGAGTCGACTCTGGGAAAGGGTTAGTGTATTGTGGGCGATGGGCTAGCAACCTGTCACTGCGATATCACGTTTAGCCATCTGGTTACCCTGAAATTGCTAAACGTGGCACTGGATTTTTGAATTCATGTGCTCTGTCTACCCCTCTTGGGAATACAGGGGTGAGAATATGTATGTATTTAGCTAGTATAAATAAATAAAAAAGTGTCGATAACGCAATTCAATTGGTTGTTCAAGATAAATTTCTCCCTCAGAGCAAAAACAAAGAGGAGATGTGGTAACTAGATTTCCTTATAAAGAAGCGCGTGACATTTTGCGGGGTGAGGGGGTGTTTAACTCCACCCACTTCCACTCCACTCCATCTGCTGGCTAGTAGCAAAACTACTCATGTAGGTTGATATTAAACATAACTATGTAATTCAGCTGTTCGACACTAGATGTCAATAAGAGTCAAATATAATGGGAAGTATCGTCGCATAGCTAACAATACCGCGTAACTCAAATTAGTTTTCAGGAGACACGAAAAACTCCAAAAAATATTTTTCACTTCTCATGCTCTTAAAGTGATTCTTTAGTCCCTATATAGCGGGCCTAAAATTCCTTTTTAAGCTCTAGGGGCTAAAGTAATTTTTTTTTAATTGGCCTTAGAAACCTCTTAAACAGCCAGTCACCGTGTTTGTGAACGTAGGACTATCGCCATTTTTATAGACGTAAAAATAACCTCAAAATGTCAATGAGGCTATTTCTACGTCTTTAAAAATGGCGGTAATTGTTACTCTGCCAAAAAAACTATTAAAAGTTATTTAATTTCGCAAAACACGATTATTGATTACGAATAATAATTTATTTCATTATAATAATTAATAACACATTTTATTATGCATAGTGTAATAATAATAAGCTTAAAAATAGTTTAAAGTTAAAATCTGTTGGCTAAATCTAAATATGCAAACATTCAAAGCCTCACTTTACAAAAAAAAAGTAAAAGAAAAGACCAACCGCGTTTTTTTTTTTTCAAATTTTTCTTAGGTTAGATTAAAACATATTTGTACATGTAAAGGTTTGTTGTAATCAGTATTGTAATTTTTTATATAACAGAAAGAACGTCGTTTTTTCCTCGCATTCAAAGTGAAAAGTAGAGTGTTTAACGCGAGACTAAACAACCATAATGACACTCGAACTATAGCCACCCTCGCTATGCTCGGGTGTCTAAATATCTCGTGACATTATGGCTTGTTTTAGTCCCTTGTTGAACAATCTACTATAATTTTTACAATGCGTGCATGATATAAATACAAATATTATGAGGTATTGAGTCAAGATAAGATGAATATTAGAGTATAAATCTATTTGGCCTGAAGTGGTAATTTTCACGACTTTACAAGGTATTACTCCAACAAAATGAAGACTTAAGCAGTGTTGTTCGTAACAAATGCGTAAGTATCTAACCAATAATTTAGAGTCTAGAAAAAATACTTCTGTTCACGACTTAAAATTTACCCTGCATATCTGACAAATTGATCATCCATTTTGAAAATACCATGAGTATACTATTTTAATACAACTGAAACTACAAAATAATAAAAAAAATATAAAAATAAAAACTGATTCTAGCAACTTTAAATCGCTCCCCTCAAAAATGTGTATTTTACAATTGTGTTAGTTTAGCATGGGAGCGACGATATTTGACACAATTCATAATATTATTATTCTACGTGACGATAGATGGCGGCCCGTTCAAATTATAATTATAAAAAATCATTGAATTATGTATTTAGCAACTAAAAAGGCTTAAGGACTAAATGGATAATAATTTTCAATGTTTTCATATAAGTTATAATTATTGCAATAAACTAGTATCGTAATTATATTTTTTAATTACCAAAAGTGCCGCCATCTAGTATCCAGTAATAATTTGCACTTAAAAACCGCAAATGTTCTAGAAGTATTTTAATAAATTGCGTACAACATTACTTACGAATGAAATCTGATGCCATTCGTAGCATCAGACCGTCCGTCTGACTAACTTTGACATAGTAGAACACAACATTTCATTATGTCCTTCTTAAAAACGCGAAAATGTTGAAAAATTGCGAGTTTCGGGAGATGTGCATCTGACGAACGCTGACAGCATGCCAGCTTAGGCCCCGCCCACATTGATGAAGTCAGGACACAATTTAAAATCACAGTGCACAATTGCTTACGCCAGCTCCTCTTTGTTTTTGCTCTGAGATCTCTCCACTCCTCTCGTCTCCGCTTTGATGGAATCAAAGGAGAAATGCCGGTCGCGGACCGCAAAGATTGGACTGTTGATCCGCTGCTTTCTATCTCAGTCGCACGCGTTCAGTAATATAGCCCTCACGCTCGCACTTAGCACGTGCGTCGTATACAGCGACAGAGATAGATAGAAGTGGGTCAACGCTTGAATTACTCTGTGCCCTGCGACCGGTCTTTCAATTTATTTGACTGTTTTTAGTTGCTAGTGAAATCGGCGCAGATATTATGCAAGAGGTGTCACGTTGGCTACATGACGTACCCTGATGTGGCAGAAGCCGCTCTGTCTCTGTCCAAGAACCCGAGAATCAACAGAATGGCCAATTGCTACAAGTTCGTATTAATAATTGAGAGGATTCACTATCACACAAAATATATTTAACAATAAAATTTTGTTTCTGTAATAATCCTACTTCCTATTTTTTTGTTGGAAGTTGTATTTATGCAACTGAACATCGAAACTTCGTTAGCGCGAAGTAGGACACTTTGACAGTTGATGACGTTTGTGGAAGAAGTTCTACTATTGAACGTTAGGTGGCTACAGTACATTTTTAACTCGTAGGCATAAAAATTGTTTAGTGTGACACTTCTGTCAAAGGTTTTTGTCATAATGTTTTAGTATTGTCAAATTGTTTTTGCTCTCGATAACAATGTATGATAGGTATACCATGGTTATAGATATAGATACATCATTAATGAACTATTTCTTGACTTCAGGCATTTTATCGAGTTCATCATTTGTCTCAATCTTTACGGTTCTTGCGCGTGCTACCAGCTGATCATTGCGAAGACCATCAAACAGCTGTGCGAGAATACGGACAGATCTGATGTTGCGGGACTTGATGGTAATATATTCTCCTTCATTTTGTGGTACCCATCGCGAACCGGGATTGTTGAGCCACTTGCCACTCTTCGCAATTTAGACGTGTAATCATCAATGACCCATATGACCGACTAGATGTTAGCTATTGGATTAGTTTTACACGACCAAGTTACAAACATTGGTAAGTGGCTTAACAATCCCGGTTCCCGACTGTATGTATATCAGGGAAATGATCAAAACAGAGATTTCCAACCAATCTTTTAATTTAAGGGATATGATCAAATCACGCAGAAGGAAAAAATGGCAGATCCTTTCATCATTTCGCTTGAAAATTTCAATCATCAGATCAAATCCCTCACGTTAGTGAAATCACAAAATCGTCCAACTGCCAAGCCTTGTAAACAGGTCATACAAAAACGTTACTTCGCGTCTCTTTTGTGGAAATGAATTAAGTTAAGGGTTAATAACTAATAATTGCAGTAGGTTTCAAGTAGGTATGCCTCCCTACTACTAGCCCGTTCAAACAAATTGTGGGAAATACTCCAATATTGTAGAGAGATCTCTCTCCAGGCAGTTGTTATGCCTGGGAACCGAGGTCCACAGAGAGGAAGTTGGAGGTTGTATTTATGTAACCGTTCGTCGAAACTTTGTTGGCGCGATCGTTTAGTGTGACTATTCGACGCATGTGGCGCTGGGGTGCTACAAAAGCATAGGATTTACCCCATTAAGTAAATAATTACATTTATATCAAGACTTGTTTCAGGCATGCCCAACTTGCGAGTGTACGTGGCTATAATGATAATACCCGTTATCCTAATCACGTTGATCACGCAGTTGAAATATCTGGCGCCATTTTCGATCTTGGCCAACCTCTTCGTGGGTAAGTAATTACTATAATTACAAGTATTGACCCCTTTTTCAGCTGACGTATTGACTGCCACGTCTCAGAGTCACCTTCTTCAGGAGGTCTAGTGCTCTGTAGGGTATCGATCAAGTTTAGTTCGACATGTTATGTTTGTAGCTAAACTTGATTTCAAACGTGAGTTATCCGTATAAGTTGTATGAATGGCGCTCTGTTGTCTCTGGCCTACCCCGCAGGGAATAAGGCGTGACGGTTATGTATGTATGTATAAGTTGTGGCACCCCGTGTGGTGCCGGGTTAGAATAGCACCTCCCCCTTTCTTCCCGTGGGTGTCGTAAGAGTCGACTCTGGGAAAGGGTTAGTGTATTGTGGGCGATGGGCTAGCAACCTGTCACTGCAATATCACGTTTAACCATCTGGATACCCTGAAATTGCTAGATGTGGCACTGAATTCTTGAATTCATGTGCTCTGCCTACCCCTCTTGGGAATACAGGCGTGATGTATGTATGTATAAGTTGTATGAACACCGCTAACTGTCGCGGGCGCGTGGGACGGATTTTAATTAACTATTCATTATACTGGTAGCGGTAACGCCTAGTTCGGACTAGGCTAATATTTTAGTCGAGTAGCGGGTATTTTAGTAATTAAACGTGTCTGAACAAAATGAAAATTCGCTCGCTTCAGTAAGCGGAGGCCCTTAACAATCGGCACCACTTGCTGATAAATCGTTTATAAAACAACTAAAAAAATTGCTTTTGGGAAAATGCTATTAGGTATTCAATAACGGAATTTCTGGAAGAGTAAAATAAAACAAATATAGCGGGATCACGGAATTGAGCAATTGTATAGTGGATGGTTTCATAAATTTTGTGTTGTAGATTTAAGCTTTCCAACCATAAATTTGTATGTATGTACAACCTAGATTTAAGCTTTGTCTGGCTACACCCTGCCAGGATATCTGTACCAAACAAATTGTATTTTGTGTACTTGAATGTTGCCAAATAAATATGAATATGAATAATTATATGAATGAGGTGTTCCTCGTGCATTATTAACCTTTCTGTCACACCTCTTCTGAAGATCGGTTTTCGTTTCCATCTGCCCAGGTTTCTGCGTGATTATGGCGGTGTACTATGCCAGGGTGAACAACCCCCACTTTGAGAACATGTCCTCTTTCAACGGCATGTATAACCAGGTCATATACACTGGTATGGCGGTGTTCAGCATGTCTTGTGCCGGCGTGATCCTGCCAGTCGAGAACAATATGGAGAACCCGAACAAAATTGGGTTTGTGATGGTCGTTGGTAAGTACCTACATCACGCCTACAGGGAGCCATGAAATTGACAGTAAATATTAACCGGTAATCGGGTATACGAAAACACCTGCTTAATATTTCCCGAGAATTTTCATTCATGACCTTGTAAAAGACAAATGTGGCGTCGCTTTGGGGACGTCCATAAATTACGTGAGGTGTTTTAGGGGGGGAGGGGGTCGAGTCAAATCTCATCTAATCTCACGTTGTGGGGAGGGGGGGGGGTCACGGCAAATATCACGCAATTTTTTTCTTGTTTGAAACAAACAAAAAATTCTATTTTGGTCCATTTAATCCAGATGCCTAAGGTTTTAAAAACCGAAGTGAGGATGTGGATGGCGCTTAACGTTTGACAATTAAAGTTTTTTTTTAAGTTACGTCATTCACTTTATTCTTTCTTTTCAAATAAATATGTTTTTTCTTTTTACAATGACAATCCAACTCGTTTACGTAACAAACCCACATTTTGAAAAATCTCACGTGAGATTTGGGGGGTGGGGGAGGGGGTTGAATAAAATCTCACGACATCTATTCAAGGGGAGAGGGAGGGTCAGAAAATTAAAAAAAAACAACTCACGTAATTTATGGACCCCCCTTTTCAGGTTGCTGCGCTCTGTGTTATACCCACCTTACGTCCCGTACGCAACTCTCATTTGATTGGCCGACGCGTTCTAAGCGCGCTACGGGGTTGACTAGGAGCCGGGGTACAAAGGACTGGGCAATATTTTCAGATTTAAAATTTTTTTTACGAGAAAATTTCGGGAAATAATTGACAGGGGTTTTCAAATATTTCAAATGTCGGGGGTCCCTAGGTATGCACCAGCGGTGCCTTCTAGCCAACCTAGCGTGTGGGCTAGGGCTCTTAATCAAAAACGGGGGGGGACTACTATACGTCGTGTCCCCCCACTCAATGGTGGTTGCCGGCTCGGGATCCCCATCCCTTCCCGGACAACTCCAGTATTTAACATTAAACTACCGTGAGACTCACTCATCTTATAAAACACGGATAACTCACGTTATAAATCGAGTTCGCGTAGAGAGCCGAGGCGCGCAGTTCGCGTTTGGCAGCAGCAGCTGCCGCGGCTCCTAGATGAAGGGCTACGAATTAGTCCGAAACATGTCGAGCTAAACTCGATTTATAACGTGAGTTATCCGTGTTTTATAAGAACTCCAGTATTTAGTTTGATTAGTATCAGACCCTGAGTCAACCGTCAGCGAGAGTCTCCTAAGATGGTGGTCAAGACTCTTCGCTATGAGACCGTTTGCTGTGATGACTAGGGGTCGGATTTTACATAGCATGGTCGGATGAAAGAAAACTATGGAGTCGACATTAAAATTAAATTGTTATGTAAACCATACTCAAACTCATTCATTTAATTAAGAACGGAATTAAATTATAAATAAAATAAATCGTATGAGTAGAAATAAATTATATTGTAAAGTAAAATAAAACATTATTTTTATAATATGCATCTAGTTTCCAATATCCATAAAGCTTGTAGATACAGGAATGAGTGTCTCAAAATCTTGACAAGGTATGGCATGTGCATTGTCCATTTCAAAATTACAATTGTAAAACGACTTTAAACGACAAAACTTTTTCCATATTTTAATTACACTCGGTAACATAAATTTTCGATTAATATTTTCAATCTGTCAAACTACACAAGGAGCAAAGTATTACGGGTCTAAGAAAATTAGTGAGTATGAGTATAAATATGAATTAAAGTTTAGTTTTAATATCGACTCCATAGTTTTCTTTCATCCGACAACGCTATGAAAAATCCGACCCCTGGTGATGACTATTGGTAGTATTGGTACAGTCGATTTCATAAATACATGAGCAGACAAATGCCAAATATGTAAACTTTAGCACCTTATTGTCAAAGTCATAAAGGTGTACAGATATTTTTGAACCCTCAGTTTCGCTGATATATTAATGAACTCGACTGTGCAATGATCGTCAAATCCACATCCCACATGGCAGTCACCTCGTGAGCCAAGTCAAGGTAAGTACTTGCTGAGTTTGTCCTTCTCGGCCTTCACGAGATTCTCGTCATGGGATCTGCACGGCGCTGTGATCGGTCTATTATCACGATATCAGGCTTATTGGTAACAAGAGTCCTGTCCGTGAGAACAGATCGATCCCAGTAGAGTGTAGCACGATCATTCTCAAGAACTGGCGTCGGTGTGTATTTGTAATACGGCACTTCAGATTCTACGAGGTCGTATTGAAGAGCAAGTTACTGGTGGATAATTCTAGCTATTAGGTTAAGTATGTCTGTGTCTGTGCATGTGCTCTCCTCTCCGTTAGCAAGATGAGAACAACCGGAAATAATATGCCTGAGTGACTCACCGGGATGGTGGCATGGCCGACAAATTACGACCGTACCGTCCTTCAGGATATATTTCCGGTAGTTATTCATTCGTCATGATAACTTCATCAGCAATTGCACAGACAAAACCTTCGGTTTCCTCAAACAGGTTGCCGAAGCGTAGCCAGGTAGCGAAGGTACATCAGGCCCATTTAGGGCCCGGTAAAAGCGCCCGTGTAGCTCCTTGCTTTTCCATACGTCCTTGCGATCCTCTGTGCTCAACACCTAAGGTTTACGCCAGGTCTCAATAGCCAAGAAAGCGATGTGAAGTTTCTGTCAACTGCCACAACATCGCGATGCATCCCGCACTCATTGTGAAGGAAATATTCCCTGAGGCTGCACACCACGCGGTTGTGGAGGTTTTTGGCATTCAAGATACCTCGACCTCCACATTTCCGCGGGATGTACAGTCTCATAACAGATGAGAGCGGGTGCAACATACGATGTATTGTGAGTAGATGACGGACTCTTCTATCCAGGGCGCCAAAGGAGTACGTGAGGAGTGGTATCACCCAGGCGTTCAGAGCTCGGATCTTGTTGCCGCCAGACAAAATACTATTTAGTACTTTTGTCACGCGGCAAAAGAAACGCTCCGATACCGCTTGTTTAATATTTTAATAGTTATTTATATTTATTTTTATTTTTTATTATTAAATGGGTATGGTACCTAATCATTGGCTAAGGTTATAGGTAAAAAGCAAGTTTTTTTTCAGGATATATACTAATTATTGGGGCCGTGTTTTTATGTTCCTTCTTCGGTTACACCGGGTACCTTGAGAAGTGCAGGTCACCAATTACTATGAACTTTCCCATGACTACGTAAGTAGAAAAGAAAAAAAAACAATAATTTATTACGGTATCTTACCTTATCTGTAATACTATATCTCTTTAAATATTAAAATAGTAAAAAATGGGGCACAAAATATGGAGACCAGATATTCAAGTAAAAGCATTTATCACTGATCCAAGGGCCAGGGTATCGCGTTGGACGAAGGTTTTCTCGCCATTACCTCCTGTTCTGATCTGATCATCGTTTTGAATACACTAGATGCTCTCAACAGCGGTACCGAGGGGCGGTTGCCTACCCTTACGGACGCTTACGCCCCGGGCTAGCAACACATGCAGTTACCTAATATGAGAAAAAAAAACAGAAATATATTAATGGGTGTATAGCAGGGATGGCGAACCTTTAGGTGATACAAATGCCATTTTATGTGAAATAAATAGTATTATAGCTATGACGTGCCATCAAATAATGTAGATGGTATTAAGTAATTCCAAATTACAAGGATTCGTCTCGGATCGATTGGTTTGTATCGTTTAGCGTGCCTGAAGTATTTTGTTGCATGCCATGGTTGGCACGCGTGCCATTGGTTCGCCATGCCTGGTTTATAGGTTCCCTAAACTATGATTTACTAGCTGTGCCCACGACTTCCTCCGCGTTGAATAGTTTTTTTCCACATTTTCCTACGTTTCTTCGCTCCTAATATTTGCAGAGTGAGCTTTAAACCTTGCTCGAGAAATGGTCTATCCAACACAAAAAAAAACAATTCAAACCAGTAGTTCTTGAGATTAGCGCGTTCAAATAAACAAACAAACTAACTCTTCAGCTTCATAATATTGGTACAGATATGCAGACGAAACCATTTTGACACTATCTCTTCCAGAGTACCTATAATCTTGAAAGGGTGTATTGCCGCCATGATCTATGTGACGCACGCTTTGAATTTCTACATGCCCTTCAACACCTGCTTCGTCTACTTGAGGAGGTTCCACAAGCCGGAGGAAGCTTTCAAATGGGAGCTGATCTATCGGGCTCTGATCTCTTTGGTTATCAGCATCATCGCCATCATTTTCCCGAGCATTGATGCTCTGATGGGCTTTGTGAGTATTTTATTTACAATAGACTAGCTACAAAAAAAACTATTTAGTCCGTCTGAAAGATTACCAAAAAATATTATACACATTTTTTTTCTTTTGTTTGACAAACGAAAAATGACGATAATACAGCGCTTAAAAGTTTCGCGTGACGTCACGACTCGGCACAATTTTTAGCGAGTCGTGACGTCACAAGCCCCCACTCCGGAAGTTTGATGATCTATAACTTTGCCGATGTTTAGCCATTTGATAAAATAAAAAATATGTGTGTCATATTTTTCCAGAATCTAACGAACTGACTTACTTAGAATTAAATTTTTTAACGCAGGACACAAGCCATAAAAACATCGTGCCTGTATTCCGAAGGAGGGCAGGCAGAGCATAGAGTTTTAATAAACAGATGAAAGAAGCATAATAGTGACAAGTTGCTAACCTGTCGCCTAATGAATGATTTCCACCAAACGGCCGGAATCGGAAAGAATTTTATGGTCTTTAAACGATACTGAACCTTACGGTCACTGTGTTTAAGTGGGTTGGAATAGCACCTCCCCCTTTCTTCCCGTGGGTGTCGTAAGAGTCGACTCTGGGAAAACACGTGTAAATTCAATTATTTAGTGCGATGGCCAAGTCTCGATATATTCATATAAAACATTCAAGAATCTTTATATTTATATACGTCACTTAAGTAGAGACTGAATAAATTATTAACCGACTTGGTATTACATGGATCTCACAACTTTTTACCGCAGAACAACTGAGTTGCGAGACTTGTTTTTTTTTTTACAATATTAGATTCCTGGAATACCAGATTTTCTTAATGCTATGTTCGTTTTTATAACAGTTTTGTAAAGTATCATGTTCTCAATACACCATGTTCCATTTAAAACCGAATTCCTCTAATACCAGATAATGAAAACACTAGGCTCGTTTGAAAATCTGGTATTCCGGGAAACTGATATTTTGATAAGCAGGTATGTCGGCAATCTCGTATTTTGCAATTCTGATATTTATGGAACGAGTGCTTCGAATTAGTCCCATTGGCGCTAAGTCGGGATCTGATGATGGGATCTTAGAGAAATCGAGGGTACCTACTCTTCAAATGTTATATGGACATGTACGGCGCTTTCGATAATTTATTGATTAATTCAAGAATTTACATCAAGTAAATACGTAAATAGGGTACCTACTTTCAAGATATTGCTAATTTGAAGTCTTGTTTAAAATTATTACAGTAATGATTCCATTTCCAGTTGGGCTGCTTCTGCATCACGAATATGGCGTTTATTGGCCCCAATTTCATCTACATGCTGGTGGTGTGGGACCGCCCCGGGCTGGGCATGTTCAAGTGGCGCCTCTGGCGGGCAATATTTTTCCTCATCATCGCTATGATCATTCTCTTCTGTGGAACCTATGTCTCTGCGCTCGAGATGGTCGATACATTCATCCAAAGCACGTGAGTGTTTCGTTCGTTTTTTTTTTACTAATCCTTTGGGAACATGAGTTTTC
Source organism: Adoxophyes honmai (assembly GCA_005406045.1). NCBI lineage: Eukaryota > Metazoa > Arthropoda > Insecta > Lepidoptera > Tortricidae > Adoxophyes > Adoxophyes honmai. The sequence goes on along the minus strand of BHDV01002056.1, from coordinate 120,764 downwards.
ATGTCTTTTAATGTTTTAAAGGTAAAATTATCCCTTCGAGTGGCGTTCGACCGTTTCCAGGTAAGTACGCCCGCAATTGGCTGTCGACCGGCTCCCGGCAATAAAAATATTATAGAAGAAGATAAATGAAAGTTTGTGCGAACGTATGTATGGATGTTTATCACTCTTTCACGCAAAAACTACGGAATGGATTTTAGTGAAACTTTACAACGATGTAGCTTATACATATTATCAGAATACCGCATAGGCTACAACTTATAAAGATATTGTGTGAATTGACCAAAATGTGACGATAAGTTTAGTAGTCCAGTCATTATTGACATCCGAAATCGAAAATTTAACAATAATTCCAAAAGTTTTCAAACTTCGGTCTAGTGAATGGTACATTGAGACAACAATAAATCTCATTTTGCAACCTTGTCCGCAGTCCGGAACATTGTTAAAATTGCAATTTAATTAATTTTTGCTGTATGGTCGTGAAAAAAATTCCAAAAGTTCTGCAAAGTTGGAGTTGTGTTAAATATACTATTTTACATCACGTGTCAAATTTGCAACCAATTCAAGTGTACGGAACATTTTTTGTTATTAAAAATTAATGTTTTTCTTTATTAAATTGAAGGAAAACGTTCCAAAAGTTCTGCAAACTTGACACATACATCGGAAAAATATACCGAACGGTTGTATAAATTTGCAACCTTTTTGGTCGACCGGAACATGTTTATTTATAATTCGTTTTAAATTCGTGGTCATTTTTTGAGCAAGGCTGTCTCGGAAAAATTACAAAAGTTTTGAAACTTGGTTGCAAATTTCGAAAATATCTATTCTGATGCAATACTGGTATAATAAGGATATTTAAAAAAAAATTTTGCAAATTTGTAAATGCATCAGAATAGATGTTTTCGAAGTTTGCAACCAAGTTTCAAAACTTTTGTAATTTTTCCGAGACAGCCTTGCTCAAAAAATTACCACGAATTTAAAACGAATTATAAATAAACATGTTCCGGTCGACCAAAAAGGTTGCAAATTTTTACAACTGTTCGGTATATTTTTCCGATGTATGTGTCAAGTTTGCAGAACTTTTGGAAAGTTTTACTTCAATTTAATAAAGAAAAACATTAATTTTTAATAACAAAAAATGTTCCGTACACTTGAATTGGTTGCAAATTTGACACGTGATGTAAAATAGTATATTTAACACAACTCCAACTTTGCAGAACTTTTGGAATTTTTTTCACGACCATACAGCAAAAATTAATTAAATTGCAATTTTAACAATGTTCCGGACTGCGGACAAGGTTGCAAAATGAGATTTATTGTTGTCTCAATGTACCATTCACTAGACCGAAGTTTGAAAACTTTTGGAATTATTGTGAATTGATTGTCTTGACTGACTGGACTATAGTGTCAAGTAAGTTAGCTACCGAAATCTACGCGGACGAAGTCGCGGATGGCCGCTAGTAAAAGTGTATACTTTTATAGTTTAAAATTGATCAATGAACACCTATTATTCGATCGAAACTAGGAAGCTTTTCAAAAATGGAATTACATTCATACAAACATATTATTATTTTCATAACCGTCACGCCTTATTCCCTGCGGGGTAGGCAGAGACAACAGAGCGCCATTCGCTTCTATTCTGATATACTTCTCTTGTTTCACTCAATTAAATTCATTGACACATAATTAGGTAAATGAGCAATTTGAATCCCAACTAATACCTGAATCCAACTTAGCGATATTACTAGTGGAATCGCTCTAACAATGAATGGTGGAGATTCCCTAAATATGGACCACCATATCGTTTTTGCCAAATAAAAGTCCGACTTTATAAATAAATGGAGTGTTTTTAACTAAAATCAGTCACAAATTTATTAAGTACCATAAATCCACATTAAAAGTTAAATAAAGAAGCATTATTTCCAAAAAAATATGCTTTTACAAAAAATTGAGAAATCGGCGTTTTCAAAAAAGTGATCAAAATATGGACCACCAGGTATATTAATATGGATATCTATGACGAACTTTTATGTTGGTTTAATCTTTAAGATTTAATTTTCTTTGTCTCTTCTCTTATCTTTACGACTTGTTTTGTCTTATTTTTTTTCTATTTTTAATTTTTTTTCATCGATTTTTCTCACAATATTTTTTTCCGGTTTACTTCACTTTTATTTTAAGAATATATTTAGTAAAATCAGCCTCTACTTCTTTAGAAAATGCCGCCTTTTTCTTTGTTCTAAATTCTATACTATGTACCACTGGGTCATGATGGACTATGAGTCCATATTTGAAACCCCTCGACTGGTCCAAATTGGAAAACGGTACGGATAAACCTTTAATTTTTTTTTATAAATGTATATCATAGATAAAGCAAAAACTTTCACGTAGAAAAACTATCAGCAATGTGATGTTTCAAGAATATAAATGCTCTAAAATGAACAGTTGAATGAAAGTAGTAATAATCTTACAAAACTTACTGAAAATTTACATTGATTGTGGCAATAATCTCAAAATGGCGACCACAGACACAAGTGCTCATGTAGCTCAGGCGCCTTCGACAGACGGGGACCCTGGGGTGAGGAGCATCGAGCGCAGCCAACTTCACGCTGTTAGTAACGGTATCTACTGAAATATTACGGTGGTCCATATTATGAGAATGGTCCATATTTAGGGAATCTCCTCTAATTATTTAGTACCTACAACCTAACCAACTCCAACCTGAAATCTGACATAATTGACGTTATTTACTACCAGGGGTCGGATTTTTCATCGCTAGGTTGGATGAAAGAAAACTATGGAGTCTATATTAAAATTGAATTGTTATATAAACCATACTCATATTCATTCATTTAAGAGGATAGGATTCGCGCCACTTTTCCATACAAACGTAGTCCCCTGTTTTCTCCGTGAATAATGACATTAGAGCAAAAAATTTTTTTTGAGTAAATTTGTATTCTGTTGTAGCTATGCCCCTATAATGCTTTTATCGATTTTCTAATTTTTTTTTTCTTATTTCGAAAATCGATAAAAGCAAATCATAGCCACAACAGATACAAATAATAATGAAAAAAATAATTTTTGCTCTAATGTCATTATTCACGGAGAAAACAGGGGACTACGTTTGTATGGAGAGGTGGCGCGACTCCTATCCTCTTAATTAAGAACAGAATTAAATTATAAATAAAATAAATCATATGAGTAGAAATAAATTATATTGTAAAGTAAAATAAAACATTATTTTTATAATGTGCATCTAGTTTCCGATATCCATAAAGCTTGTAGATACAGGAATGAGTGTCTCAAAATCTTGAAAAGGTGCATTGCCCATTTCAAAATTACAATTGTAAAACAAGGAAACATTGGCAACTTTTTCACTATTTTAATTACATTCAGGAACATTAATTTTCGATTAAGGGTCAATATCCCAGGCACATTTTTGACACGGCGGAGTAGTTATTGCCGCTGTTAACTGTTATTTACGTCTTATTGTCATTTTTATACTATAGCTGACATATCCCCCTATCTGTTACACAATATAAAACATTGACATGCCTTTTAATCTGGAAGAAAAAAAATGTTAAAGCTTTGATTTCCAATTTTGGTGGGCTGTCCGGAATCCATTTTTACTACAATATCATTAATTTGCTAAGAAACCCATGTGTAACACAAAATAACTTTAACCGTGGCATATTCTTAATTATTTCAGGAACATTATAAACAAATATCACCGTTGTGAGTTCGGTTATTGTGCCCAAAATCATACTTTAAACAAACGTCCGAGCGCGCGATCAAATTTTGGTGGACAAAGTTCGACTCGTTCTAATTCGCTTCTAAACGGCCCAGGAAGTATTAGCTTAACCTTCCGCGTACCTGCCAGTTACACTGCATTGACTGACGGTGAAAGCGGTCTGTGTTTGTCACTGCGTTTCCATTAATCACGTAAAAACCCAATTTTGGTGCAAAGGGCGTCAAAAATTTACCAATTTTGGTGACTCTTGAAAAAAATGAAAGGTGTTTAATTACAACGTGTCTTTTAATCCTAATTTGAGTGGTTTAGGGTTCTTTTTAACGAAAGTAGCCTGAATTTGTTATAAATGTAACAAGTTTTTTTTTTGACATTTTTTTTATACCCGTTCCAATTTTGGTGGTCAAATTTTGGTGCTTGTTTCGAGCGACCAAAATTGGGAAACGCTACGAAAGGTGTAAAAATAGGCGTATTAATCATTTTTATTCGACAGTAATTTTAAGCTCAGAATTAAGAAGCAAAGAGAGAGAAAGATATCATATAAAAATAAAGGGAAAAAATTGCCACCAAAATTTTAAAACTGCCACCAAAATTGGCAAAAAACTACACTTGTTGAAATTTACCCTTAACATTTTTAATCTTGAGAGATTAGAGTTTGAGAAGTGCACAAGGAGCAAAGTATTACGGTACTAAGAAAATTAGTGAGTATGAGTATGAGTATGAATTAAAGTTTAGTTTTAATATTGACTCCATAGTTTTCTTTCATCCGAGCATGTTATGTAAAATCCGACCCCTGTTTATTACACTCGTGGTCAGACCAGTCGTAAAAACTGTTTGTCGACTTTGTAGTACGGTCGGCCAAGAAAGTGGTCTATCACTTTTGACAAAAGTTCGTGTGACATCAAAATTATCACTAAGGTTGACATTGTCACTGTCATTATATTATGGCAAGGGGAAATAGACCTTATTGTTTCATGAGGTTCAAATGAATATCGATCTTGAGGGGGTAGACCAATTTCTTGGTCGACTGTACCTAAACTCAGCGCATACCAATTTGCAATTTCAGAAGCGCGTTCGAGGGCGACAGCGCGTCGAATATAGTACAGTTGGTACAAGAATCAGCTGAAACAGTAGTCACAACGGTTGAAAATATAGTCACTACGGCTGCAGAAACAACTACAGAAGGAATGACCATCTCAACTTATTCTAATACTCCATTGTTCTATTAAAAAATTAACAAGAAGTGAAAGACTGAGTCCCTTTGCTTCGCGTCTTCGCTGTGGCAATCGAAACTATATTTGTTGTGTAGAAAATCAAAATTATGCGAATATGGTAAAAGTAAAGCAAACTAGTATTACTATAGCTACTAAATAACTTATGTTATGTGTGATAGAGATTAGTGATAGTAAAAAAAAAACTGTTTTATTATAGTACTTAATGTTATTTAAAGTCCAGTTTGTTGAATGTTGTGTTGAAATTTTTGATTGCTCTAAAGATATTGTTTATCTAGATAGATATTTTTGCAATTTTTAAAACAGATATTTTTCACTGAGTTTTAGTATTTACGATTTTTATTATACATAAAATTTTAGATTGTTATGCATCTTTTTTTTTTAATAAAATGATAATTCAGAGAACAGATAATTTATTTCCTAGAACTAATTAATTATAGTAATTAAATTCGTACTTCTAATACTCTGTTGGACAGAAATTGCTATAAAATCTACGAGAACACAGCTGAAACTTTAAAATGTGGAATGACTCACAGCAACGGCTCAGGATGACTTCGTCCACAATCCTATTTGGTCACCTTCTTAAGTCGTCCACAGTGCCATGTCGTCAGCCTACAATTCCTAAATCATCACCTTCCTAACTCGTCCACTTTCTGATGTCGTCAATACCCCATTTTGTCTACATTCCTATTTTGACCACAGTGCCAACTTGTCCGCTTTTTCAAATTGTCAACATCCCATTTTTGTCTACATTCCTATTTCGACCAAAGTGCTAACTCGTCCTCATTCCTATTTCAACCTCAGTGCCAACTCGTCCGCGTTGAACATGAATGTTTGTACTCGAGTGTGGGTGTTCAATATGTTTGCTATATAATGCATAGTTGACGAGTTAGCACTGTGGTCTAAATAGGATTGTTGACCAGTTGGCACTGTGGCCTAATCGGCCTAAATAGTAATTGTTGACGAGTTGGCACTGGTCTAAGTAGTATTGTTGACGAGTTGACACTAGACTAATTAGGAATGTTGACAAATTGGCACTGTAGTCTAATTACGAATGTAAACAAGTTGGTACAGTAGCCCTCCAGTGGCCCACCTAATGCCTTGATCACACGTACCGAGTAGAGTGGCGAGAGAGTGTTCTCGGCCGAGTACTCGGCTCATGGGCGTAGCCAGGGGGGNNNNGGGGGGGGGTTTGGGGTTCAAACCCCCCCCAAAATGTTCGGGCTCCCATACAATAATCGTGACTTTTTTGTGTCCGACTCGCACGAGCAGAGTTATTATTTTTAGTAGCCAGAGTTAAATCGAAGTCCACGCGAACGGAGTCGCGGGCACAGCTAGTACTAAATATACCTGGTTGTTTCTTAGTGTAACCCATATGGGGGGCACGGGCTTGTGGAGCTAGTTCACCGTGAGTCCGTGACCAATAATTGATAAAAAATAAGTAGGACCAGGGGTAATGAAAAATGTCCCCTGGTACTACTAGACTGGATGGTAGTACTACGGGCAAAAAATAATCCCCGTGGTAATACTAGTAGTACCACCAGTAGTACCACGGGTAAGGAGTGAGTAGACCATAACGCGAATGAGAATGACTTAAGAAGGTGACGAAATGGAACTGTGGCCGAAGTCATCCTGAGCCACAGCAACAAGGTTCTAGTCTAGCGCGTTAAATTTGAGTGGGATGCAAAAAGTTTGAGATTGCATTATAAACAACCTATAGACAATAAGGTTGCAGTTTTTTACAAACTTTTATTTAGCTTCACTTTTGTATGTATGTTTACAAATCTTGCAAGTAATATTCCAATAGACAGATTGAGCCGAATCTTGGTATAACTTCGTAACTTGGATGACAACACAATATTAGTAGTGGACTTCTGGTGGCCCGGCCGGGACTGTCTCCGATGGAGGGAACTCTTCAACGGTTGGTCTAATTGACTTGAAAATCTGGTGCATATGGTGACAATGAAATACAGCTTGTAGTAAGGATATCTACTTTCACCCCAGCTCTTTCCTTTATCACACTATTTCTTAGGCAAATAATAAACCTGGCCGCAATTTTTCTTTTTTGGCCGCATACTCAAACTTCTAATTTAATAACTAAGCATCGGGAAAATGATATAGCCTCTAAAATACTATTTCATCTTCTTTACAACGCCAACAAAAATGACAAAAAAAGCGCCAAGTCAAGACCAACAATTATTGTTACTTGCCATCAAATTTACTAACTCAGCCACGAAATTCGTAATTCATTATCACTTTACATTTTATAGCTTCCATACAAGCTCCTCAAAATTTATATATTGAAGCTTCAATAGACAACTTCAAATATTCTAACTTAACGTGTAAAATAATACTTCATTATTCTTTTATTATGAAAATAGCCACTGTAAAATTTGGTGCGAGTGTGCGCCATGACAGCAACTGGCCATTTGCACCAATCAGAGATACAGAAACCTTGCCAAACGAAAATACTGCCATAAAAGTAGGTTAGGTTAGGTTAAAACTCCGACCCCTACGGAAAACAAACTACTAACAAAAATAGGTTAGGTTAGGTTAGAACTGCGACCCCTACAGAAAACAAACGACTACTAAAAATTGGTTGGGTTAGGTTAAAACTGCGACCCCTACAGAAAACAAACTACCATCAAAAATTGGTTAGGTTAGAACTGCGACCCCTACAGAAAACCCACTACTGCAAAAAAAAGTAAGATGAATTACATTTTAACACGGCGGGAGGCGCTACCGGGTGAAATTTACCACACGGTGCATAAATTCGCAAATATTTATTTTATTACTTAATTTTGAGCCGAGTCACTTTAGGTACCTTCCGAGAAACGTACGTTAGACTGCTTTTTGGAATATGTAGGCAGTGTGCATGCGGCTTTCGGCTAAAACACACATCTAAAGTGCGAATGGGTATTTTTAACCCAGTAGCGACTATTTGTGTCATTATTTTTAACAGTCTACATTAAACATTTTTGTTGATTTACATTATAAATATGCCTTATTTCCACTCATTGAAGAAAAAATAGAACATTTACTGCATTTAGAAAATAGTCAAGAAGAAGATAATTCTAAAATTGAAGACAATGAAAAATATAGTGAACATGAAAGTAATTCAGAGCATGAAGGAGAAGACAAACGGACAGTAAAGACACTGATTGAAATTTATGATATTTATGTCATAAAAATATGTAAAGAGCATAACTATAGTCTGTTTGTGAAGAATGAGCCCAAAAAGTACATTCAGATTGAACATTCAATGTGCCACATTGTAAAGAAAGTGATCAAACTTTGAACATTTTTTTTTCAAACAAATGCCAAATTAATGCATGTCATATTTATCATTATAACTAAGAACACAAGATACTAATTCTGTATTGATCTCGTTTTTACACTTTTTTATTTGTTTAGGGTCAAATTTTTGGTTTTTTATTAAGCTATGTGCAAAAGAATGCTGATTTATATGCTGTGTCTTTACAAAAAGATAATAATTTTGTATTAAGAGGTAACTACTTTTTTCTCAGATTATTTCGTTGAAAATGTAACAAAATATAATATAAAATAATGTTTTATTGAAATATCTATAACAAACCACCACTTTTACAATAAACACATTGTGGTATTTTTTACCCAGTAGCGACCATCCGTGTTGCATTATGGGGCGCGCCTCCCGCCGTGTTAAACATACCGATTTATGAAATTAGAAGCTAATACATTTACTATTTTGGTGCCACATGATAACATTTTAGAAGTTTCCCGCTTGAATGCATGTCACAAATTTAGAAGCTAAATAATAAACACGATGCCAAGTTATATTTACAGTGGCTTACATAGAAGATAATTAGTGGCTAAGATGACATTATTTAGACTACGGTTGATTGCGGCTGAGTTAGTAATTTAGAAGGCAACTTACATTTTTCAGTAGCCGATTATGCTATTAAAAAGAAGTCGGTTTAATTACTACCCTATTTCTTATTCTGTCTTTCAGCTGAGTGTAAAGCCAAGGATACACTAGGGGACACGTGTCGCGGCATATTTGTCCCCTAGTGTATCCTTGGCTTAAACGGGGCATTAAGGTCCGACCACACCGCAGCTTAAAATCCGGTCACGCTTCGGAATCGCAGTGTCGCGTCGTATTCGCACCGTATTCGCCGCATGCTCCCCACACCGCATCTTAAAAAACGGTGACGGTACGGAATCGCAATGACGTGCGTCACGATAATCTTTTTGTCGCAAACCTTCCAAACCGGTGCTTAAAATTCGCTGCGTCAAAATCATGCTTCAAATACCTATATGACATAAGTAAACATCAACTGCACCCATCACAGCAACAAAAAAAAAGAACGTGACTCAGTTGTCTCGTTCCTTTTTTAAATTTTAGACATAGAATCTGATAATCTCTATGTGAAAAACAAAGTGTTACCGACAAGAACCGAGAAACCTCGATTCGCAAATCTTTGCGTAAAAAACGCTGCATCTACAAGACAGCTGCGTCTTTTACAACACCGGTGCACGCGGTGCGGTGTGGTGTCTGCCATAAGATCTCCGTGTAATATTTTTTGCGATTTTTACGCAGATCAATTTACGGTGCGACAGCGTATTTTAAGCTGCGGTGTGGGGAGCATGCGGCGAAACCGGTGCGAAAACGACGCGACACTGCGATTCCGAAGCGAGACCGGATTTTAAGCTGAGGTGTGGCCGGACCTTTATGGGGAACGAGCGCATCAACATGAGAACAAGAAGACTTTATGCCAAAGACGAACCTCATTTCTCAATTTCTGTATGCCAGTATGAATGCCATTCGATTTGCAAACAATATGGAAAAACAGTGACAGTCGTATTTTGATAGCCGAAATATTATTGAAGATCTTTTTAAATCGTTTTCTTGTTATATTTTTATGTCATAATTTGCTGATTTTATAGTGATGGTGAGTAATGCTTGGGTTGATAATTACAACCACATTTCATTTCTTCCGTGGAAGTATTTATTTAATTTAATACACTGACGGACCGGGTAAAACCAACGTATTGAAACAAAATTCATTTTCGTTAGGTTGAATTCACCCTAGGTATATGAGGATATAGTATGAATTATTGTTTGGTTTTTTAAATAATTCTAACGTTTCTAAAAGTAGCTTTGAAATTTAAAATAGAAATAGATTTTTAGGGTAACGTAAACGTAGATAGATGCCCGGGAGTGTAGTTGCCCCGATGTCGATTAAACTAACACAATTCATGTTATTTCCGTACCAATATACAGGGTGTCCCAAAACTCAACGATAATCTGGGACCGGATGAAAGGCCAAGTTATACCAGTTCAGGGAAAAATAAAAAAAAAAATCCATGTCACTCGGTTCAGGAATAATAGGCACTTTTTCAAAAGAGTTGAAAATCGACACCCTCGGTTGTATTTTCTAGTCCTGTGATCACCAGTGTCACTATTTCGCTGGGATTTTCTAATTTTGGGATCTTCATTAACGATGCTATTAATCCCAACCACAAATTGATGCCAAAACATTGGTAATTTAATAAAATAAGTCAAGATTTAGAGAGTCATAGTTAACGAAAATATTGTTAGGTAACTTTGACTCTTAATTTTGAAAAAATAAAGTACTGGACTACCCTTGGCAAGTTATTTCAAAAGATGGCGCATTTAATGAAGATTTTAAAATGGTGCAACACTTGCTATTTTGCTTGCCATTAAATAAAATATTTCTTGTTTTTTACAAATTGAGCGCATTATTAACAACTTAACATTAAGAATTTTGCTATTAAAATTGCTATTTTTTGTTTGTTTTCCGTACCCAAAGAGTGAAAACGGGACTCTATTACTGAGATTTCCATGTCTGTCTGTCTGTTCGTCTGTCCGTCTGTCACCAGGCTGTATCTCAAGAACTGTAAGAGCTAGGCAGTTAAAATTGTCACAGATTAGAGAACCAGTCGACGCGGATTTGGCTTTCGCCGAGTGTTTTACACCACAGTATACGCATTTAGCCGATTAACGTCTTGTTCGCTCTTATTGCGTTGACATAAAGCTTTTTTCGTCCACGTTTTGCCGAAACGGCATCGACTAATGTGGGGAGACCCTAAGTGTTTGCATTGTCTCGTTTTGTGGTCGGGGAAACATTAAACTGAACCACTGTGCCCGATCCACCTGTCAGGATATTCATCCTATAAATTAAACGGATAAATCACGTTTTAAATCGAGTTTAGCAAATCGAGTTTAGCTCAAAATGTTTCGGGCTACTTCCTAGCCCTTCATTAAAGAGCCGCGGCGGCTGCTGCTGCCAAACGCACACTGCGCGCCACCGCTCTATTCGCGCGACTGCTCGTGCTCCACGAAACTGACACCGGCGCACAACTACCTTCATTACTATCGTTATGAGAGTTATCCGTGTATTTTATAAGATGAGTGAGTCTCACGGTAGTATAATGTTCAGGATATTCATCGTTCAAATAATCTTTAACGAACCATTAATTGTTTTTTTAAGTATTATTGTTATGTTTTTAACAATAGTATTAATTACTAGCGGCCGCCCGCGACTACGTCCGCGTAGATTTCGGTTACTTAGGTACTTGACACTTGCTTATTGTCATGTTTGGAGAATTGAAACAATACCTTAATACCTAATTGTAGCTTATGCGTTATTCTGATGTACAAGCTACATTATTGTGAAGTTTCATTAAAATCCATTGCGTAGTTTTTGCGTGAAAGAGTAACAAACATCCAAACATCCATACTCACAAACTTTCACATTTATAATATGAACTGACTCAATTACGTCTTTGCTAAAAATAATAATTCTATTACAGACCAGAAACAAAAAAAAGCAAATTTTAGAAACAAAATTATTAATGTTGAGTTGTTGAAAATGAGCTCAATTTGCAAAAACTAAGCAATAAAATTTTAAATGGCAAGCAAAAGGGCAATTGTTGCACCATTTTAAAATCTTCATTAAATGCGCCATCTTTTGAAATAACTTGCCAAGGGTAGTCCAGTACTTTATTTTTTCAAAATTAAGAGTCAAAGTTACCTAACAATATTTTCGTTAACTATGACTCTCTAAATCTTGACTTATTTTATTAAATTACCAATGTTTTTGGCATCAATTTGTGGTTGCGATTAATAATATCGTTAATGAAAATCCCAAAATTAGAAAAATCCCAGCGAAATAGTGACACTGGTGATCACAGGACTAGAAAATACAACCGAGGGTGTCGATTTTCAACTCTTTTGAAAAAGTGCCTATTATTCCTGAACCGAGTGACATGGATTTTTTTTTTTATTTTTCCCTGAACTGGTATAACTTGGCCTTTCATCCGGTCCCAGATTATCGTTGAGTTTTGGGACACCCTGTATAAATGTGAAAGTATGTTTGTTTGTTTATTTGTTTATTTGTTTGTTTGTTTGTTTGTTTGTTTGTCCGTCTTTCACGGCTAAACGGAGCGATGGATTGACGTGATTTTTTAGGCAGAGATAGTTTAGGGCACGGAGAGTGACATAGGCTACTTTTTATCCCGGAAAAAATTGATGTTCCCGAGGGAAAACAAAAATATAGTTTGCTTGATAGATCGATATCGATCGATGATAGATCGATATCAATCGATAACCGATCGATAGATGATAGATCGATGGCGCCGTGTGTCGTTTGAAACGAGAAGTTTTCTTATAGTTGTGCTTTATATCGCAATATAACCGAGTTCCACGCGGGCGGAGCCGCGGGCGGAAAGCTAGTTATTCATCTGTCATGAGCAGGGGTCGGATTATTCAACGCATGATTTGATGAAAGAAAACTATGGAGTCGATATTAAAATTAGACTTTAATTAATACTCATACTCATACTCACAAATTTTCTTTGTCCCGTAATACTTTGCCTCTGGCGCAGGTTGACAGAAAATGTTAATCGAAAATTGATCTTACTAAATGAAATTAAAACATATGGAAAATTTTGCCATTATTTACTCGTTTTACAATTGTAATGTTGAAATGGACGATGCACATGCCATACCTTGTGAAGATTTTGAGGCACTCATTCCTGTATTTACAAGCTTTATGGATATTGGACACTAGATGCACATAATAAAAGTAATGTTTTATTTTTACTTTATTTTTATTTACAATATGATTTATTTCTACTCATATGATTTATTTTATTTATAATTTAATTTCGTTCTTAATTAAATGAATGAGTATGAGCATGGTTTACATAACAATTTAATTTTAATATCGACTCCATAGTTTAGTTTTCTTTCATCGGACCATGCGATGACAAATCCGACCCCTGGTCATGAGATACTAAGAGAGAGGTCTAAGTTGACTTTGTGGCACGTCTCTGTGAGACTCATCATCATCATCAGCCTATATACGTCCCACTGCAGGGCACAGGCCTCCTCTCAGTGTGAGAGGGCTTGGGCTATAGTTCCCACGCGGGCCCAGTGCGGATTGGGAACTTCACACACAACGTTGAATTACTTCGTTTCTGTGTAGGTTTCCTCACGATGTTTTCCTTCACCAAATAGCTCGTGGTAAATATCAAATTCGATATCGCACATAAATTCCGAAAAACTCAGAGGTGCGAGCCCGGGGTTTGAACCCAAGACCCTCTGCTTGAGAAGCCACAGGTCGAACCGCTGGGCTACTACGGCTGGGCTATCTCTGTGAGATTGCAGGGAGAACCAACGCAATCAAAGACTGCGAGATACTTAAATGACCTCTTTTTCGATGGGGTTCTATTCTAAACGTAGTTTACATGGGTTAGAGTCTAACCCAATACCTGTATTGTTTATTGAAAAATTGCCAACACTCTGCAAAATATCAAAGATTGTTTTTTTTTAAATTTGAAGATAGTAGACCAAAGTAACGTTTTAGAAATGAAGAATTTTGTAATCATTTTCATAAAGTGGGATAACTATTCTGCTTTTAACCTATGTTACGTTTTGTCTACTCTGCTTACTCGGTATTGCAGGTATGAATGTGTACTGACATACATACAATAATGTAGCCGTGGTAGCCCAGAGGTTCGACCTGTGGCCTCTCAAGCAGAGGGTCGTGGGTTCAAACCCCGGGCTCGCACCTCTGAATTTTTCGGAATTTATGTGCGATATCAAATTTGATATTTATCACGAGCTATTCGGTGAAGGAAAACATCGTGAGGAAACCTACACACAGCGACGAAGTAATTCAACGTTGTCTGTGAAGTTCCCAATCCGCACTGGGCCCGCGTGGGAACTATAGCCCAAGCCCTTTCATACTGAGAGGAGGCCTGTGCCCTGCAGTGGGACGTATATAGGCTGATGATGATGATGATACATACAATCACGTCAATATTCCCAAATAGGGTAGGTAGAGCACAGAAAACGTGACATAGACAACACCATGACTATTTTACACCTTACAGCCACTTTTAGCACAATTTTTGGATTAAGAACAGATAGATTGAAGAGGTAGAATAGTGACAGGTAGCTAGCCTGTCGCCTAAAGCATACCTAAACCTATTTCCTTAGTCGCATGTTACGACATCCACAGAAGAAATGGAAAGATGCTATTCTATCCCGACTTATGGAATTCAACAATGTGTTTTTTTTAATTTTCAGTCAGCGTCATCATCATCGGCATCAGGTCAGACATTTCAAAGTTATTTTATGTAACAGCTTCGTAATAGACATTAACCCTTTATAAGGCAGAGACGATTTGGAAACCACTTAGTTAATATACATTTGTTTACGGAGAAGGACATCCTCTTTTTCGTTTAACCTTTTGAACGCTTTCATTTTTGAATGAAGTGATCACTCACACGCCAACAACCGTGGCGTTATCAAAAATGACGAATCTCATAGTGCAGTGCAAAACATTTATCGATAAAATTTACTAGCCTCTAAGACTAGCCTCGGTAATCGTAGTACGAGAATGAGTGGCCGCTTTCCAAAATACGAATTATTTCTTCTGAAGTAAGTACAAAACGTCAATTTCATGGGTAAGGTCCAAATAGCTCACAATCAGAATGATAGACAATTGTGTTGATAAGGTTTCATTAAGTACTTCTTGTAAGAAGTTTTGACGCCTCTATGTAAAGCCGAATTTATACCTGCAACTCCTGCAAGTTATTGACGCAAGCTTGAAAACTAAGAACAAGATGCAGATAACTGCCACTCACGGCATTCCCTCATAATAACTTGCCGGTATACGAGTATAGGTATCTTGCTTTTAGCTTCGTATACTGTTTTAAAAAAATATAGTGAATCTCATACGTAACAATACCGGTCAGGAAAAGTCAATGGAAAGGTCCAATTTACGAATTTTGTTTCTTTTTGTTCATCCCTACGCCATCACTAGTACAGAGTATTTACCGTCAATGACGTCATAGGCTAGCCACTAAAGTGGTCGTTGGCGTACAAGGAACTATGATTTCCCGCGATCATAGAGATGTGACTTTTACGCTATACAGATACATTTTTATATCGAAATATCAATGTCAGTAAGTAAATCGTAAACTTAAATTTTGTTTCAGTATGTTTTTATGCTGAGACGATGATTTACATACATACATACAATCACGTCTATGTTCTCGAATAGGGTTGGCAGAGCACAAGAAACGTGACACAGACCAAACCATTATTATGACTATATGACGCTTCACAGCCACTTCTAGCGTATTTTAAGGTTTGCAAAGATAGAAGAGGTAGAATAGTGACAGGTTGCTAGCCTGTAGCCTAAAGCATAACTAAATCTATTTCCGTAGTTGCCTCTTACGACATCCACGGTCGAGAGTTGTTATTCTATCCCGATACTACACGACAAAAACGATGATAGAATGTTATAAAGTAGACTAAGATTACAAATATTGGATAAGACAACTTCGTAACAATATTTTCACAATTAATAGTCAAATGTAAATGAAACAGATTCGGCAACAGCTCTAGCGACCACTTTAGTGGCTATTGGCGTATGAGACACTGACATTATTGCGTCAAATTATATCCGAAGAATAATCCCGAAATTTTCACATTTTGACCTGTCCAAGCATTCGTTAATTCTTTTAAGGAACAAAATATGAATTGATGTTCCGTTTAAGCCAGTAGATATAAAGAAAAGCAGTTCACAATTGATTTTATCCATGATCAAAGTGCACTGTCACTTCGACCCTTTTAGTGGTCGTCGGCGTGGTGGGCACGACAGCACTCGACCACTTTAGTGGCTCTTGGCGTTCAAAAGGTTAACTGTATGTGTAATGTATTATAATAATATAACAAATATATCAAGCTTTCTTTTCTCATTTATACTTTTTCAGTTATTGTCTAATTTAAGTGAAAATATTTAACCTAAAGTACAGTGTAAAGGCGGGTCCAAATTAGTGACATTTCGCCGGACCGAACACCGTGACCGTGGCAGAGCCGGGAGTTTGTATCGATAGTGTGGACGAAGTTTGTTACGCGTACAAATGTTACGTCCGATTCAATCCGTTCAATTCTCCGAAACAAAAAGTCCTTTACATCCAAACATTGTACGTACTCCCACAATGTGGACGATGTCTTGGTTTTTTTACGGGCAAATGACACTGGGTACGGGACGATCCATCCAAAGTGGGTTTTTTCCAAAGGATGTTCGGTACTGTCACGGTGTGCGGGAGAGGTCCACACTGCGATTTTTGTCACGCGTACAAGCACGCGTGTCATCGAGCTACCTACACGGGATTGATGGATGGCGAATGCAAGTCTTGATAAGACAACACCCGCTCCCCCGCCCCTCGCACGTATGGCATTCATCGGTTGTAGAGAACTATCGTAACATTTGTACGCGTAACAAATGCCATCCACACTATCATTACAGTCATCGAGCTTTGTCACGGTCACGGAGCTACCACCAGCGTCCGATGCGACGCAAACTTCCACCCGTCCACACTATACGTAACAAGTCCGCGGCGACGTCACGGTGTTCGGTCCGGCGAAATGTTACTAATTTGGACCCTCCTTTACGGTTTAGGCGTTACAAGATAAATTTACAGCTACATTACAAATAAAACAAAACTTAGTCAGTACAGTGTACCTATATCTAATAAAAATGTAAAAAACCTAACAATAACAGTTAAAATATAGAAATAAGTATTTACAGAAGAAATTTATATAATGTAGTTGTCGTAGATTCAGTTTTGAGCTCTGAAGAATAACCAAGTAGAGTAGACGGAAATAAAAGCAACTCTCCTGGCACGCCGCAGACTGCCGGTAGAGCCGTCAGTCGGGTCCGCAGGCATAATTTGTATAATTTGGCACAGACAATCTTTAGACCCTGAGAAAGGACATAGGCTACCTTTATTGCGAAAAAAGGTAATGCCCAAGATAACTGAGTGAGTTTCAAAAAAATTGTACATAGTTAAGGGCTTTAATAAAAACAAAAGTTAATTGATTCTTTTGTGTAACGACAATTACCCATACATTTTAAATAGGTAATTTTCGTTACACAAAAGACGCGATCGTGATTTTGTTTTTATTAACCCTTAATTTATGTTCAATTTTTTTGAAACTCACTCAACTATTCCACGCGGATGAAGTCGCGGGCACAACTAGTTACATAATAATATAATGTATCTACTAATTACATCTTTTTTTTGTAGGTCCCCCAAAATTCATCAACTATGCCAGATCACAAGCCGAGGAAGATAATTTCGATCTCGGAGCCATACGAACAGGAAAAAGGAGCGGGTAACAAAAAAAAACCTGAGATAGGCGCAGCGCAGACGACAGACTTTTGTGCGATCGAGTCTGCGGAGCAATAAAATCTCTGAATGGCGCGCAGACAGTTTCCATTCAGAGTTTTTATTGCTCCGCAGACTCGATCGCACAAAAGTCTGTCATCTGCGCTGCCCCATATACAAAGCGTGTCACAGACTAAGGCCTTGGTCGCCTTCACCGCGGGCGGCGGGCCGTTGTCGGCCGCGGGCGGCGGGTGAAGGCGACCACGGCCTAAGAGCCTGTTCCCACCATGTCGGGCGTCGGCCCTATTTTGAATCGGGTGCCGTAGCGGCAATAAATTTTATATGAAGCTGTTCACACACGCTCGACAATCGGGTCCGACATAAATTTCGGGCGTTTAGTGAGCCCGCACGCCGATTAAAAATCGTGCCGGGCGCGCTCTGTTCACATCAAATAGGATGTCAGGCCGACCCCGCTAGCGCCTCACCCCCTGTACCGCCCGCGCGTCGCTTTCGCGCATTCACATTGTCGTGGCCGGCAGCCGACTGGTGTGAATAGAGGCCCCGACACCGATTAAAAATTGGGCCGACAGCCGGCCAATGTGAACAGAGGCGCAGAAGCCCGTTCCCACCATGTCGGGCGCCGATTTGGTGTGAACAGCGCGCCCGGCACGATTTTTTATCGGCGTGCGGGCTCGCTGAACGCCCGATATTTTATGTCGGATCCGATTGTCGGGCGTGTGTGAACAGCTCCATATAAAATGTACTGCGGCTACGACGCCCGATTAAAAATCGTGCGGGCGCTCGGGGCGGTGGGAACGGGCTGTAAGCCTACTGGGTTGCCAGATTTTGATGACTCGTTCTCCTTACAGGCTAGTTGCTTCCGTGGCCAACCTGGCGAAGGGCGCCCTGGGCGGCGGCGTGCTGAGCGGTCACGTGGCCTATATGAAGTCGGGCTACGTATCGGCCATCATACTGAACTTCACTTGGGGTGTCTACGTCGCTTACTGCTTCTTCGTAAGTACTGACGCATTCGTGACCTTATTTAACCTGTCATCTGTGTTTGATAATGATAAGGATCCCAAAAGTACCCGTCGTATGAGTATGATAAGGATCAGTATCATACGACTTTTCGGTATTTTTACGATTTAGGATCCTTATCACACACAGACGACAGGTTAATAATTTATTTATTTCGGCCTACCCCATTTGGGTACAGTCAAAGAAATTGATACCTGTGCCACTTTGAACCTTTTCATAGTGAGTTTCAAATTGCTTTGATTAGTAGAAAGTATGGTAGGTATGTCACAGTGACATTTCTTGTGAAAAGGTACAAAGTGGCACAGTTATTTCCTTGACTGTACAACCGAGCTGATACAAGCGTGAGGGTTGTATTGAATAGACTTTAAACTCTGTTGTTAGCTGCTATGGTTTCAGAAACCTCACAATTGTTATCCCGGCTGAAAGGGGGCGTCCATAAATTACGTGAGGTGTTTTTTACAATTTTCTGACCCTCCCTCCCCCCCCCCTCCAAAATATGGATTTGTTATGTAAACGCGTTGGATTGTTATTGTAAAAAGAAAAAAACTTTAATTTTTCTTTCGTTCGGTTATACTCATGAAGTGTCAAATGTAAAGCGCCATCCACATCCTCGATCACTTCGGTTTTTAAGATGTAGCGCCCTAGCGCCACCTATCGTCGAACGGCTGACTACATTTACCTGGTGACTACTTGCAACGAACGTCTATGGCATATCGATAACAATCCTACATCCCACTTACGGAGTTTCGACGTTCGGTTGCATAAATACA
>BHDV01002056.1:60897-84402 GCA_005406045.1 Adoxophyes honmai | reverse complement strand
CTCCGACCCTTTTAGTGGTCGTTGGCGTGGTGGGCACGACAGCACTCGACCACTTTAGTGGCTCTTGGCGTTCAAAAGGTTAAAGAAAAGAACACCGAATACTACAGATGAAAAATTATCAGATCAATATTAAATTCTTCTTGTTTCCTTTTCATAGTTTTCGTACAGTATTCCTGATGGCGATGGACACCAGATTTTACGCGTCTTTCAATCACACTTTTACGGTTTGCAGATAAGTTGTCATAATAATCACATTTTGTTTCATGGAGGATAGATATTTTGTAAATTCTATATAAGTTTTTGTGAGTTTTGTACAGTATCGCTGCAAAAATTAGCAAGCGTTTGAACTGCCTGTTGAAACAAATATGGGTCATCTGAACTTGGAATAGTATGAAACTGGCCCTGAAATAGTATGAAACTGGTGCCGTATAAAATGTCGAGCCACAAAGTCAGACTTTCTTTTTATTTTCCGATTATTCCCAGGGTAAATTTGGTCCTTTGATTTTTTACGGCACCAGTTTCATACTATTTCAATACTGCTTCTAATCCTTTATTCCGCAACGCCGTACAAAAATCATGCGACAAGGCGAAATAATCGAGGGTTGTACTTTTGAATTCTCACCTGCACTCAGTTGGATAGCTTACAAGTGACGGCATAGTGCTGAATCTTGTTATTTTATGCTCTTATATCGTTCTAGATAGGTCACCTGGTGGTTCAGATGACCCATAGTTTTTTCAACCGCTCGTTCCCTAACTATCAGAATTGCAAAATACTAGATTGCCGACATACCTGCTCATCAAAATATCAGATTCCCGGAATACCAGATTTTCTTTATACTATGTGCGTTTTTATTACGGTTTTGTAAAGTATCACGTTCTCAATACACCATGATCCATTTAAAACCGAATTCCTCTAATACCAGATAACGAAAACACCAGGCTCGCAAAGGCTGTTTCGATATTAAACGATCATACTTAGTTTAGAGAAAATCTGGTATTTCGGGAATCTGATCTTTTGATAAGCAGGTAATGTCGGCAATCTAGTATTTTGAAATTTTGATATTTAGGGAACAACGAGCGTTTTCAACATGGGTCAGTAGTCTGTATTATATATATATTATATATTATGCGTTCGCGGGACCTGAAGTCTGTCCACTGGAGCGGAGCTAGGCAGCGGAGCGGTGAGCAAGATAAAAATACATACATACATACATATTCTCACGCCTGTATTCCCAAGAGGGGTAGGCAGAGCACACGAATTCAAAATTCAGTGCCACATTCAGCAATTTCAGGGTAACCAGATGGTCAAACGTGATATTGCAGTGACAGGTTGCTAGCCGATCGCCCACAATATACTAACCCTTTCCTAGAGTCGACTCTTACGACACCCACGGGAATAAAAGGGGAGGTGCTATTCTAACCCGGCACCACACGGGGTAATAATTGAAAATAAAAATCCACCAATAAAATTCGAGAGGAGCGGAAATTTTATGCAATTCTATTGGTGGATTTTTATTGTACCGCTCCGGTGCCTCGCTCCGCTCCAGTGGATAGGCAGCCTTAACGTAGTCTTTGGAAACAATATGTTTTAGGAACCTGGTCTGTTCTGCAGCTGAACTAATATCCACCTATACATAAAATCTCACTGTAAACTAGTTATGAGCCCTTTGAGGTTGGAATATGTCCCAGCAAAGAAGAACAAGATCCCGATGATGAGTACGACGAGGTTCTTCCACAGTCTCCATTTGTATTTGCCCAAGCCTGGGTCTTCCCACACAACCAGGAGTTCGATGATGGCTGGGAATATGAAGCCCATGTTCGATAGGCAGAACGCGCCCAGCTGAAATAAGGGAATACCAAATGTAGGGTAATAAGTACCCTCTTCATAATATTAGTGTAGATGTAGATATCTAAACCCAAATATTTTACTGAATCCTCTTTTTTTCAAAATAAAATTCAGCCTATGTTACTCGTGGATAATGTGGCTTTCGAATGATGCAAGAATTTTTGAAAACGGTCCAGTAGTTTCTGAGCCTATTCATTACAACCAAACAAACAAACATACAAACAAACAAACAAACAAAGTTTTCCTCTTTATAATATTAGTGTAGATACAATCACGCTTGTGTTCCCAAATATGGAAGGTAGAGCACACGAAACGTGACTTAGACAAAACCATGATTATGACTATTTCACGCTTCGCAGCCATTTCTAGCATAAATTTTAGGTTTAAGAACAGATGGAAGAGGTAGTAAAACAGTGAAGCAAAAAGTGGCAATAAACGTGAAAAAGTCATCGTTTCTCTGCCTATCCCTCTTGGGAATACAGACGTGATGTGTGAAAAGCCTATAGAAACTCACCAATCCCATCAGATTCCCAATGTTAGGGAATCCTATGGCAATAGCACTGATGATGATGATGAACATCGCCCGGTAAACACGCTCCCAGATCCAGTGCCTCTTAGGGTCATGCTTTCTGGAGACGTAGTGCCAGACCAGATTGAATGGTGCCCAGAAGTTCAAAGCGAATGTGATGAAGATCATGAAGCCCATGAGGCATTTGAGGATCAGCGGAAATCTGGAAAATATATTGCTGTAGTTTCTTTTGTTCATGGCATCATAAAAAGCTAGTGTCACAAAATCAACATTGTAATGGAACATAAAGAGTATAATTTAATTAAAAGTAACATAAAAGATATTGTTTCAAAATCAACAATGTCAACATCGAGCGAGTGAGACAAGACGCAACCCGCACACATTCGTATTCGTAACACAATGGGATCATTTGATGTGAATATGAGTGTTAAAACGAATATTCGTGACATGCCTAGTCTACTTACATGCTGTCGACAGGAAAGTTAAGGGTCACAGGTGACTGTGAAAGTTCACCAAAGCCCCAATAGCCAAAGAACCCGACCAGGATCAGAAAGGACACCACCACACACATGCCTGCGAACAAAAACAAATTAAAGAGTGTGTGAGTGTGACTAAGCAGATACGGTAAGATATCTGTTTCTGAACTGATATCTATCAATATAAGTAGCTCCCTATACAATTCAATGAGCTAACACACCCACCGCAGATAACTTATATTCTACCGTCAAGTATCTGTTGGAACCGACATAATGGAAAGATGGCATTTATACGCAGATAATATTATTATACTTATCGTCAATGCGTAGTCTGTGACACGCTTTAGAACCCCCTTAGAAATTTCAGGGTCCGCTCTCACTTAGCGTCTTTCGAGCGTCGTGGTCTCGTGAATGCCCGCGCAGCGCCGACGCAACAATTAAGGTCACAGCACACATATCAACTCGGAAAGGGATCGTCACGGTATCGTGTTTCGCCTCGCCATCACCAAGGCGTCAACCCAACGTATGCACGTAACTAAAGCATATCAGCAGCTCCTGTACGACTACTCAGCTACAGCTAGGCGACACCGCGCTTACGGCTCGCCGACTGCTGGCTGACAAGGACAGGGGCAAGGGTGGTCAAAGAGACGTGAAGTCGCGGACGGAGAGACGTAAGCGCGGGGACGACGAGCCGTAAGCGCGGGAACTGCAAGTTGACCACGCACCGCATCGCGGTTCGGAGCCTGTTCCGAGGCGAGGCGATTACGTTACGATTCCAATTAGTGTGCGATAGAGTATGGAGTTTTATACAAACAATACTGACCGGCTCGAGGCGATACGGAGGCGATCCCTTTCTTAATGGCGTTTTTCGAACGTCAGCGTCCACACAGACGCATTGACACCGCACCGACGCTGCGCAGGTGTTAACGAGACGGTGACGTTGCAAAAGTCAAGAAAACGCATACATGTGTTAGTGGCAATTAATGCGTTTAAGTCTGAATTCTAAATGAGCCCCCATGCATTCACACATATAATTAAACGTCACGCCCCATTCCCTGCGGGGTAGGCAGAGACAACAGAGCGCCATTCGCTCGTTTTCTGACATACTTCTCTCGCTTCACTCACACTCGTCATTCTCGTTATACACGCTTGACAGTTCTCCTAATTTGGCCACTCCTTAGAACGTCGCCGATCTGGTTTGATCCTCCTTAACAATCATAATTCCTTTAAAATACTTACTAGCACAAAGAACTTTAGGAAACTTGAGTGGGTCTTTCATATTGTTCTCGATAGGCAACGAGACACCAATCCCTTCCATGCTGAAGATGACGATGCCACTGAACTCGAAGAGTCCAAGGGCGTCTTTCCACCCCGGGACCGAGCTGATGGCGGGAGCCTCGCGCATGCTGTAGTACACCGTTGCTACCACACAGACAACTGGAAATAGAAACAGATTATGGAGACATCATGTCTTAGTTACTGAATGGGGTAGATAGACCAGTATACACAAAACGCTACTTAAGACAAATCTACATACCATGCAACAAACTAACTAATGAAATGACTAAGGAAATAGGTCTAGGTACGCTTTAGGCGACAGGCTAGCAACCTGTCACTATTGTAATATGACTTCCATCTGTTTTCAAACCTAAAATAAAATTCAGCTAGAAGTAGCTGCGAAGCATGAACTAGTCATAATCATGGTTTTGTCTATGTCACGTTTCGCTCTGCCTACCCCAATTGGGAATACAGGAGTACATATAATATTATACAAATCTTTAGATACAGATATATCATGCCTGTTTTTCAAATAGGGTAGATAAAAAACTCGCTGCGGTACAAAGAAAAAACCGTGTCTATGACGTTCTTAGTTTTAGCAGCAATTTAGGTTAAAAATAGTTGAAAGAGGTTTGGAAAAGACCCCCATAGAGAGATCTCTCTCCAGACAGATGTTATGCTTGGGGACCGAAGTCCGAAGAGAGGAAGTTGGAATTTGTATTTATGCAACCGATCGTCGAAACTCCGATAGCGGGATGTAGCATTGTTATTGATATGGCATTGACGATCGTAGCAAGTAGTTCGGCCATTCGACGATAGGTGGCGCTAAGGCGCTTTTACCAGGTAAGTTAGTCGGCCGTTCGACGATAGGTGGCGCTAGGGCGCTACACCAGCCCCCTTGAGGCCGGAAGGCGGACAGAGTACAGAGTACACAGAGGTATAACTGTTACAGGTTGCTAGCCTGAAGCCACTGAGGATAGAACCTATAGAGTACTAATGTCATCTTGGTTGTTCGGAAATTATTCCGCAAAATAATTGAAGTGATCGCTGTGCTCTTATTGGCCGGTCCAAGATCGCGCGTAACGCTAGTGCCTTTTTCTCTACGGTTATTGGCTCTGTACAGTTTCTGTGACAGTGACGGTGACGTTTAGTATGTTGAAATCAACAAACTATTTGCGGACCGGGGTTGCGAACATTGTTTCTCTATAGGTTCTATCCTCTATGCCTGAAGCATACCCAAACCTGCTTTTAGTCACTTACGCATCTTCTTCTTATTCTTCTACGCATAGATGTATGATTATTAACTAAATTAAAAAAGTCGGTTCTCAAGTCGACTGTATTAAGCCAAGGATACACTAGGGTCAAATGTGCCGCGACACGTGTCCCCAGCCGTTGCTGTCGTGTCGAGCGAAGTAGCGCGACGTTGCTGGACTTCGCTCGCCATGTCGCGCGACTTATACAGGGTGGAACGGCACCGCGGACCTTTCCGAAAATGGGAGATAGTTTAGCCTTAACACTTCATGTCCTCCATACAAACTATATGAATTTAAGCAGCCGTTTTTAAATTACAGCCAGTTAAACATTCACAGAAAACACTACTTGTTTCAACCCTAAACATATGATTGGGTCAATGAACTTACTTGTAAACAACCTCTCGACACATTTCTGAAACAGCGACATTGACATATAGGTACTCGATTTTCATAAATCATAAACAATCAAAAATTAACCTCGTTTTATTTTAGTTTACCTAAATTGATAAATAAGGTTTTAACAAGTTGAATGAAATTGTTTGCGAATAAATTTGAAATTGTGCTACTGAGCTGAGCTGAGCAGGCATGTTTCATCCAATTTCATGCTTTAAAACATTCATGTGAAACGTTTATTAAATAAACATTATTAAGACGATATTAGGAACTTAAGTTGTGAACCTCTTTGCGTTGATTTAAGTATTGACCATCAATGCATTTAAAAAAGAGTAATTTATATCTGTCATCTTTCAAATAAAAATGCCTTTGTTAGATGCTCGTGGGTATTTAAATTTGCTTTTATTGTACGCGACGTGCAATAATAACGCGGCTGAAGCTTTGCGTCGATACCGAGAAACATATCCTCCTCCACATCCAACTGGGCGTAGGACAATTTTAAGGGCTTTGGATCGTATCGCCAACAACCAGCCGGTTATACCAGCAACAGGCCGGAACGACCAACGTGGAGGCCGATGGCTGTTACAAAAGACAGTAGAAGGTGAGTGTGACACTGCGGACGAGATGCGACAACGAATAACTGATGCTTTTAACGATCTGCGGAGAAAAAATAATGAAGAGCATAAAATATTTTATCGAAAGTACACCGACATACTCGGGCACGGTCTGCTGCGTGTATTATAAGACGCGGAGGGACCTTTGAACACCGAATGTGAGATTGTGAGTGTAACGTACTGTTAGATTGTGAAACTGAATGTGTAAACTAATGTAAATTGTGTAAATAATAAAACTTATTTTAATTTCGTTGTGTTCGTGGGTTATTTGACGTCTTTGCATCGTTGAGTTATCTATCACCATATCACTATGGCAACGCCAAGGTTCAGAAATAAACAAAGTTTCCGAATTTTCCCGCCTTACATAGTCGAATCGTAATCGGTAGGTAGGGTTGTCACAACCATGAAAAATGAGTGAACTTCGTTTTTTTTCTTTAGTTAATTTATGATTAAAACCATCACAGATGGACTGTGTACCTCTTAATTAACGCCATAGTTCCGCGAAGGTCCCCTGTTCTCTTCCACCCTGTATACGCGTATGGGTGTCCCAAAGTTATGGGACATGAAGGGGAAGTACCTTAAATATCGTAGATAGTGTATTTTGCTCAAAGAAGACTTTATCTTATTTTCAAAAGTTAGTAATTCTGCATTCATAGATTTTCTAAAAATTACTTGCTTCGTCTGGGAATCGCACCGACTAAAATGTCAAAAAAAAAAACATCCTGTTTTTATGATGCCAATCGAAAGAATAGCTAAAAAATAATAACTCTGCTTAAGTAACATAGTATTTTAAAAGAAAGAAACAACGTGAAATTAATCATTTAATCAAGTTAAAAACATGCATTGTAACCGTCGTAGTCAATTAAGAGGATATTTTTGTGTAAATAATTAATTAAAAGCTCAAAATGTGATCCCTATTGTCTGATGCAAATCGCTAATCTTTTAATGAGTCCGCTGCCTGTTGATTTTCTAACAATTTTATGGTGAACACTCGATGTGATATGGCACAATTCTGTTTGTAACTCGCCCACGTTCTCGTATCGCTTTTTGTATAGCATATTAATTATCTTTTACGTATCCCCAAAAGAAAAAATCTAATGGGGTAAGGTCCGAAGATCAACAGACAGCAGACTCATTAAAAGATTGGCAATTTGTGTAAGACAAGAGGGATCACATTTTGAGCATTTAATTAATTTAATTTACACAAAAATAGGTACCCAATTAATTGACTACGACAGTTTCATGTATGTTTTTAATTTGATTAAAGTGATTAACTTCACGTTGTTCCTTTCTTTTAAAATACTATGTTACTTAAGCAGAGTTATTATTTTTTAGCTATTCTTTCGATTGGCATCATAAAAACAGGATGATTTTTTTTTGACATTTTAGTCGGTTCGATTCCCAGACGAAGCAAGTAATTTTTAGAAAATCTATGAATGCAGAATTACTAACTTTTGAAAATAAGATAAAGTCTTCTTTGAGCAAAATACACTTTGGGACACCCTGTATACACGTGTTGCGCGACATGTCGAGCGAAGTCCGGCAACGTCGCGTTACTTCGCCCGACGTTGATAGGGACACGTGTCGCGGCACATTTGACCCTAGTAATCCTTGGCTTTATCAGCATCAAAAACTCACCAATAAAAACATCAGCAAGCAACGTGAAAGGCGCCAGATACTTCAGGGTGGTGATCATACACAGCAGCATTATAGGCACCAGCAGCATCAGGACATACAACCGGAGTCGGTTCAGGTCATCTTCGTTGCCTTCAGCCACCTGCTGTATGGTCTTAGCTATGATGATCTGGTAGACGCAGCAGGCTCCGAACAGGTCTATACAGATTGCCAAGTCTACAGCATACCTGAGGATGTGGAACAGATTTTACACACAATAAAGAAACAGGTCAGGTCAAGCGTACCCAAAACGGACGAGCATACATAGGCAGAGCACATGAATTCAAAAATCCAGTGCCACGCTTAGCAATTTCAGGGTAACCAGAATGATCAAACGTGATATTGCATTAACGAGCATGTATGAAGATATTAATTAAAGTGGATGAAGCAAATGAGATTATGTCAGGATCGTAGCAAAAATGTAAACCTCTTGAAATAAAGTGACATACCTGATTATGCCGTGAATGTTACGCTAAATGACATGACAGTCTGATTTACGACTGTAAGTCTATTGCAAAGCTATGAGGTGCAGTCATTTTCCAGAATCTTACACGAATTGTGACGACACTAATACCATTGAGCCGCGTAACTCTGGCCTACATCGCGCCAACGAAGTTTCGAGTATCTGAGTATCCAACTTTCTCTATGTAGACTTCACACAGGTATTCAGACACACGGGCTCAAGACAGTTTTAAATCAAATCGAAATAAATCAATGTTTTTTATGTTCTATTGTTAGTTATAATTAAAAGTACAGTCCTACCTGAACCACTTACTGTATTTTCTTAGTTTAGGGAAGGGACCTATTTCTAATGACGCCTCGGCGACATCTGGATATGACATGGTTGTTAAATGCAGCCTCCGGTACAGGACTTGTGCTGATTTTACTAATATCTGGAAAAAAAATAAAAAATATATAAACAAGCTGATTATAGGAGAGGTGTATTCCGCATTATATGATGAATTAAACAAACATAAATGAACAGAAACATCCTAAAAAAACAATATTCTAAAACTAGCCTCAAATTAACTATAATATTTTTATTTTATTTTTATGTATAATATGTACAAATGTCCCCCAAATCACCTCCCTGCGGCAAAATACCCACGACGCTGGCTGCATTTCCGAGCTGGATTGCCAAACTGATTCGATGGGCGAGAAATGGACCAGCCCTGTGGTCACGGGTAATTTCATATAATTTTGACTTCATTTGGCCGAAAACTTTGTGAGCGTCTTGGCTCCATGGATCATGATAATTCACAAGGTGTATACATAAGTAGTTGTAGAATATAGAACACGTGTGTTCTTTAAATGACTTGTAAGGACTCAAGCGATAAGGGCCCCTGCTAATGTGAACGCCCGCGCAGCGCCGACGCAACGTTTACAGCCCGTTCCCACCATGTCGGGTGTCGGCCCGATTAAAAATCGGGGCTCGGCGCCTCTGTTCACACCGGCCGGCTGTCGGTCCAATTTGTAATCGGTGTCGGGGCCTCTATTCACACCAGTCGGCTGCCGGCCACGACAATGTGAATGCGCGAACGCGACGCGCGGGAGGTACAGGGGGTGAGGCGCGAGCGGGGTCGGCCCGACATCCGATTTGATGTGAACAGCACGCCCGGCACGATTTTTTATCAGCGTGCGGGCTCGCTGAACGCCCGACAATGTCGGATCCGATTGTCGAGCGTTCACACAGCTCCATAGAAAATGTACTGCGGCTACGACACCCGATTAAAAATCAGGCCGATGCCTGACGCGGTGGGAACGGGCTCTTAGTGGCGTCTTTCGAACGTCAGTGTCTCGTTAACGCCTGCGCAGCAAACGTTGACGTTCGAAAGACGTCACTAACGTTGCAGCGCCGTAACTTAAACGTTGCGTCGGCGCTGCGCGGGCGTTCACGAGACGACGACGCTCAAAAGCCACTAAGTGGGCGGTACCCTAAAGGCAAGACTGGATCACGCTTTTCAAACGTCTCTTGTTCCCCAGAGGCTCTCAAAAGATGGCGCTTGAAGCACACTGTTCGAATGCCTCTTGGCCCTTGCAAGCTCCCAATAGATGGCGTTGTACATACTTACATGAACACAATAGGTGATGTAGAACCCGAAGATGATGGTCAGGACGAGGGACGTCCACAGACCGCACTTCATGTAAGCCTCATGGATGCCCAGGATCCCACCTCCGAGACACCCTTTTATGAGGTGACCGAAGGTTTCTACCACACTGTAATAGAAAAAGGTGCGAATGTCAATAAACAGGCCCTCAGTGAATAAATACATACATACATACATATTCTGACTCCTGTATTCCCAAGAGGGGTAGGCCGAGCACATGAATTCAAAAATCCAGTGCCACGTTTAGCAGTTTCAGGGTAACCAGATGGTTAAACGTGATATTGCAGTGACAGGTTGCTAGCCCATCGCCCACGATACACTAACCCTTTCCCAGAGTCGGCTCTTACGACACCCACGGGAAGAAAGGGGGAGGTGCTATTCTAACCTGGCACCACATGGGAATAGTAAATCATACATACATACATATTCTCACGCCTGTATTCCCAAGAAGTTTAGGCAGAGCACGTGAATTCAAAAATCCAGTGCCACGTTTAGCAGTTTCAGGGTAACCAGATGGTTAAACGTGATATTGCAGTGACAGGTGGCTAGCCCATCGCCCACGATACACTAACCCTTTCCCAGAGTCGGCTCTTACGACACCCACGGGAAGAAAGGGGGAGGTGCTATTCTAACCTGGCACCACATGGGAATAGTAAATAAACTCTTATAAGTAATTAAATTTAGTAAATGGACTCTCTGATTTGCGTTTCTAATTTGTAAGAAAATGAAACCGATATCGCGATATTAGTCGAAAATCCGGTATTACCTACTAACAGATTTTTTTCTATTGAGGATTTTATTCGACAAATATAATTGCCTATAACAGGCATATTAAACAGACTATAGATTTTTTGTCGCCTGTACTTCAGTCCGTCTCATTATTTCCAATCCTTGCTCTATGAATGAAAAATATGTACATAGATGGACTCAACTATAAGTCTGTTTTGACTGATTGATGAGACTTGACCAATTTCAAAGCAAACGCCATACACATATTAATACAACGCCATACAGATAAAAAGCAAATAGAAAAAACGAGGAGCTAACTAATAAAGGCAATAAAAACAAAATAAGGATAAAAATACATACTAACAGACGCGTTCCGATAAAAAACTTCATAAAGTCAAGGAAAAAAAAGAACGGATCGCAAGGCGTGCAAAAAACAAACGACTACCTGCATTCGTTGATTCATATTTATTGTCCCTAAATTACTGAATTACAAACGATTGGTTGGTGATATCATGAAGCGGTGTATTTTAACAAGTAAACAATTCGACCTTCTTTCCGTGCCATTGACAACAAATGAACGTATACGCACATTGTTTCGATGAATGGAACGTCTTTAACATGGCAATTAGCACACATTAAAATTTAAATTAGGTATGCTTGATTGATATTCGACCATTTAATATTTTAGCGGTTGTAGTGAAAAAACTTGTTGGAGATAAATTTAAGACAACATCTAGATATAGTTACAAACCATAAACATAGCCGTCTGTTGTTAGGTTTAGAACACCTCTCCATTTCTTCCGTGAATGTCGTAAGTAGCGATTAACTATAGTTTGAGATCGAATTAGAGATCAAAAATGTAAACAAACAACTGTCAATATCAAAGTGACATTCCAGATGTAGTCAACCTTTTTTGTTACTAATTGATATATTTGTACTAATTGTATTAATTTTTAACTACTTTTAGTTTATTGATTCATAACAATAAAGAAGGGCAACACGTTTGTTTACATTTTTGATCTCTAATTTGATCTCAGACTATAGGTATACAAGGTGTCCAGAAATTTACCATAAATATTTTAACCGGTGGTTCGGTGTAAACGTCTGTAAACCCCCGTAAAGATTTTTTTCCGGAAATTTCATGTAAAAAATTGAAAAATCTGAAAATATTGCCTAGTCTTTTGTACCCCGGCTCTAACTCAACCGTTAAGCTACGTAATGTCAAGCAGGACAACAATTGCGGATGCAAGTGCACGCTGCCTAAAGAGGGACTTGTAATAACACAAAGCGCATTGACATGAAAAGCAATGAAACATCTGTCTCCCACAAGGTCAATTATTAAAAAAATAGGAAATATTTTACATGGGTTGTCAGGCGTGTATACATACCCGACCACATACATATTCTCACGCCTGTATTCCCATGAGGGGTAGGCAGAGCACATGAATTAAAAAATCCAGTGCCACGTTTAGCAAATTCAGGGTAACCAGATGGTTAAATGTGATATTGTAGTGACAGGTTGCTAGCCCATCGCCCACAATACACTAACCCTTTCCCAGAGTCGACTCTTACGACACCCACGGGAAGAAAGGGGGAGGTGCCATTCTAACCCGGCACCACACGGGGTATACCCGATTGGTTAAATATTTACGGTCAGTTTTCGGTCAACCTGTACAGGTATATAATAGGCTAGTTTAACATTAAACTACCGTGAGACTCACTCATCTTATAAAATACGGATAACTCACGTTATAAATCGAGTTTAGCTCGACATGTTTCGGACTAATTCGTAGCCCTTCATCTAGGAGCCGCGGCAGCTGCTGCTGCCAAACGCGAACTGCGCGCCTCGGCTCTCTTCTCCGTATTTTATAAGAATAGGCTAGTTGACAAAAAACTATTTAGTCCGTCGGATAGATAATCAAAAAATATTGCACACATGTTTTTTCTTTTATTTGACAAACGAAAGATGACGATAATACAGCGCTTAAGAGCGTGCAAACAAAATTCGGTGATTTTGATGTTTTTCAAATGCTTTAGAAAGCTATAAATCCTTAAGTTTTTAAAGAAAAACTACTGTAACATATAAATAAACTCTTTTTCTAGGGATTAACGGAAAAAAATATTTTATTAGCAACACAGATTTCTTTTACTTAGCCAATTTGTTGAAGGGTTTTCACAAAAATACGCGTCAGAGCTGTCTTTCACTTGAAAATTTTCCATTAAATTTTTCCATAAACGATATAAACTTGTTATTACCTGATAGACAATATAGTCTACTGGGGAATAACGGTGTAACATGAATCAAATTATTGGTTTTTATTATTCAAATATCATTTTACATAATTTCAAAGTTGAACCATTACTTTATTTTTTTTCTCATTGATTATAATGTAATTACAAATGAAACAATTTTATTGTAAATTTACAGAATATGTTTAGTCTAACCATATTTTTTTCATGGCTAAATATGAGTTAATTTATTTTTCACGATTTTTTAAACATTGGTCCAAAACCACCAAGGTCAGGTGGGGGACGAGAAACGCAGGGATAAGAGAGCTCTACAGACCATAATCACTCATAACTCGACGAGTTATGGTCTGTGGTGCCTCTTA
Source organism: Adoxophyes honmai (assembly GCA_005406045.1). Lineage (NCBI taxonomy): Eukaryota > Metazoa > Arthropoda > Insecta > Lepidoptera > Tortricidae > Adoxophyes > Adoxophyes honmai. The sequence goes on along the minus strand of BHDV01002056.1, from coordinate 70,890 downwards.
CCCCTGCCCTGCCCCTGAATTTCTCTTCCCCCACCTGATCTTATATTACGTTCGTAAAAAATGTTTGCGCCCTCTTAAAAGTTTCGCGTGACGTCACGACTCGGTACAATTTTTACCGAGTCGTGACGTCACAAGCCTCCACTTCGGAAGTTTGATGATCTATAACTTTGTAGATGTCGAGTCATTTGATAAAAGAAAAAATATGTGTGTCATATTTTTCCATAATCTAACGAACGGACTAATTAGAATTAAAGCAAATGCTCGACGCCTCACCGCCCAGTAGATGACACCCATCTGTCACCTGTCTTACTTTGACATAAGGTTGCAAGTGCCGTGGGTCAGTGTCGAGCTCAGAGACCTTACATTTTTTAACAAGCCTATCATGGACTCACTTTGTTGGTTTAGCAATGCTCCTTTCGGCCACAAAATCGAATGGTTCTTTATCAAAATGGCGGACGAACTTCCCCCCCGGCGGCGGCTGCGGGGGCGGCTTGGTCCTCGTGTCCACATCGGTCGTGTGGTTGTGCTGGAAGAGAAATCAAGTGAATATGGAGCATAGGATTCCTATGAACTTATGTTGTCCTGGTACCTGGGGCAAGAAATCGCGAAATCGTAAAATGATAAAAACTAATATTTCCTGTAGTAAATTAATACAAACATACATACATACATACAATGACGCCCATATTCCCAAATGGGGTAGGCAGAACACACGCAATGTTACATTGACAATTGCACGCTTCGCAGCCACTTCAAGGATAATTTTAGGTTCGAAAACAGATGGAAGAGGTATATCTAATAGTGACAGGTTGCTAGCCCATCGCCCACAATACACTGACCCTTTCCAAGAGTCGACTCTTACGACATCCAGGGGAAGAAAGGGGGAGGTGCTATTCTAACCCGGCACCACACGGGGCTAATATTTTCTATAGTAAATTAATACATACAATGACGTCTATATTCCCAGATGGATTTTAAAGCTTTACATAGACGAAATCATGACTATTTCACGCGTCGCAGACACTTCAAGCATAATTTTAGGTTCGAAAACAGATGGAAGAGGTACCATCGAACCAACTGATTCCTGACCTATCATAGAACCTATTCACAGTGAACGTCATAGTGACATTGCATTGCTTGACAAAGGAAATCTTTATTACGTTTATTGTGAAAACGTCCTGCGATGGGTCAGGAATCAGTTGGTTCGATAGTATAATAGTGACAGGCTGCTAGCCTGTCGCCTAAAGCATACCTTATTAACCAATTTCCTTAGTCGCCTCTTACTTATCCTCGGAAGAAATGTTATTTTTATTCTATTCCGACACCACACAGGATAATAAAACGGGATAATAAGTTATTGTATTTTTAATTTTTTTTTGCCCCGTGTGGTGCCGGGTTAGAATAGCACCTCCCCCTTTCTTCCCGTGGGTGTCGTAAGAGTCGACTCTGGGAAAGGGTTAGTGTATTGTGGATTGTGGGCGATGGGCTAGCAACCTGTCACTGCAATATCACATTTAACCATCTGGTCACCCTGAAATTGCTAAACGTGGCACTGGATTTTTGAATTCATGTGCTCTGCCTACCCCTCTTGGGAATACAGGCGTGAGAATATGTATGTGTATTTTTAAAATATCTGTTCCATCTGTTTTTACATTTAAAACTATGCTAGAAGTGGATACGAAGCATGCAATAGTCATGGGTTTGTCTATGTCGCGTTTTGTGCGCTCTATTTACCACATTTGGAAGCACATGCGTCATTGTATGCACGTATGTGTGAAAAAAAACTAAAAACACTTATTAAATATTCTAAAGCTACTTATGTACAGTCGTGTTCATAAATATTATGAGCAGACAAATGCCAAATACTTATGTAAACTTTTGTACCTTATCGTCAATGTCATAAAGGTGTACAGATATTTTTGAACCCTCAGTTTTGCTCATTATATTAATGAACTTGACTGTATTATACATACTAGACTCTGAATTATCGCCAGGGGGACTTACACCCCGTACATGTCAAAATAACCTTTGACAGAGTCCCGTGAATTGGGCCAATTACACACCGCCGCGGATGATACGACGCGCCGCGATAATGACATGAATGTGGACTCAGCAAAAAGCTTTATGTGATAGCACGGGAGCAGATTATAGAAATTTATATGGGGAATGTGGATGGGTGCACTGGGAGGGGAAGATGGACGTTCCGTGACCAAACCGCGGACATTTTAGAATCAGGTCAGGTCAAGAGTACCAGAATCCGACTAGCATGTATGAGGAGGGTAAATATTCGGGCGTTTGAACCGCTGGCATTATTCTCAACACTTTTTTTATTACATTTATTTAGAAATTGGTATAATAAGTGTGTCATTATAGTGTCTATGTCTTGCAAATAGATACACACTAGACTATTATAATACACATTTCCAACAGTATCTGATAAAAAATAATATGTTGAGAATAATGACAGCGGTTCAAACTCCCGAATATTTAACCAGAAGTAGATTAACGAATGTGAATAAAGCAAAAGAGGTATGTCAGGATCGTAGCGAGTGGAACAAAGTAGTCTCTGCCTACCCCTGTGGGAAAAAGGCGTGACGTTATGTATGTGTCTATAGTGACAGTTCTAGTCTAATTATTGAGATACACCTTAGTCAGTAATAGGGTCCCGTTTCAACCCTTTGGGTACACTAAAGCTTTGACATAGGTACCGTGAATTGGGCCAATTACACACCGCCGCGGTTGATACGACGCGCCGCGATAATGACATGTAGACTCAGCAAAAAAGCTTTATGTGATAGCACGGGAGCTGTGACATTATGTACCAGTGGTCGGAGCTGTACTAAGTAGTATGGCATGGGCACTGTGTCAAAGTGACATGGCTTTTATATCATTTTATATCCAAGCGTTCTGTAAAGATATAGTATGTATGTGTACTAAATATACGAATACCAAATTAAAGTTATCGTGTTTAATATTATGGCACGGAAATTTTTATCAACGTATGCTGTACTGCAAACAATTGCACATCGGCATCACCGAGAGTGCGCCCAAAAGGCGCGCTCGCGCACCCGTGTTCTATTTAATATTTTTTCTTCCATCATAGTTCATCATCTGTTTTAAAAAGTAGACTGATTAAAATTATAATGCACTACAGAGTACAGGTTTCTTAAATGTAGGTCATTTACTATACATTTGCCATTTTTAGTATTTGTTGTTATAAGGGCAATAATAGAAATACTCGTACATGATCTGAAAATTTCGGCTTTCTAGCTATACTTTAGTCTAGTTATTGAGATAGTGAAGTTCCAGTAATAGGGTCCCCTTTTTACCCTTTACATCTTAACAATTATGTTGTGGTTCGCACCTCTTATCTTAGATCTTTTAAACTAACTACATTTTATGTTTAAGACTCAGTATAGTAATCATAGTCGTTACAGGTTCATAAAATACTCAATATTGTGTATTTTGTTGCAAAGTGCAGAGTTACTTTCCTCATACTTACTACATTTAGATTATAATGTAGATTTAGATAATTTTATTTACACAAGAGAGTGGAATTAATATTATCTTTGCATTGCACTTCAATGGCACCCTTTTAAGCCTTCTTTGATTACTTCTAATATTATGAGATAGAAAATAATCGTGTTTGATTGTCTATCTACATGTTGTTGTCTTTAATACTGTAAACAAAATAACTGATTTTCTGAAATTTGAATGCATGAGAATTGCACCTAAATATCACGACTGCATCCCAAAATGTGGTAGGCAGAGAACATGAAACATTGCATAGACAAAACGGAATCTATTCCGGAATTAGGAGCCACTTTAACTTTAGATTAATTAATTACATACATTCAATTTACATACATTATGTGTAACATCACGCCTGTATTCCTAAATGGGTTGGGTTATTGAGCATATTATGAAACATAATGGACAAAATCATGACTAAATATGTCCACGTTACTTACCCATTTCTAGTAATATTTTTAGGGTTTAAGTTAAAATGTTATAATAGTGACAGGTTGCTAGCCTGTGCCGTAAATTATACCTTAACCTATTTCATACATACATATTCTCACGCCTGTATTCCCAATAGAGGTAGGCAGAGCACGTGAATTCAAAAATCCAGTGCCACGTTTAGCAATTTCAGGGTAACCAGATGGTCAAACGTGATATTGCAGTGACAGGTCGCTAGCCCATCGCCCACAATACACTAACCCTTTCCCAGAGTCGACTCTTACGACACCCACGGGAAGAAAGGGGGAGGTGCTATTCTAACCCGGCACCACACGGGCAACTATTTCATTAATCATAATAATATCTTACGACGTTCATGGAAGAAATAGAGAGATATTATTATACTCAATTGGACACCACACGGTAATCAAAAACGGCAGTTCAATTAAAATACACGCAACATTTTAGCTCAAATGGAAATTACCTTTAGTCATAGGTATTTAGCTTTCAAACCTGTTTGGCATTGCAAATGCTTGGGGAAAAGGTGATCGTTTCCTTCTAGGTGACTTATTTGCTTATGTACAGACCTCGAACAAATCATGCGGATGACGTAAAAACGACGTACCTAATTTTGCACACAGGATGATTATCTGTATTTAAGTCTGCCGTGTGACGTTATGTCGTATGAAGTAACAAATTAATCGCGTATAAATCCAAGAAATCTACACAGAGTGGCAGGACGATGTAGTGAATAAAATAAATGTTACAAAATTTACTATCGTAAGTACGATTGTCCAACAATTTCGCTGGATCAATGACAATCGCACTACTCGATTGCTCGGTTTGTGTAGATATATCTCTCACATGTCCTTTAGTTTGCGTTCCCACGGACATGAAAATGTCAAATGTACTGTCGTTACTTTTTGAAATCATCCTATGATTGGTTCTACGTCATTCGCATGATTTGTTCGAGGTCTGCTTAGGTACTTTCCTTATGCATTCATCACGCGTATATTCCCAAATGGGGTAGGCAGAGCACACAAAACGCTGCATAGTTAAAACCAATGACTAGTTCACGCTTCGTAGCCACATCTAGCATAATTGTGTAGCGTAGTGTAGGTTTTATGTTAAGAGGTAAAACACTGTCAGGTTGCAAGTCTATCGCCTAAAATGTACTCTAACCTATTTCCCTACGCTTCTTACGTCATATACACAAACACATACAATTACGCCGGTGTTTCCAAATGAGGTAGGCAGAGCATACAAAACGTGATATAGACAAAACAACGACTATTTCACGCCGCATAATTTTTGGTTTCAGAATAGATGGAAGATGTGTAATAGTGATAGGTTGCTAGCCTGTCGCCTAAAGCATACCTAAACATATTTCCTTAGTCGCCTCTTACGACATCCACGGAAGAAAAGGTGGGTGCTAGTCTAACCTGACACCACACAGGTTACGACGCCCACGAAAGAAATGGAGAGGTGTTATTCTATACTAAACACCACACTATCTAAACCCACCGTATGATAAAAAAAAGGCAAGTAAAATACAGGCGTGAGAATATGTATGTATGAATGTAAGTAAAATGAATGGTCGCGGAATGTACCCAGCTCCCGTACTAGAAGCTAGAATAAACAAAATTCATCAAAATAATCCCTCGCTGCTGACTGTACATCTACGAAACGAGGCTTATTTGCCTGAGAACAGAAAATCCTTTTTGTTCAAATAGAGATAATGTGTCTTGGAGAAAAATTAAAAATGTCTCCGCTCTAGATGGAGAATAATATTAGACACGTTTTTCATTATCTCGCCAAGTAAATACTATAGTAATAAAAATGTAGCTATAAGCCCAGTGGAGATGACACGCATATAAAAATACTTCAAGTCATTACATACATACATACATACATACATACATACATACATACACACATCACGCCTGTATTCCCAAACGGGGTAGGCAGAGCACACGAAACGGTCCATAGACAAAACCACGACTATTTCACGTTTCGTGGCCACTTCTAGCATTTTTTTTTGTTTTGAGTTGGCAGCAACCTGTGGGGTGTCGGGATAGAATAACACCTCTCCATTTCTTCCGTGGATGTCGTAAGAGGCGGCTAAGGAAATAGGTTAAGGTATATTTTAGGCGACAGGCTAGCAACCTGTCACTATTATACCTCTTCCACCTGTTATCAAATCTAGAAGTGGCTGTGAAGCGTTGAATAGTCACAATCATAGTTTGGAAACAGGCGTGATTGTATGTATGTCGTATGTATGTATATAAAAATACTTCAAGTCATACATTGACGTCGAAAAAAGAGGGAAGTTGAAAGATTGACGTGTCTGTGGTTGTGTTGTGTCGTCGAAGCTCTCAAACGGTTTTACGGGTTATTGATGTGGTTTGCAACGTGACAATGAATTGTTTACAAGTATATACTTAAAAACATGCGTTTAGTTTATGTTTCCCCATCTTTTGGAAGTTTTTTTATTGTGTTTAGCAATAAAATATGTAAATGATGGTCTAGATTGTGTAAAACCGGGGCTAGTCGTATGTATTTTGTTACATTATAATTTAAACTCTTCTTTCACTACAATGCTTTAATGCTATTGCAGTTTATTAATATTTTTCATCTAGTTGTTTTTTGTTTTATCGAAATGATTATGCAAATAGGGTATTTTTAGATTTTGTTTTATAATATCTACTTAATAATGTTACAATGAACATTAAACTACCGTAAGACTCACTCATGTTGAAAAATATACGGATAGCTCACATTTTAAATCTAGTTTAGCTCGACATGTTTCAGGTTGATTCGTAGCCTTTCATCTAGGAATAGAGCAGTGGCGCGCCGTGCGAGTTTGGCAGCAGCAGTCGCCGCGGCTAGATGAAGGGCTACAAATTAGCCCGAAACATGTCGTGCTAATGTCGATTTGAAACGTGAAGTATCCGTATATTTTTCAACATACTTAATGTTTTTTCGCTACAACTACTTCAAGAATCTTTCTAAAAATACAGCGTCTGACTGCTCCAGTTCGCTCAATGCTACAAAACACGTTTAATACTATCTTGTACTTTACTGTAAATAGCGAAATGAAATAAGTCGTTTGTTTGTGCCCATGTATTTAAACGCACTGATATTATCATACTTAATGACTGACATCATCAAATCATTGCTAGCATTCGACAAACTGATTAAGAGAATACGTACAAATATTACTACTTTTGCAACGAGTGTGGAAAATATAATTTTACTTGAGCTCCAAAGTGAATAATGTACTGTCTGGCGAGAGTGCAGAATTGAGATGATTTAATATTATTATAGTAATTTCACCCGTGCACTCAATGAGACATTTTGATTAATAAGTACCAAAAAAATACTCCTTGACAAATTACGACGTAGAGCTGTTAAATTTTCTATATTCTATGACGGCTAAATTTGACATTTCGTCGAGTTAAAGAATGTTATGCTTCTAAAATTTTAATAAAAACATAAACTCTTGAAAGAAGAAAATAAAGAAAGAAAAATTTTAAGAATAAAACTACAAAGTTTTAAAAATGTTTAGTTAAATAACATACAGTCAAGTGCAATAATAATAATAATATTATGGATCTACCTAATCATAGATTTAAAAATAAATTTGAAAAGTTCACATCGATATTTATTTTGTTTTTGCACTTGCCGTACACTACACACATAAACATTACGCCTATGTTTAGCTTTGTCTAACGTTGTATAGACTATAATGTACAACTATATCACGTTGCAAAGGCACCTTTATCAACATCAAGCTTCTAAAAAGGATCTTTTATTTTATATGCCAAGGTTTATGAAACTATGTATTTAGTTTTTGAAAAAGAAAATCACAGGTTCTTGAGAGATATTCATTACTAGGCTTAGGACTTTTGGATACTTGCCGTGGTTCTAAAATCCATGGAGTCGTCATTTAGGTATGTAAAATTGTAAGAAGATTTTTTTCTAAGTCTAAAAAAATAGTCTAGTAAAATATGTATTAGCTTAAACATAATAATTTACTTGAATTAATTAAAACTAAAATATCTTCTCGCAGCTAATAGGTATGTTTTATTCGGCACTATTGAAACTTCGATGAGGTACTGTAACTTGTGTAGAGTTATGATAAAATTAATTAGTTAATGATTATATCCGCATAAATCATGACACTTATTTTTACGTTGTCAAAAAATATTTAAGATAATGGCGACTCCATGGATTCTAGAACCACGGCGAGCATCCAAAATTCCTAAGCCTATTCATTACATTAAAATTCACATAAATATAATCTCTAGCTAGAAAGCTTAAAATAATGAAACAGCAATGTCCTTAGTGTTAGGCTTAGAATACCATCTCTCTAATTCTTTCGTTATAATTATATATCTACTCTCTTTTACCCAATGTAACATACATACCATCACGCCTGTATTTCCTAACCAGGTAGGCAGAGCGCACGAAACGCTACATAGACAAAACCGTGACTATTCACGTTTCGTGGCCATTTTTATCATATTAGGTTTTGAGTTGGCAGGTAAATAGCAACGGGTTGCTAGCCCGTCGCCTAAAATATACCAAAAAACCTAAAAATATCCTGAAAGTGGCTACAAAACGTGGAATAGTCCTTACCCAAGTTACATTTCGTGTCTCTCAAATTCGGGGTCGAGGCGTGAACGTTTTAAATCAAAGCGAGCAATCACTGAATAAATTATGATTATTATGAATATAAAGACAACTCACATGCGTAAGCTCCATCTTATCTCAAACACAACCTCCTCTGTCGTGGCTCTCGCCTCTATTAAGAGCCTCAGACATCTGCATGTACAGTGACCTTGCTGTGTACAGTCTGTCGGCTTAAAACGTAACAGATTTGATTTGTCATCGATTTTTACATACATACATACAATCACGCCTGTATTCCCAAAGGAGGTAGGCAGAGGACACAAAACGCTACAGACAAAACGGAGACTATTCCACGTTTTGTGGCCACTTCTAGTATAAATATCACTGGACAATTCTTACACCAATCACCTAGTCCCAAAGGAGGCAATTTAATGCCTGTGTTATGAGTACTAGACAACGCATAAACATACTTATATATAGATAAACATCCAAGACTCGAAAGCAAACATTCGTATTCATCATACAAACATCTGCCCCGACCGGGGATCGAACCCGGGACCTCAAGCTTCACAGTCAGGTTCTCTAACCGCTGGGCTATCCGGCCGTCAAAAAGTATGTTTTTTGGTTTTAAGGTGGCAGGTACAATAGTGACGGGTTGCTAGTGTCGCCTAAAATATACCTTGACCTATTTCCTTAGTCGCCTCTTAAGACATCCACGGAAGGAATGGAGAGGTGTTATTCTATCCCGACACCACACGGCGATAAATTATCGTTTCTGCCTATTCTACTGTGATTCTGCACAACTTGACGTCACTCGTAACTTCAGAGCACGGTATCCTCGTCATTTATTGGTTGTCAAATAAAATAAAATATATGTGTATAATATTTTCTGGTAATCGTCAGGGACTAAATATTTTTTTTTTATACATACATACATACATATTCTCACGCCTATATTCCCAAGAGGGGTAGGCAGAGCACATGAATTTAAAAATCCAGTGCCACGTTTAAAACAATTACATCGAACAATATTACAGAAAAACAATTAACTTACGCACAAAGGCGAACTAATCCCCGAGGGGATCTTTACCAGTCAACCTTCGGGCGATTGACTGGAAAATTGGAACGAGCAGACATACAAACAAAATAAGAAAAAAAGGGGATAAAACCTAAAACTACTATATTGAATTGAAGAGTTTGGTTAGGTACGGTAATAATTCTACTTATCTTTAAATAGTCATCCTCAGTATTCCAACGTACGACCTTGACTGTAATTGCAAATGTTAGATTCAGACGCAAAAAGCAAATGATATGTATTAAGGTAAACGCAGGTATTAACGACCCCCTTAAGGCAATTTTGAAATCAATGGCGAATTTTAAGTATACTGGCTATCTTCA